>JARFIW010000828.1:8452500-8770466 GCA_036346225.1 Platerodrilus igneus
CAAGGAATGTGGTGCCTTCCTTAAATGGAATCTTCGCCCATACTAACTCCAGCCTAGGGGAAGTCCCGGTTTCGTTCCGAAATAAAGCACCTACGATTTGAACGTGTTAAAATTTAAGTTGACCTCCCGCTACTTTTTATATACTCTGCTAAATGCCTCGTTCAATTTCGTTCGCATCTGCATTAACGAAGATAACTTAGCGTTAAAACGGAAACTTACATATTTTGCAAAACCAGTTGCTACACCCAAACAGATGAAGTGGAAGGCGTTCTATTCGGAATTCTGCCGGATCCCCATATTTACAACTGGAATTTTTATGGATTTGCGTTATAAACAAAACATTTAAAGAATTTCATGTAATTTGAAGGTTTAAAGAAGTAAACTAATGATACTAAGGGGATTATGACTTTATTGCAAATTCCGCACACGTCTCCAACGCGAAAAGTTACTAGGATTGTTGCATTTTTATACGGTATATATTTTTCAGTATATCCATTGCATCAAAGCTTATATCCGAGGTTTGAGCGAAGCTGTTTTAGACTTTACAATGTAACCCTCATAATTAATATCGCCACATCAAGATCTCCCTCTCGCAAAATTTAATTATCTTATCTTTAAGACCCCTTTATATTTATGAGGAAGTTATAATTAGGACATGGCAGCATTATTAGAAGAGGAATCCTGTAATTTTTCATCTTAAGATTAAGAAGAAACCATAAGAAGAGCCGTTAAGAAAGACCGCGATAATGAATTTTGGATGACAACCCATTTAATATTATGCAGGTCAGGATAGTTTATAAACCCTATTTGTCTTTGTAAGAGTTTCTTAAAAAGTTAGAACAAGAAGCGTTTCTAACTTCTGCTAGTTTATCTCAAGTGCTACATAACAAATTGAAGTAAAGAATTACATAGACTCGAGAGCTGAATTTGTTTGACCTTTTTACAGTTGAAAAACATTCGTTTGCATTTCACGGTTAGTTGAATGAGAAAATAATGGTCGCTTTAAAGAGATTCTAACGAAATGCTACCACAATTATGCAACAAAAACATACTAAGCTCCTGGTTCTAAAATAGTTTAATTCTGATTGATTTTTAATATTATTATTTACTCCAATTACTTGGTGCCTGATAATAACGACTCTGATTTTTTAACGTAGTACGTAACGCGTTTATGACAATATAATTAATTACCTTTAAACCTATACAACCCTTAGGGAAATGTTTTCGGAGATTTTGAGTACACACTCTTAAAAAAACCGTAACAGAAAATGCTCGTTTAAGCAAGGTTCAAGGTTGGATGTTTTCGGGGATCTTAAGAAAAAGTAACAGAAAATGCTCATTTAAGCAAGGTTCGATGAGATCTTGAGTTGGCAGAACTCCTTGTCAGGGATTTTTAGGGTATTAAAATATTTAAACGTTTAGGGTGCTAACGGTGAAATTAACCACTCTTGTTGCCAGTTTGAGCTACACTAAGTGTACTCCATCATATTCTATGATGGTGCTTGAATGCTTACGTTTTCTACAATATTTTTACACCCAAAACTAGTGTTAATCTTACGTGAAAAAGTTATGATGAGGTGCTATTACAACACTTCTGGTATTCTGGGATAAATCAAGTAATAAGATTCTATACTTATTGTTTAAATGTATCGTTGCTAACACTTACACGCAAGTGAAAGTTCCAACCCTTAAACAACAGTGTAATGGTAGTCCAGTGGCCCTACTATGAGATTCAGAACAAGTGTCGAAGCTGAATCTCAGACTTAACCTGGATTATATGCAGAATAAGGTACAAATATTATGAACTTAACGTCAATAGGGAAAACCGATGTCCGTTATTAATTTTTAATCGAAAATGCAATTGCTCTATATCTGGTATTAAACACAAGAAGAGTTAGGAGAAAAAAATACTATCTGCCGCAGCTTTGTATCAACACAATGTGTATCAGTTCTTTTTACCATAACCTAATTCACTTAATGAGCGTAAACCTACGCTATCCCAGGTGCATATTCATACTTGTAGCGAGGTATTGGTAGGGTGGACTTGTAACGAATACGATTACATCCTTCATCAATATACGCTTTTGCTATAATTATTTATTTAACAAAGTGTTACTTTTTTTTTTCGTGGCAGCACGTTGGGCGCCAAATTTATTCTACGTAACACAAAGAAAGTCAAAGAAATGACCAGCCTCAATCGGAGAGTAGGGGGGGTTATAGAAAGCAGACTGACCTATGATGTATTCGGCGGTAAGGAGTTAGTAACAGTACCTGCAATAAAAGAAATTAGAATAGCAAACCTGCAATAAAAAAAGATTAGTCCTGCAAACCTGAAATAAAGGAAAAGAATAGTAGCAATGCAAAGTCTAAGTTATTCAGTACTTTGTAGAATGTAAATAAAAACTGTTTAGATAAACTATATAATATAACAACGGTAAAAGCAATACAAAATTATTTAGTACAAAGTGAGGTAATATTGGAGAGTAGCAGAAACGTTTCCTCACACACCAATTAAACATAAATCAGACAAAATGTTTACAAAAGATAAATAGGAAAAACACAATTGATATGAGTAATTCAGCAGTATTGATTTTTCTTTCTTTTTTTTTTCTATGTTTTAAAATAGCATGCAAGTCTATTGTAAAAGGTATCAGAACGACAAAGATATGGTAAAGCAACGAATAGATATTTAAAGTAATAACCAGTAGGAAATAGTTCAACTTACAAAAGTCCTTCAGCAACGCTTCCTTGCAACTGAAGTGTGGGATTCAACGATGTCCTGCACTAACGAAGCACTTCACCCTTGACTGTGAGGGTGTTGATGGAATTTCTTACACTTTACACTAATCACACCTACGTATTTCACTGGTGTTAGCAACAGACATTATCACGCGTCGGAACTATGTAGCCTTGATAAGTTTCTTGGTAATTCTATTTCCTAAGACAATAATTTCGAAATATTTGTGCAATCATAGGCACCAATAAATACTATAACACTTTAAAAAGCATTAGGAAACTTCATTTTAGTAAACTAATTAATAATAATAAATAAATACTACAACAGCAATACAAACACTGCAAGACAATAATACCATTCGGCTAACAGATAAAAGTTCAGACAATATATTCAAGCACGTGCAAACACTAAGCAAGTCCGTCAAATGCTCCTTAAAACATTTATATCACAAGAAAAACAACTAAAAACCATTAGTAAGGCAACGCGTATCACTAAAATAATGTTCCGTAAAACAAGCACGTGTGGTCGAGTCAACAAGTTCTATCACTTTTTTCCCAACAGAAAAACAACAAAAAGAACAATTAGTAAAGCTACGCGTATCACTAAAACAATCCGACTCTCTTCAAAGCAAACAGCACACACTATTTTTAACGTAATTAATCTGTAGGAACGAAGGGCAAACTCAAACTGTTTATATCAACTAGTTGTTACCATCAACTCTTGTCGACTATTATCTCGTTCGCTAATAACATAAGGAACAACTAAAACGTGAATGCCGCAATCATATCTAAATAATTAATTACAGCGGTTTATCATTTCCGATAAGTTGGAAAGTAATTTACGAATCATCCCATTTAAAATTTGTTCCTCGCAATTTATTAATGAAAATCAATCTTCAATTAATCTATTGTTAAATTAATACCCACGAGTTAAATTGCATACAAATCTGAATTATTCTGAAGTATTTCCTTTATACAAACAGCGATCCACACATTATAATACGACGCATTTGCCCAAGGGGTTAATAAATATAAAATATAGAAATAGTAATTGCAGAAAGGTATTTACTAATTGAGAAAAAACGTAAAATGTTAAACAATTAAAAATGCCCGTTACAAAAGGTTCTTCACTGTATAGAAAACACTAAATTCCTATTTCAATAATATAATATCTATTTGTTACTTAGAACTCCATCTATGTTTATGGACTTGAAATAGAATCTAGGTTTCCTTTTGATCTGTGTATGTGTTGATGCAATAATTCAGTCCTGCGCGTGCTCGAGTAATAAATTGCGTTGGTGGTAAAGTTCACCATTAAACGTACGGATGTGATAGCATAAACAAGTTTGTGGCGAGGTGGGCCAGCAGGTTTCTTGGAAAACAGTACCGATTCATAGTTTAATCGACCTATTGTGGCTTTAGAGTAAACATCATCACGGTAGGTGAATACTTTTCAATTTTGCATTTAAATCATGCCCTCGATTCTTTTTAGCGCAAGTTTTATGTAGTTAAGTAATATATAAAGTATTTTTAATTATGGAATATAGCACAGTCTAATTGTTATGGAACATTGAAAGGCAAGTCTTTTTTGTTATGCAGTATTGAAAGTTCAAACTGTCGAATGTTGCAATCCTATGAAGTATGGTGGAATTTTTCGTTAATTTTGTTTTGAATGGAAGTAAAGCTGTAATGCCAAGCACGTGCGAAGCTCGCTCACCTGTTGTTGTAATTGCACACGAAGATTAACGAACGATGATATCTAGAGGATTATTTGGGGTGAGTGCTTTCCAATTTTATTCTTGTTTCACCGAACCATTACTGGAGATGTAATAATTTTTTGTAAATTTTATATAGCGATTCAAATTTGCATACGTGATTTTTTTGTTCACAATTTAATAGTTAGATATCGTATAAATGTTCGTAGAAACGCAAAAGAATTTCTGTAAGATAACTTTATTTAAATTTAAAAGGTTAAACTAAAATGTGCTTGTAACTAAGCAGGTGACATATTCGTATTTATTTGTCACATTATAAAATCTATTTTTTTTGACAGTACAATTAAAGCAGACTAGTTCAGACCATAAAGATATTTGACCTTTGGTTCAAGAAATTAATTAGTTAATAATGTAAGTTCTGCAGTTTATGAAAAGTCAATACATTTAATTAATAATATGTAAACCAACCAGGATCCTTTTTCGGTATTAAGTACAAGTTGTAGAACATTATTAAAAACTCAATACTTTTCCCAAAGAACTCTAATAAATTAGCACTTGCAAAATTCATGAAATTAATTTGAGACTATTATATACTATTATATATATATATATATATATATATATATATATATATATTACTCATATTTAGACCAGGGTAGAAAATTAAATAATCACATCAAATAATTTTAATCACCGTGTAGAAGCTTTGGGAAAAGGTACGCGTTATTAAAAAACCGTGAAGCATAAAAATTCATTCGTTTTATTAAAAATAAGAGATTTAAATTATTTATAAGACGCTTTATATAAAAGAAAGCAGTATTAAAAAGCTCTACATGTAATTTAATTATTCCTAGTAAAGAAACAAAGAGAAATTACGTGCAAAATTTATATTAATTAACTCAATTTTAAGTAACCGGTATTAAACAAAATGTACAGATAATAATTAATATTTGATTAGGAGTCACTAAAAATTAAAGGGTATTATTTTAATTGGAGTTATATGAACCATTAGTAACATATAATATCTATAAAAACTTGTAAAAACCCAATAAAATGCAAATCGTAGAAGTGTTATTTAGAAGTATTATGTTTGAACACCTGCGTATTTTTAAAAGGCTCATTCTGCGTAAATTTGGCAGATAACAAATGGTTACAGAGAATCTTGGAGAAACCGTAGCTTAATAGTTAGGGGAAATGCTATAGGTGGGTTATTTCACAGTCCACACGGACTGAAATAATCGATAATAAAGAATATCAATTTGCACCAATAAGAACAGTGTAGATAGAGACAGATAATATGCGCAAGACCGAGACACATATAGTAAAAGGCGTGAGTGGAGCAACGTCACTGGGTTGCGATTGGTTGAAAATAAGAGGCAAACTTGAGAGGTAGAAATAACATTTCTGTATAAAAATTAATTAGTTATTTCCAGACGTTGCGAGACGTGTCGAAATTTCTGAGATTTAACTGATGCGAGTGCAAATTTCGTAAAAATCGCATGCCGGGCTGCGGAATGGGAACCTAGCATGCGAAATTCTGAAGAATTGTCCGTTTTGGGGACAAGACCGACAGACAGGCTAACCTCTATATATACCCAGGTTAATATAAACAAGCTCTCTTAGATTTTCGACTTGATTCAATGCGTTAAACAGTGCTTTTTAGTTTTCCGAGTTTGATAGAATAATTTAAACAGTTTGCTCGTATATTTTGGTGATTTAAAACAGTTTGTTCTTTACGTGCTACAATGAATGTAATTTAGTGCACTTAGAAAAGAAGATACAAGGTAATAAAGTTTAGTATCACTGTACCAATTAGTCAAATCTGCAACGACAAATAAATACACAAAAGTAGGCAGTTTTGGCGTATATTTGTGAAAAAGTATGAATTTCTTTGCTATTTTCGGGGTGTTAATAATTAAATGGTTCATAAACGTGTCTAGATCCACAAAACAAGGTTCAGATATACACAGATGAGTTCCGGAAAAGCCCTGAAACAACTTTAGATGAATGGTGGTGGAGAAAATTTTAAAAGCGTTGAGAATCAGAAGCCGTAAATATAACCCAGTTGGAATGGTGTGATTAACAAAAGGGACGATGTACATTGAAGCTACGAGTGCAGTAACCTTCAGGTAAATTATACTATTTTGTTCGAACTTTGATGTTTTGGTGTGTGTTAAATAACTTTATAATTTGTTTATTTAAAATGGACAGTAGTGAACTTGTACAAACCACAAAATTTTAATTTTAAGGTGAAATTTTCTTGTTTAAGTCGAAAGGAGTATTTAGTATTTATGTTCTTGATGAAAATTTGGGTATGTCTTTGAGCTCAATTAGACGAACCTGGTTAATTAATGTAAAGGGGTGGTAGATGCTCCCTTTGTACTCAGACTCAGGTCTGCATATATTGTTATATTAATTAGTAGGCATCCTACAAGGACTTTAATTCCGGATGCGCATTAAAATGATAATAAATTTAATCTTGAAATTATCTGATACTGAAATTTATGCTGAATTTTAATTTTGAAATTTTAATGTATTGTGAATATTGATGTAAATAGAGTTAACGTTGATGTTTGTGATAGGAATGTGTTTGTTTTTTTTATGATTGAGGATGAAAGTTTTATCTAGGGGAGCAGCCGAGGCGGAAAAGAGTAAAGAGGCGAGTAAGAGAAGAAAATGACGGACTAGTTAAGTTAATAGGTTTTTGTAGGTTTCACAGCATTCTTGACGCCCAATTCATGAGGCTCGATTCTAATACAGGGAAACACAGCAGTCTTTGGCGACCCAAAAGTGAGGCTCGAGTTCCAAATAAAATTTTGGAGATTTTATTCCAGGAAACTGGCAATCTGAGAGAGAGAGTTTCTGTGTGTGTATAAATTTAAGAGTATTTTAGAGTGTGTGAGAGTGATTAGAACGTATGCAGAGAAGGGAGTGGTTAAGGAGTCAAGGAGTGAAAATTGGAAGTGACGATAGTGCATTGTGTGGGAAAAATTCAAAAATGGAAGAAGCTGGAGGCAGTAGAGATCAGTCGAGGACGGAATCAGGGGATCAAGGAAATGAGTTAATGATGAGAATGTTAGAGGAAATGCTATTAGCTAGAGAAGAATCAAATAGAGCGAGGGAGGAGTCCAACAGAAAATTAGAACTGCTAAGCGATAAATCTAATAGAGCTAGGGAGGAGTCCAACCGAAAATTAGAGCAGATAAGCGGGAAAATTGAACAAAATACTAAAGAATTTACAGAATTTAAAGATAGTCTTACCGTGAAACTGGGGGAAGTTGAAAATAGGGTAGATAAAAATGAGCGTGATATTACAGGTCTTCGACAGGAAATGGGACATTTAAGGTCCGAAGTACGCATTTTTTGTGAAGAAGAGATTAATATAAAAATGACTGAAGTGACGGACTCATGTAGGGACCAGTTAGGCAGGGTAGAACGCGAAGTTAGTAGTATTAAATACAACATGTCAAGTTTAACGGGGGATGGTCCCAGATTTTCTACAGGTGGAGTGTCATTGGACCAACACATGAAGTTTTATGGCGATAACAGGGTAAACCTACAAATTTTTATTAATAGTGTAAGAAATCTAGTGGGAAATTTATTTGACGAACAGACTAAACTGAATACGATAAAGGCTTTATTGAAAGACAACGCGGAAGCGTGGTACAATTTAGTAGGACAGGACATAGACACCTACACGGACTTTGAAGACAGATTTTTAAAGCACTACTGGAGTGACCACAGACAAGACCAGGTACGAGACGACTTAATCACAGGAAATTTAAGGAGAATTTTCAGGAAGTAGGGAGCAATATGCTATACGCAAGTATAGCATAGCAAAGCAACTGAACCCACCACTGACGGACCGACAAATTATCAAGTATTTATCACGACACTTTGAGGTAGAAGTAAAACAACACGTAGCACTACAGAACATAGTGGACAGAGAAATGTTTTTAGAATACCTGCAGAGGTACGACGACGTAAGTAGTGGACGACCTCGGGATAATAGGGAAAGACAGATCAACACAGTTAGGTTTGACAATAGACGGGACAACTATGCTAGAAGGGGGAATAGTTACGGATACCAGCGACAGAATTGGGAACAGCGACGACCATACTTTAGAAGTAATAGTTTAGGAAGGGGACCTGCACCGAGACCGGAACCTACCAGAAGGAATAGTTCACCGGACATGAGGGGGACTGCTAATACAGACACGGAAAGAGTGGAAACGCCTAGGACATACGCTGAGGTGACGGCTAGAACAGGACCAAGTAGGGAAAACAGACCTGGACAGGATTTTTAGAACGCGACAGACCACTAGATTTCAGTGTAAATGTATATGAACATCCACGTGAATTTTTCAAAATTGAGGAAGAAGTAGCGCCAGAAACTGAGGAAAAATTATGTTTGCCAATTATTAATATAGGAATTTTTGAGAATAATGTAGAAGTATTACTTGATACAGGGGCAGAGGCGAGTTTAATATCGGAGGAATTCGTCAGCAAAATTAGGGATAAGGTTTGTGATAGAATTATGCCTATAAAGCGTAGCCATTTAGTAGCTCCAAATAAAAAGAAATTTGCTGTAGTAAATAGTGTTGTGGTGCTTAGGATAGATATAGGAGGTTTAAGCTGTGAGCAGGAGTTTGAAATTGTACCTGGACTGAAGTTTCAGAGCATTTTAGGTGTTGACTGTATGATGCAGTTAGGGTTTTGATAGATATGGAAAGGAAGGTAATAAGGATTAAGGATAAGGTAGTGCCATGGAAAGGCAGTTATGAAGTCACAGAGGATGATACGGGGTTGAGTATTAATGTAGTAGAGGTAGAGGATGATGAAGATAAACAGATCAACACAATAAGATGTCCAGAGGATAGGATAGTAGAGGTTCAAGCTTTAGTACAAAAACATGCAGAATTAGTGGGGGTAGAAGCAACAGCAGCATATCGGGAGCAGGTAAAGGCAGAATTAATTAAATATGCACGAAAAATTAATCAACGGACCAAACCGCAATTCCATTGTCCAACATCCATGGACACACTTTTGACGAGAGTAAGTGGCAAATTTGCTTTTAATAAAGTAGATTTAAGTAATTCATTCTGGCTGATTCCATTACACAAGAATTCTAGAAGGTACATAGGATTTTCCGTAGAGAGAAAAATCGATAATTTTAAAGAAGTATCGTTTGGTTTGTCGGCAGAAAGAAAAAAAAAAGTAAATGAGAAACAGACATGTGTAGAGACTGAAGAAGAAGCAATATTAAAGAGTCAGGATAATAGGGATGATAAGTTTATTGTATGTGAGATAATAGGGATGTTAAGTATAGATATAGAAGGGGGAGAAATAGGGATGAAGAGTATTAGGATGGTAAGAAGAAAGACGTGGAGGGTCAAGAAGAGAGTTAGATTTAAATAACTTGATGAACAAAGGATAGAGATAGGTGAATTTTAGTATAGATATAGAAAATAAAGCTAAGTATAGGATAAATATGGGGGATAGTTAGAAATAGGTGTTTAGAATGAGAATAAAGATTAAATGTAGGAAGAAAATAAGATAGGTTAAGTATAGATATTTCATATAAGATTAGTGGAGAGCTAGGAATAGAGTAAGAGTAGGATAGGTATATAGGATTAGGTAGGGAGAAGTGAGTATAGTTAAAAGTTAGAAATAGGATAGGGATATAGGACAGGTGTAAATAATTTTTTTTGATTGGATAAGTTAGGTAAGATAGATAGATAAGAGTAGAGAGAGATAGGCACTTTTTTTTGTAAATTTTGTTTGCGGTTTAAATATTTTATATTTGAATTCAAATAAGTGGGATTATTTGTATTCAAATAGGGGGAAAATACTCATATTTAGACCAGGGTAGAAAATTAAATAATCACATCAAATAATTTTAATCACCGTGTAGAAGCTTTGGGAAAAGGTACGCGTTATTAAAAAACCGTGAAGCATAAAAATTCATTCGTTTCATTAAAAATAAGGGAGTTAAATTATGTACGACGCTTGCTATAAAAAAAAAAAGGAAGCAGTATTAAAAAGCTCTACGTGTAATTTAATTATTCCTAGTAAAGAAACAAATAGAAATTACGTGCAAAATTTATATTAATTAACTCAATTTTAAGTAACCGGTATTAAACAAAATGTACAGATAATAATTAATATTTGATTAGGAGTCACTAAAAATTAAAGGGTATTATTTTAATTGGAGTTAATTGAACCATTAGTAACATATAATATCTATAAAAACTTGTAAAAACCCAATAAAATGCAAATCGTAGAAGTGTTATTTAGAAGTATTATGTTTGAACACCTGCGTATTTTTAAAAGGCTCATTCTGCGTAAATTTGGCAGATAACAAATGGTTACAGAGAATCTTGGAGAAACCGTAGCTTAATAGTTACGGGAAATGCTAAAGGTGGGTTATTTCACAGTCCACATGGACTGAAATAATCGATAATAAAGAATATCAATTTGCACCAATAAGAACAGGGTAGATAGAGACAGATAATATGCGCAAGACCGAGACACATATAGTAAAAGGCGTGAGTGAGCAACGTCACTGGGTTGCGATTGGTTAAAAAAGAGGCAAACTTGAGAGGTAGAAATAACATTTCTGTATAAAAATTAATTAGTTATTTCCAGACGTTGCGAGCCGTGTCGAAATTTCTAAGATTTAACTGATGCGAGTGCAAATTTCGTAAAAATCGCATGCCGGGCTGCGGAATGGGAACCTAGCATGCGAAATTCTGAAGAATTGTCCGTTTTGGGGACAAGACCGACAGACAGGCTAACCTCTATATATACCCAGGTTAATATGAACAAGCTCTCTTAGATTTTCGACTTGATTCAATGCGTTAAACAGTGCTTTTTAGTTTTCCGAGTTTGATAGAATAATTTAAACAGTTTGCTCGTATATTTTGGTGATTTAAAACAGTTTGTTCTTTACGTGCTACAATGAATGTAATTTAGTGCACTTAGATAAGAAGATACAAGGTAATAAAGTTTAGTATCACTGTACCAATTAGTCAAATCTGCAACGACAAATAAATACACAAAAGTAGGCAGTTTTGGCGTATATTTGTTTAAGAAGTATGAATTTCTTTGCTATTTTTCGGGGGTGTTAATAATTAAATGGTTCATAAACGTGTCTGGATCCACAAAACAAGGTTCAGATATACACAGATGAGTTCCGGAAAAGCCTTGAAACAACTTTAGATGAATGGTGGTGGAGAAAATTTTAAAAGCGTTGAGAATCAGAAGCCGTAAATATAACCCAGTTGGAATGGTGTGATTAACAAAAGGGACGATGTACATTGAAGCTACGAGTGCAGTAACCTTCAGGTAAATTATACTATTTTGTTCGAACTTTGATGTTTTGGTGTGTGTTGAATAACTTTATAATTTGTTTATTTAAAATGGACAGTAGTGAACTTGTACAAACCACAAAATTTTAATTTTAAGGTGAAATTTTCTTGTTTAAGTCGAAAGGAGTATTTAGTATTTATGTTCTTGATGAAAATTTGGGTATGTCTTTGAGCTCAATTAGACGAACCTGGTTAATTAACGTAAAGGGGTGGTAGATGCTCCCTTTGTACTCAGACTCAGGTCTGCATATATTGTTATATTAATTAGTAGGCATCCTACAAGGACTTTAATTCCGGATGCGCATTAAAATGGTAATAAATTTAATCTTGAAATTTTCTGATACTGAAATTTATGCTGAATTTTAATTTTGAAATTTTAATGTATTGTGAATATTGATGTAAATAGAGTTAACGTTGATGTTTGTGATAGGAATGTGTTTGTTTTTTTTATGATTGAGGATGAAAGTTTTATCTAGGGGAGCAGCCGAGGCGGAAAAGAGTAAAGAGGCGAGTAAGAGAAGAAAATGACGGACTAGTTAAGTTAATAGGTTTTTGTAGGTTTCACAGCATTCTTGACGCCCGATTCGTGAGGCTCGATTCTAATACAGGGAAACACAGCAATATATATATATATATATATATATATATATATATATATATATATATATATATATATATATATATTCATTGAAGTTAGCAATAATTTTTCTATAAAAGCAAGCAACCAAAATTATAAAATTGTAGTGTAGAAAGAAAGGTTATTGATATTGTATTGGTAAGATATTTTTTGAGGAATAATCTCAACTAGCTAATTTTTTTGGAATTTATTTTTTGTGATAAAGTGACTAGGCTCTAATGTAGTCCTAGCCCTAAAATACTATGAAGTGGTTATATTTTCAAACAGTACGAGATCGTCGTTCCAATTCCAGTTTGCAGAGTCACAAGTAAGTATTATGTTTGTAGATTTTGCTTGTTAAGGAGATTTTTTTTCTCTTTTCGAAGATTTCCGTATCTTATCTTCGGATCCGTTACCCATTGTAGCTATTATTAAGATACGGTGGCGTCTATTAAAAATTCTTTTATAATCGTATACCATCCTACGACCTTGGCTCATAGCTCTGCCCTAAGTTGAAGAAGCTTAGCCGGCTGGAGGATCTCTTTAGAGGGTCCTATTATATTAAAAGCCGTTTTTCATACACTATACCCTGGGCTTAAATCTTAGGCAGGAACCCCTCATAATTTATAAAGGCTCTGCCGTCTATAAGGTAGAGTAGTTACATTATAAAAAAAAAAGTGTAACAGACTTAAAAGGTATCTGAGATAAGCAAATACAGTCTTGAGTAACTGTAATGCATAAATTTGGTATTTTCATCAAAATACTTTTTTATATTTTGGCATAAACTGTGTCAACCACCAGTAGTAATTACTAGCGCATATAATCTTCTTCTGGCACCACTCAACCTTAGATGTTCAAACAACCTCGTTTTGAAAAGACCTAAAGTAATCACAGTTTAGCGGCAGTGGAATAACTGCAGCAACGATTCTCATACACAACCTTCCAAACGCATCGATTAGCATGGTATTACAATTTTGTCGACTGGCAAACGCCATTACTATAACCTATACAAACCCCGTTGTTACCGGATGATGCAATCGCAATGTATATGTCAATTTATATGCACATTTTAGGTAGTGTTCAAATTACTTACGTGATATGTATATCTTGGAATCTCTTATCCTAGGGTTTACCACGTGGGATGGTTTTCGTAGTTACTCCGGGTTGAACATCAAATTATTATCCGTAGAGCTTCGTATTTGTATTGCTTCTTGTAGAAGATTTGAAAGAAGTAGGCAGTGTGTACGATAAAGTAAGGGAAGATAAAAGAAAATTACATACCTTCTTTTAAAAACCGTTTCGCACTCTCACTCTTGTTGCCTCGTCCCCGTCAAGTTAATAATCCCCTTCTCTCGACTCGCGCATTTCCGCATGCCTTCTGCGCAGACTCAACCGTCACCAATAGCGGAAGTTAGTGTATCATTTCAAAAATACGCGGCAATTAATCTACAAAGTATCTCTTAATATAAAACATGTTACAAGACCAGCTTGTCATGCAACAATAGCAACCAAGCCATAAAAGAACAAAAAATTTAAAAAGTAAAAACTTTTAGCACGGTAGGCATCTAAGGTCTAGAGTCTTACTTACATATGAACTAACTTACATTCTAGTAAGTGTTTATTTTAGGCGCCACCTGGTTTTTCCACCCGTTAGCGCGTCTTGCGAGTAACCAGGAAACGGAATGTGTAGTCCCAAAATTATCATTTGACAGCACAAATTTGTCGGAGAGCACGAAACACTTTACTACAACTAAATACAAGTGCGACAAGTCGCTTAACACTACTACAATAACCAAAAGCTAACTGTACAGTTTTTGCGTGCACAAGTACATAAGCATTGCATTTTAACTGTTTGCACATCGGCAAGAAAATGCCCAAATTTCAAAATATCCAAAGAGCAAGTTACTATACGTTTTGACAAATTTTTGGTGTACTCTGGCTTAATAAACAGTACATATCAAAACTTCTTAATAACATAGTTGTGAGTTAATATCAACAGTACCATCTTACTAATTTTTTAAACATTTCTAACCTAACAAATTACCTTGCTAACATCGGGTTATCTTCTTCACTTAATACTAAAGAATTTCCTACGTCTGATCATAAATACCAAACGTTTGGTCAGCAAAAGAAGGTAAGACAAAGTCTTAAGTTATTACCAAAGATAATAGGTAAGATAGAGATGTTAAGATAAAACTAAATAACAATAAATGGATCCGAAACGTTCCAGTACGCCAAGGCAAGCTACAACTATAAGCTTTAAAAATATAGCGTAGAATTCCCAAGCTGACCAAGTCGTTTTGTCCTTCATCGTAGAGATACAAAAGAGAATGGCTCTGCAAAGCCGTTAAATTGGAAAATACTCGTACCCACTAAAAGAAAGACCTGTGAGGCGTAACTTTACTTCTTGAAGAGAACGGCATAGATCCTTAAATTGAGATAAGGAAGAAATATGTTGTAATGCTAAATGTTCTAAATGTTCAGAGAAATAAGGATTTGAGTTTAGTAAAAGTTGATCGATAATTTCAGGTTCGGGTGGTTTTTTAACTAATCTGCCATATATAGCTTTAATTGAAATAATCAAAAAGATTACGTTTTTATTAGGCCCTTGGGTACGATTTTTTATTTCATTCCAGAGATCAGTTATATATCCATGAAATAAAAGGTCGCGTTTTAAACAAGTAACTAATTCTTCCTAGGTAGAAATCTGGTTTTATATGTTCCTGTACCAAATCAAAGCTGAGCCAGAAAATAGTTCCCTTGCTGAGAGAAATAAATCTTGGTCTGTACAGTTAGTGAGATCGTAAAATCGTTTACGCGATCAAAAAATGACATTAAAGAAATTTGCGAATCGAATTCCGAAAAAGAAATTCCCCATTTGTAAGCCGGTATAGATTTCGGGGGCAAGGTAGTAGGTTGCGAAATGGTAAGATTAGAAAAAGCATACATAACCTTCCTAACGTACCGATTATCATGGTGAACCATTTTCAAAGAGTCACGAATAAGCCGGTCAGCTTTTAGGCAACGTTCGCATCGCGCTACATAGCAGATCCGTCAACTATTGCGAGGTCTATGGTGATGACACCCTTGATATAGTATAAAAAATGGGGGGGTGGTTGCATGATATTTACGTAAATATCTAAGCTAGTCTTATGTTGCAAAGTCTGCTTCTTGTGGCTTCATTAGTAGCGTTGTCAGTAATTTTTATTTAAATTGTAAAATCGGTTCTTGTTCTTTTTTGCGTAATATTCAGGATTCAATCCTAGAATCTGAAACAAACTCGTTCTGCGAAAAGCCTAAAGTTGTCATACTAGATCGCGTCGCACTCCATTCAATCTGCCAGTAGTTGGGGGACTCAATGAATCACGATGCGAACGTTGCCTAAAAGACTGACAACCTTTACGTATTAAGTATAACGGTAGCGGTCGAATTATAAATATGTAAACGTCGTAGCTGACCTAATCCTAAGAGGTCTACTTGTTGTGATTTCATTAGCAGCGTTATCAGAATGTACTGTATTTTCCGAGAATTTGTAAGAACATTTTAGTTTTTTTTTGCGTAGTATGCAAAAACCTCACCTTAGATACGCAAACAAATTCTTTTCGCGGTAGGTGTAAGGTAATCATAGTACAGGGGTCATGCAATAGCAGCGGCAACGTATCCCATACAGAATCCTCCAAACAAACCTATCAGCAAAGTGGACAATTTTTGGAAGAGTGAGAAACACCCCGGTACGCGTTCGGGTAACGTTCGCAATGCGCTCAGTGGTGATTCTGACAACTATTACTGAACCTAATATTATGAAAACATTTGCATAGTATAAATAAAGGTAGCTGTCAAATGGTGAAGATGTAAACGTCTGAGCTAATATAATGTTGCGAGTTTTACTTATAGTGGTTTCATTAGTACGGTTATAAGATATGTAACGTATTTTCTGACAAGTTGCAAAACCATTTCTAGTACCATTCTTGTGTAATAATTAAAAGTTCAACATCAGTTATTCATAGAAACTCTTTCTGCGAAAGATCTAAGGTGATCATAGTACAGGGGCCATTCAGTTGCAACTGCAACGTATCACATACATAATCTTCCCAATATTCAGATGAGCAAGGTGGACAGTTTTTTGAGAGTAACGAACACTCTGGTCAACATTTTGTGCAACTTTTGTATCACGTTCCATGGTGAATCTCCCCTGCATTTGATTTTCCAATACTCCACATTGGCCAGAAAGCGAGTTTTTGTTTTACCTGCTAATTTTGAATTTTGCCGAACCCTTGCTGTTGCAAGCAAGGTAGTGATCTTTAACGTACATGACAACACTCACACACGGGACATCCATTTTACTTCTCATCCGAACGAGGGTGTATTTTTGTGAAAAATGCTCGCCTAACATTTTTCAAGCGGGCCGTATCGGGATTTGAACTTGGTACCTCCGTGGTGAATCCTTACATTTGATTTTCCAATGCTCCACCCGAAGGTACTGCATTGGCCAGGAAACGAATTTTTTTTACCTGAAAAATTTGGAATTTTGCAGAACCTTTACTGTTCCAAGCAAAGTAGGGATCTTTAACGTACGTGACAACACTCACACACGTGACCTCCATTTTACTTCTCATCCGGACGAAGGTGTATTTTTGTGAAAAATGTTCACCTAACATTTATCAAGCAGACGGTGTCGGTATTCGAACCCGGGACCTTGGGCGTAGTAGTCACACACATACCACTACGCCACGAAGCCATCTTCATGGTGAATCCGCCAACTATTACAAGATCTTTTTGATGACAAGCTTTATCTGGTATGGATGATGGCATCGGCCAAATAATAAATATTCAAACGGTTGAGCTAATCTAATGTTGTGAGTACAGCCTTTTGTAGATCCATTAGTAGTACTGTCAGAGATGTATCGTATCTGCCGACTAGTTGTAAGAACATTTTTCTTTTCATTTTTAAGTTATTTGTAAAACTCAGCCTTAGATACTCAAAGAAACTCTTTCTGCCAAAGGTAAAAAGTAATCATTGTTCACAGGTTATCAACAGATGTAGCAACGTGTCCCATAGGTAACCCTCCAAACATACCCATTAGCACAGTCAGCAATTTCTGGAGTTACAAAAAAGCCGGTCGGCCTTTTAGGTAACGTTTGCAACGCGCTCTATGGTTAAACCGCCAACTATTACAGAGTCTAAAGTGATGATAACCTTTACATAGGTATGAATCACAAAAGGGGTTGAGTGATAAATACGTACACGTCTAAGCTAATCTAATTTTGCGAGGTTTGATTTTTCTGCTTTCATTAGTGGCTCTGTCAGAGATGTACCGTAATGGCCATACAGATTGTAAGCACAGTTCTGGTTTTTGTTGTCTAAAAAGTCAATCGTGGAATCTGAAAGAAACTCCTGCTGCGAAAGGTCTAAAGTAATCATGGTACAGGCATCATGTAATAACAGCAGCTAAGTACCCCATGTATAACCTTCTAAACATTGCAATTAGCAAGGTGGATAGTTTTCGAAGGGTCACGGAAAGCTAGTCAGCCTTTTAGGCAACTTTTGCATCGCGTTCCATTGTATCCACCAACTATTAGAAAATCTACTATAATAATAGCAGGCTTTAGGTAATATGAATATTGGTGGCGGTCGATTTATAAATATGTAAACGTCTGAGCTAATATAATGCTATGAGGTCTGATTTTTCTGATTTCATTAGTGTCGTTGTCAGGGATATAACGTATCTCCAGACTAGTTATAAGAACACTTGTTCTCCTTCTTTGTGTAAGATGCACAAACAATCTTAGATTTCCCTACAAACTTTTTCTGCAAAAAGTCTAAGATAAACATTGTACAAGGGTTATGCAATAACAGTAGCAACGCATCCCATACATAACTTTTCAAACATATCAATCAGCATGGGCAGCTATTTTTGGAGTCACTCCATGGTGAATTCGCAACAATCACCAGTTCTGGGCGAATGACAACCATTTTAGTAGAATCAATAATGGAAGCGGTTGATTGATAAATAGATACACGTTTGAGCTAATATAATGTTGCGTAGTTTGCTTCTTGTTGTTTCTTAAATAGGGTTGCCTAAGTTGTACCGTATTCTATGACTAACTGTAAGAATATTCCTGTTCTTTTGAGTAATGTGCAAAATTCAAAGGTCGAATCTCAAAGAAACCCTTTCTGCGAAAAACTATGTAGCAAAATTATAAGCGTTGTGCGTTAGTGCAACAGTATAAATTTTTTTAATAACATGTTGTAATGTTGCCCCTAGGGAGAGGATAGAATAACAATTCGAATCTTAGACAAACTTAAAATTTTTACGCGTGCGGGTAGAGTTATAAAAGCTTGCTGCGCCGGCAACCGGCAGTTTCGTGGTGTAGTTGGTATGAGTGTAACTACAAAGCCCAATGTCCCGGGTTCGAATTCCGACACGGTCTGCTTGAAAAATTTTAGGCGAGCATTTTTCACAAATATACGCCCTTGTTTGGATGGGAGGTAAAATGGAGGTCCCGGGTATGAATGTGGTCACGCACGTTAAAGATCCCAACCTTGCTTGGAGCAGCAAGGGTTCGGCAGAAATTTAAGGTAAAAAAAATTGCCTTCTGCCCTCGGGTGGAGCATTGGAAAAAATTAAATGTAGTGTGCCTGTTGCTAGCTTGGCTATTATACCTTTGGAGATCATGAAAAAGGCAGGGTTGAAATATTCTTGGTAAAACTGAAACAAAATAAAGCTAAGTTGGACGCCACTGTATCTAGCAAGTTGAGAAAAAATATGATTTTAGTGTTGATAGAGAAACCATATCGGAAAAGATAATTTTAAGATTTTTAATTTACCGTTTTATAAAAAATTGAACATTTTAAAATCAGAAGAAATCTATTATATAACAAATAACTTTTATCCAATAATAAAAAGAAAAGTAAACTCCTAAGTGTTAGTGATATCAAAAATTATTAGTTCAACAACGTTTTGTTTCTTAGGGTTGATATGAGCATGTACAAACATAAGCAAAAACTGTATTCAAATAATCTTACAAGTGTTATTTGAAAATTCCAAACATACAAAATTTAGAGCAAATATTACTTTCAAAAAAGAGTTTATTTTGAGTAAAAAATTAATTAATCAACATAATGTTATAATTTGTAATCAGTTGGGTACCAGGTTTTAAGGAGGGGAACGATGGAAGTTTTCGCGGCTCGAAACATAACCATTGTGTAGTAAACTTCACGAATAGTAAATATTAATTAAGCATGATATTTTAATTCATTTGTTTTATGAGATATAATTTCAATTAGGACAGGTGGTTTAATTAAAGCACTAAGAACTAGTAATTTTAAAATAAATTGTTACAAATTAATGCAATATTATGGTTATATGGTTATAAAGCGGTTAGGAGCTGCAGAGTCCACTCGTCCAATAAATTGAATTTTTTTGCTATTGTGCTAAAGAAACTTTATTAGATGGAAACGATAATTAGGGGTACTGATGGTTTATAGACATTCTCAATCTTAACAATATTATAAAACAGTGAGAACCGTATGAGCTTTATGTCTATACTTTCTAATTATGTACGTGCGCTTTTGAAGCTAAGAGTGTAAATGGTTTGTGTGTCTGTAATGGAAATTAAGAAAACATAAAGGTTATTATGTTGTTGGACGATGAATTAGCAACAGAGCCTTTTTTGGTTAAATTAAAGCAAAGTGTTATCATGAAAGGTTGTTTGGAACATTAAAAGTATTAAAAAATATGTTTGTATGCAATTTTTAATGTAAATCCTATTGGTAGAAATAGCGTTAGTTAATTCATAAAACATTAGTATTTTGAATGCACAATTAAAGGATAAAAGTAACTATTGATACGATGCTATTTTCTATGTTTGTCATTAAGGACGTTTCCAGAAAATCGGATATATACTGCCAGGTAATTTAATACGGGAAACGAGAAACCAGGAGTGATAGTTTTAATTTGGTGTTCTTTCGGGGTTTGTTTTTAGATTTGCAGATAATATAGCGGTATTAGCATCTAGCAATGAAGGGTTTGTGTATAAAATTGGTGATAATGTTAGTGGTAAGTGCTCTGTATGTGTCTTTTTCTTCATCTGTACTGACATTAGATATTAACAGTTCAGTATCTGCTAGTAAATTAATGATCGTTGTATCATTGATTGTAGAAGGAAGTGAAAACTTTGGATCTAACGACAGAACCTGTTTTATGTTATCTGGAATGTCAATTTGACTGATGTTTTTAAACCATCTGTCGGTTTGATTAATTTGGCCAAACGTCACAAAATATTGGTAAAAGAATCAACCAACAGAAAGTGACATTCGAGTAAAACCAAAAGCTTGTGCACTAACAACTCACGTCCTTAACCAAAATCATAAAATGGACTTATCAAACCCAAAACTAATATAAGTGGAACACAATCCTTTTAAAAGAACTTTCTTGGAGATGTGCTACATCTATAAATGCCCAAACAGCTTCAACAAAAAAAACGGACATTGACAACGTAAGCGTCATATATTCATATCTATTAAAATTTAAACATTAAATGCCTTCAATAATACTCAAACTTCTTAACCACAACCTTCTATTTATTTCTTTTTTTGTTTTGTTCATTTTACATTTATATATACTCAATTGCTGACAACACAGATTTCAATTAAATCACAATTACAACACGCACACACACACAATTACACACACACACACACACACACACACAACACACACACACACACCTACATGCACATACACTCACAAACCAACACTATCGTTAAACACAAATAACAAACATTAATCACATAATATTTACATAAACATTTATTCGATAAGAAAGATTAAAGAATTTCATACACTGATGTCAATTTCAACCATCCTTACTGTAAGTTCTTCTTATCTTTGTTCATCCTTTGTCAAGCGTTAATACAGTTGTAGCCTGCGATCAAGCATAAAAAAATTTATGCGAAAATTTAGGCCATAAAGAAGAGTATTTATTTAAATCCGGCAGACCTAAAAGAACTCTACAGAGAAAAAGTGTTATTCCTGCAAGGTCACCAAGCATTATATTATATATATATATATATATATATATATATATATTGTTGTGGATTCAGATTCAAAGGGTTAAACTTGGGGTAAACCATAAAATTTACCACCCTGTATAGAGAAAAGAACAAATTATTTACGCGCAAAATTTATTAAATTTATTTAGGGAGAACGGACATGTATTGACGTAATTTTATAATTAATAATGGAATGTTAGAAAGAACATAAAGAAAAATAGTTTTAAAGCAAATAGAATACGCATAATTAATGTTAATTTATTTTAATCCAACATGTAAAAGCATAAGAAGACCCACTAGGGCAAGAAAATCAATAAATCCAAGACAAAAGTTTTCTTTATAACAAGCAAACGTGAGTTTTATCTGATACGACGAAATATAAACTCTAAGAATTGTTGTGCTAAACGGTCGATAATTAACGAACATCTGCACTTTTAAAAGGTTACATTCGTAGAATTTATGAGCATATTAAGACAGGACTTCATAGAAAATATTTTCAACCGTCAGTTTGGTTTGAACAACAAACTAATAAATTTTTAAAGAGCAAGGGAAATGCACGATCGGTAATATCCTACAGATAGAGACAAAGATAAGTGTTGATATTGAAAACGCACGTACGATATCTACGTGGAGTGAAGATGAGCTGTTAGCAATATCGATTTTCTATAACGCAAGTGGGGTTTTGAACGCGATAACAGACATGCATCAGACAGAGATAAAGATAGTACAGGCGGGGTTTTATGACGACAGAAAATATTATCATTGGTTAAAAACAGACAGTTTTTAAAACGTAGACAAACGCGACAGTTGGGAGCGCTTTCGGATACGTACGGCACGTAGACGGAGTAGATTTCAGGAATTTTAAAGGCGGTTATATCAAAATTTGTAGAATTTAAATTTGAAAATAAGCTTTTTACGGGAAGTATATAAATACTGAATGGAAATTAGGAGGGTTCTCTTCTCTTGCCTTGTCTTCGCTTTTATACTACTTTAATAAGATAAAGTACTGAATGCTGACCAACATTATAGTAGAGTTTGTTTTTGTGAGTATTAAATGTTTTAATAATACAGTAAATATAGTGCTAGCACGTGTACCTTATTAGTAGCGGCCTTCTATTTATTAATGCGAAACACGTGTAGTGTATAATAAATTAATAGAGGACTGGCTACTACTACAATACACTGCACTAAAATCAATATATGGAAGTGCGATATACCTGGGGTGAGCAGCTATATGGAATGGTACTGGAAGACCGAGGCGCTTGGCTTTCAAATGGTATTATCGTTTGTGAATCCGTTGAGCATCGCTGCAAACAGTAACAAAAAAAGGGGTTTTAGAGATCACCTTCGAGGGAATGGAAGCCTGAAGTATTCTCCAGGTAATTTATTTGAAATTTCTGTTGTCTGACAAACTTAGGGTGAAATTTTGGTGATGTGTGAGTAAACTTTGGGGTTCATTTATGGTTATATAAACTTATTGAAAAATTTTATTTTATTTTATTCTGAATATAAATTGCATTGTGAAGGGTAAACGGGTCTGTAACTTTTGTATTAATTTATGTAAGGTAAAAGGCATATATTAAATAAACTGGGTTATTATGAGTTCACCATACTCCAGTGTACAGTCAATTTAGTGTAATATGTGGGGCCCATCTACCCATATTTTACTGAATTTGTTTGCAAATAATATCAAAATCATATCAAAACATATCACATTTGAGTTTGTAATTACTCTAATTACAAACTCAAACTGGTTTTATACATGTGGATAATTTGTCTGTAGATTGTATGATTGTTGTATTATTTGGTGATTTTATTAAATAGTGTGCGAGTGTGAAGGAAGAATGGTTGTATATTTAGGTATCCGAGAAGAGGCACAGTTGTGATAGCCAGGGAAGGTGCTGAAGATTTTTAAAGCAGAAATCTAAGGGTCAGGAATTTTATTTTAAAATTTTTAAATTTTTTTAAATTGTATGTTGACCCTGGTGAGCCACGAACTTTGATAGTGAATTTAGGAGACTGTCCCGACTTCCACAGCAATATAAATATATATATATATATTATATATATTGCTGTGATACCTGGGTAAAATCCTTGTCGAAGTAAAAAACATTCGAGCCCCAGCGTTGGGCCGTCATAATTTATGCTGTGATCCTCGTCCACCGGAATTGGTCCTTTCTAAAAAAAAACATTCGACCCCCACAGATTGGGCGTCGAAATCTATGCTGTGAAACCTCACCATTAGCCTCACCAGAGTAAAAAAATATTCGAGCCTCTCAAACTGGGCATCAAGATTTACTGTGATTCTCGCCCTGTTGAATCTCTTCTGATAATCGCCTCTTTACTCTTTCCGCCTCGGCTGCTCACCTAGTTAAAACTTTTATCCTCATTCATAAAAAAAAACAAACACATTCCTACCACAAACATCAACGTTAACTTTATTTACATCAATATTCATAATACATTAAAATTTCAAAACTAAAATGTAGCATAAATTTCAGTATCATAGAATTTCAAGATTAAATTTGTCATCATTTTAATTTGCATCCAGAATTAAAGTCCTTGTAGGATGCCTACTAATTAATTTAACAATATTTGCCGACCTGAGTCTGAGTACAAAGGGAGCATCTCCCACCCCTTTACGTTAATTAAACGGGTTAGTCTAATTGAGCTCAAAGACAGACCCAAATTTTCATCATAATCAAAACATAAACTGCTAAATACCCCTTTCTACTTAAACAAGAAAATTTCACCTTAAAATTAAAAATTTGTTGTTTGTACAAATTCACTACTGTCCATTTTTTAGCAAACAAATTATATAGTTATTCAACACACACCAAAACATCAAAAATCGAACAACAAAGCATAAGTTACCTGAAGGTTAATGCACTCGTGGCTCCAATGTACATCGTCCTTTGTTAATCACACCATTCCAACTGGGTTATGTTTACGGCTTCTGATTCTGAACGCTTTTAAAATTTTCTACACCACCATACATCTAAATTTGTTTCAGAGCTTCTCAGGAACTCATCTAAGAATATCAAAATCTTGTTTTGTGGATCCAATCACGATTACGAATAACATTTGATTATTAACACCCCCGAAAAATAGCAAAGAAATTCCTAATTCTTTCACGCTATACCCAAAACTGCCTACTTTTGTTTATTCATTTATCGTTACAAATTTGGATACTTGGTACAGTAATACTCGCAAATATAACTAGACTTTATTACCTTGTATCTTCTTTTCTAAGTGCACTAATGCATAATAACTTGTATCGTAGCACGTAAAGAGCAAACTGTTTTAAAGTATTGAATCAAAATCGAAAATCTAAGAGAGCACTGTTTAAAGCATCGAATAATCAAAAATCTAAGAGAGCGAAACTCATATTAACACGGGTATATATAATGGCTAGCCTGCCCGTCGGTTTTGTCCCTCAACGGCCAGTTTTCAGAATTTCGCATTCTCTTTTCCATTTTCGACAGCTCGGCACGCTATTCTACAAAATTTGCACACGCGCCAGTTGAAAATCTAAGAAATTTTTCACACGGCACGCAACGCGTCTGCAAACAACTAATTAATTTTGTATAGAAATCGTTACGTTTGCACCTTTCATATCTGCATCCTATTTCCACCAATCGTTTCCTCGTGACGTTGCTCAAATCACGCCTTTTATTATCTATGTCTCTGCCTTGCGCATTTTATCTGTCTTTTTCTAACTTGGCCTTAGTGGTGGAAATCGATACTCTTTACTATCGGTTATTTTAATCCACGTGGATTCATATGTTAATATAAGCTACGGTTTATGCGACCGTTTGCAATATACGCAGAATTCTCATGTTTATCAGCTCGAATTTATTAGAATTTGACATTTAAAAATACGCAGGTGTTCAATCGTAACATTTTAAATAACACTTCTACGATTTGAATATTCCACGTATTTTAACTTTCTAGATATATTTGTATACTAGCAACGCGTCTCGTATTTGATATTATTTGGTTTTTTTAAAGCTTTTATGCCTATTATACCTTAATAATCGTTCAATTAACTCCAATTAAAATAATAATGAATAGCATTGACTTCTACCCTTTAATTTTTAGTGAATCCTAATTAAATATTAATTATTATTTGTACATTTTGTTTAATACTCGTTACTTAAAACTTGAATTAATTAATATAAATTTTGCACGTAATTTCTATTTGTTTCTTTACTTGGAATAATTAAATTACATACAAGTAGAGCATTTTAATTCTGCTTCTTTTTATAGAAAGCGTCTAGTGAATAATTTAAATCCCTTATTTTTAATGAAACGAATAAATTTTTATGCTTCACGGTTTTTTAATAACGCGTATTATCTAATAAACGTCTATACAAACCCTACCTTCTAATTGAGTGATTTAAATCTTCACACTAGACATTTTAATTACGCGTACTTTTTCCCAAAGCTTCCTTATACATGGTGATTAAAATTATTTGATGTAATTAATTAATTTTCTACCCTGGTCTAAATTTGAATAATATATATATATATATATATATATATATATATATATACACATATATCATCAGCATTAAGTCGTCAGTCCTGGAACTGGTTAGCCGCGTACGCTCATTATTTCCTATTCTGAACTAACCTATACAGTTGCCTGAAATTTGCACAGTTTGCATCTACCACTATCTGATCTAGGTCTACATCTCCCTCCTTTTTTCTATCTCTGTTTGTAATATATCGCATACTATTCCCTTAAAATGCCCTTCTATTTCTCCTATCTTTTTCCACAGATATCCTTGTTGCCCTACTATTTCTATAACCTATATGTTATTAACTTTTCTGTCCATGCTATCATCCTCATACATCTGAAGCACAACATTCCTAAACGCCGCTACCGTTCTTTTGTCTGCTTTTCCAACTGCCCGTATTTCATAGGCATACTGTGCTGTGCTCCACACATTTGCATTTAACAATTTTCGTCTTGTTTCAATGTTTGTTGTTTTTCATCATAGGCGCTGTTCTTTCTTGTTAGATGTAGATCGGTCCTTTCTATTGTTTTACAATATTATATACCCTATTTCTCTGACATTCAGTGGTTGTGAAGGGGGGTAAGCAGCCTGGGGCTGCCAAGTTCCCCACCACTTAAACATTTGCAGATTTAATATTTTTCCAATATATCTTTTCGAACAGTCAACATTAGTTGCAGATATTTCATAACCAACACTTGTAGTTGTTTATAATAATCATAAGATTTATCTGCGCTTATTTTTTCGTCATTAGCTTTTCTGTCTCAAAACTGGTTGGACACGTACCTGCACTTATTTATATTCCGAGCTATCGTACGCAGTTCCCTGAAATTCTCACACAGCTTATATACGGCTCTGTTCCCCTTCTGTTATTTTATAATTTTATGCCCAATTTCACTGAGATTCAGTGAAAGGGTTATGCAACCTGTGGCTGCCAAGATCCCCCAACACTTAGACATTTGCCGAATTAATAGTTTTCTAATAAATCCTTTCACAATTAACATTATTTGAGAATATTACCCAACCAATACTTGTAGTTGCTTGTAATAATCATCATGTTTAAATACAGTTACTTTTTTCGTCATTAGTTTATCCATCTTGAAACTGGTTGTATGCGTACCCCCATCGATTTCTATTCCGAGCTAACCTACACCTTCCCCTGAAATTCCTACAGCCTACATCTTTCACTATCTGTGTTCAGTAGTCTAACCTAGGTGTACCTCCACTTCTCTTTTTCCAACTCTGCTTCTAATATATTCCGCACTATTCCCTCATACTGTAGTAAATGGCCTATCATTCTATCTCTCCTATTTTTTTCCATTTTCCACATATTTCTTTCTTCTTCTACCATTTAGTACCTCTCGGTTCTCAACTTTGTCTGTCCATGATATCTTCATCATACGTCTGTAGCACCACATTTTAAAGACTTCTACCTTTTTCTTGTCCGCTTCTCCTAGTGTCCAGGCTTGACAGCCGTACAGTGCTGTGCTCCACACATATATTTTTAGCAATCTTATCGTTGCCTCTATGTTTGCTGTCTTTGAACACAGTAGTTGCTTTTTCTTGTTAAATGTTGCACGACTTTGTGCAAATCTTTGTTTTATTTCTTTTTGTCTTTTCCCATCTTGCGTTATTTGACTTCCTAGGTAGCAGAAATCTTTAACCACTTGTATGTTCTCTTTACCTATTTGTATTCTTCTTTTTGATTTATTTCCCCTTCTTTACATACTAGTACTTTAGTTTTATTTTTGTTAATTTTCTTACCGCATTTCTCTGTTGTTGAAACCGTTTCCATTTCATTAAGAGCAGCTTCTAACTCTTCCTTGCTAGATGCTAATACCGCTTTATTATCTGCAAATCTAAGCATATCTATTTTTGTCCTTGCATAGTAATTCCAAATGCCTTCCTGCATTTGACAGTATTTATTGCCTCTTCAGCGTACAGATTAAAAATCAATGGGGATAGAGCACATTCCTGTCTCACCCCTTTACTAATGTTTATTTCTCTGCGTTTTTGCTCTAGTTCTATTACTGCTGTTTGACCTTATATGAGCTATGTACTATTCGTCTATCCCTATAACTCATTCCTATCTTTTTGAGTATTGTAACGAAAATATATTCTATAGCACCATGGTTGTAAGAACCGCTTCAGCATAAATTTATTCTGTGGTATTTAATCCTTGTATTTGATGTTATAATATCTTAAAGAAACAATTCTATATGAAAACAGGAAGTCATGTTCACTTAAAGAACTTAAATGCTTTGTACGGAGATATTTGGTATTTTTATAATTATCAGGAAACGTATTTATATGGGGTTTAGTAGTTTGTGTTGTCTACCTTACAAGCGAATATTTCCTCTACATTCGTTATAATCAGAATAGCGCATGTGCGTACTGGTCACGGGATACGACACGCTAATAAGGTGCCGCTGGAACGAGGTCAGCCATTGTTCTGATAGATGTAGTCGTGTTGGCATTCTTTTCTTGATAAAACGAGCATGAATCTCCAGGCCTTGCACAAGTGGGGCCTTCGCATCGGTTTGTAATGGTTATGGGAGAAGGAGGCGAGTTGCTTTGGGACGCGGTACGAAGCGCCAGGCTCCTGCGAAACCGGCTAAGCATTAAAACGCGCCGTCCCTTGATATGTCGTGTTAAGATTTGTTAATGGTAAGCTCGCTTCAAACTAAATAACTTATAAAATATTTCTATCCCTTTAGCGTATGACATTACGGAAAATTAAAATGATGGACTAGAATGAAGATGTTATAGTTGAATCCAAGATTTGAGAGCTGTTCATTTATCGGGGCAACTACAGCTGTAGATTAATGTTTAGTAATGACAGTTTGAGGAGCAGATTTTGGAGCATGTGTGTCGACGATTAATAATTAGATTTGAAAGCATCAACACCTACAGGTATCAAACCTTCTTTTTTGTTCTGTTTGTGAGGATTCGTGAATGCTTACATAAATAATTTTCGAAGATCGTTTGGTCAAGTTAAATTTTGTATGTTTAGAACAGCGTGAGAAAAAACAGTTAAGAATTACTACAGTAATAGTTTTGTAAAATTTGCATAAATTCACTTGCTAACAATATGATATTTCAGTCCATTTTTTACTTTTAAAATATTTATTTACTCATATTAAAATTTTAATAAGCCTCTAATACCAGATTTAAATGAAAAGTTGTTTGTCTAAGTTAATTACATGCGATTAGATTTTTTTTAGAAATAATGTTTGAGATACATATGTGAACCAGAACTCAGATCTGAAAGCTTGGTGCTAAAACTTGTTTTGATATATCATTATTAACTTAAGGATCTGTTATGTCAAAGACAGATGTATTGAAACTTAATTTTATTTGTACATTTTATAAACACATTTAAAGAAAAAATTCAAGAAAGAGAAACTATATTAAATTTCATTTTTAGACTCAAGTTCTTTATTCCATGCATAATTAAATTTACTAAATTTTTAAAGTAAATAAATTTGTTGATCTATAAAATTATATGAGGCTGAAGTAATTTAAAAAGCCTATATATGCTACAACTGGTTTGTTCTAGGTACTTATTTTTGATTTAAATATCTTTGGTGTGGTAATCTCAATATTACACACCTGTAATTATTGGCATATATTTTTATTGGGAAGCACAAACTGTGTCTTTCTAATAGAGAATTTGTTGTGTATTTTGTTCCAGATTCATCGAGATCGGAGAGGTCGTAAGTATGTCCCAGAGGCTCCCAGATACATCAGTTCAGTAAGTTGTAAGTTTTTTATTGTGTTCACATCCCGTG
The DNA here is from genome assembly GCA_036346225.1 of Platerodrilus igneus. Lineage (NCBI taxonomy): Eukaryota > Metazoa > Arthropoda > Insecta > Coleoptera > Lycidae > Platerodrilus > Platerodrilus igneus. The sequence goes on from JARFIW010000828.1 coordinate 8,482,304, forward strand.
AGTTTCTGTATCTTCTCATAGGGGTAATGAATCTTTAGAGTAATCGTTCATACAGATACAGTGGCGCTCAACCCATTTTCCTTTTGTTAGTTTATCGTAGAGTTTAGACCATCACCACACCCTTTTCTCATTGCTCACCCTTGGGGTAATTCCCAGACTTAGCCGCGAATAGCTAAAGCTTCACTTTATCCATCAACAAGAAAGCTTAAGTAAGTAAAAAAAAAAAATGCTGCAGTATTTCGAACATTTTTTTCCATTGTACATTGTGGAATGCTTTTTCCAGATCTACAAACACTATATACACGTTTTCCCTCTTTACTATTGTGTTCTCCATAATTCCTCTCAGAGCTAAAATAGCCTCCCGTGTTCCCCTGTTTCTCCTAAACCCAAATTGATCTTCTCCTAGTATATCTTCCGCTTGTTTTTCCATTTGTCTTTGTACAATTCTATACTCCATACCAAATAAGAATAAAGTAGATGACCTTGTACGCAAGGTGGATTTACACAGCAAATTATTTATAATTTCTATTTATACATCCAAAATAATTATTAATTCCATATTTGACTGATTATAAATCGTGGCTAGCGTAAATTAATTTCCATAACCCGTTTTTATTGCAAATTTGACAATGGCGCATTATATATATTTTAAACACAAATTTTTAAAATTAAGCTGTGTAAATCAGCATCATGTTTTAACCAATCAAATAGAAGGCTAAACTTTCCCTATACCTTTCATCGCTTTATTCTTAGGTGGAATGGACTCTAGTTAATATTTTTGACACGTGTACTGTCAAACTTATTCGAAAATTTTCACATCTATTCGCGCCTTTCTTTTTTGGTATAGTTACTATGATGCTACGTTTGAAATCTTTGGGTATCTCGCCTGTCTCATACATATAGCTTACAAGTTGGAAGAGATGTTCTGTTACTGCTTGTCCAGCAGCTTTTAGAGTTTCTGCTTGCACCTTCTCTGTATCCGGCTGCTTACCATTTTTCAGACCTTTTAATGCTAATTCAAACTCGTCTCTAAGTATAGGAAATCACAAATCATCATTTTCAGTATCTGTTTTCTGTTCTAATGCTGTTAGTTCCTTTCCTGCATATAAATTTCCTATATATTCTTGCCATCTACCCACTTTCTATACATTTTTTATAATGACGTTTCTTCCCGCGTACCTTATATTTTTGCTATGCGGTTTTATATTCCTAAAATTGATTCTAATTAGTTTGTATGCTTCATCTTTCTTTCCTACTTCTATCTTAGTTTGTACCTCTTTGCACTTCTCATCAATCCGTAGCTCCTCTTTACAATGATGATTACAGAACGAGCAGTAGCTAACTTCTCTAAACTTTGGGCAATCAAAGGCAAATATAAATTACTTTTTGATTTTGACACAGCAAATGACTTCATAAGTCGATTCGATTATAAAGAACGATTGCTTTCCTTTATTATCTACAAAAGTTCATTATAAACAGTGGCTATCTACATTAAATATCGGTATTTTAAAAAAATATTGTGACAAGTTGCAGAGGAAACAAGGAGAAGAGAATTTGAACCCCATTCAAAAGTACATTGTGGTAACGTAACGACATGACAGTAGCAGGCAGTACACGGGGTAGGAGATAAATGGCATGATTGAAGTAGGGTGCCTGACGCGGACAACTAATATCCCATTTTGCAGATACTCAAAACTGAACTTAATCTCACTAGATTTGAACACGACGCGTTTTTCTACATTCCAGTTGATTTCGCTATTTAAAGCGTATTTATTTTAATTAAAACTAAGATATAGAGGAATATGTTTGGGAATGAAATCTCAAAGCGAAGTTTCGTAGTAATCTAGATTGGGCTTGAAATTGTATCATTTTGTCATTGAGTTACACTGCCGTATTTTGGAGTAATTCGAATAAGAGTTGGATGTTGAACGAAATCTAATCGTTTCGGAAATTCAAGATCTCTGTATAGACAAAGAAACGCCTTACATTTCTATATTACACCTACGGTTATCTTGGAATAAGGGTTGTTTGTTATTAGATTTCAAAATGTGACCAATATCATAAGTTTAAATGATTTGTGTTGAATGCCATTTACGCGAACTCTAAAATTTTCTCTCTTAAAATCAGTTTCCTCTATACGGGCGGATGAGAAACAAATATTTTACAAAACGCAATCGCAGCACAAATACAGACCCATCATTTTGACTTAACGCTAATGCCACACTAATCTACCAATGGGCTTGCCGTTTCCCAAATTTCTCACTTTTTCCTTTGGCCAGATGCATACTGTGAAGCCACCCATACCTAAAAAGGCTTTTCGATACAATCAGCTACCAGCGGTAAGCTCTTCAAGCAATTTATTCGAATTCTCAAAGCGTACATTAATAATTATTGATACACCGCTAGAATTATAAATTTCGGAGACAAAATTTTATTTATTGTTTTTCTCGGTGGCTAGGAGGAATTCTTTAACCTTCTTGAGCCAATGTCCGTTAGTCTTCTTTTTACCGATAAATGAACCTTACGAAATAAATTTATATTTGATTAAGGAACGGAATCCTGTAACAAATTATAGGTACTTCGGATAACTAGAGCGATGCGGGAGTGGGTTCCTATGGAGGATTTAATAAAACAATAAACAATTCGAAACAGAAATAATAAAATAGCTGAAGAACAAACAAATTATATTACTACATTCACTTACCGTTTTCTTTTTCGTATTTAAAGGACTCCGATCCGTCTTGTATCAGCAATCTCTTTTGACATTATCTCTACACAGAATACGGTTATTACACAAGGGCCTTCTTTGCTTCTGGATTGCTAAATGTTTCACATTATATCTAACCTCTCTCTAAAATTCCTTAATAACAATTATTAAATTTTGTCATGTTTCGAAAAATTTTCAAAATAAATGCCTTTCGCCAACACGATTACGTCATTGGGGTAGCTGGATATCCTTTCACAATGACACAATTTATTTCATAAATGTGCAAATAAAATTCAATCTATACCTAACCTCTATTGACATTAAATAATTGCAGTATAAATACAAATATACTTAAAAGACTGACTTCCTTTACTTCACACTGGCCAACTATTACTAAAAGGAATCCAAGACGAACATTAAATTAAAATTATCAATGATACAATTGCTACAATTTTTCTGTTTCCCATATTTAATTACCTGATATTATATATCCTGTTTTCTGGAAATGCCTTTAAAAACAAACACAGAAAACAACTGAGTAGCAACGTTTTTTTCTATCTTTTAACTGTCCATTTAAAATACTAGTTTTTATAAATTAACTAACGTCAAATCCCACCAATAAGATTTACATATAAAATACCGTATGAACATATTTCTTAATATTTTTAAATGTTCCATACTACCTTTCACGATAGCAATATGCTTAAATTTAATCAATACTAGCTATGTTGCTAGTTCGTCGTCCAACGAAATAACAACTTTTCTGAATTGCTAACTTCCACTATATAAATACGAATCATTTACAATGTTAGTTTTAAAATTCACATGTACATAATTAAAAAGCGTAAGCATATGCTTATGTATTAGTCACTGTTTTATTATATTGCTAAACTCAAGAATGTCCAAAAATTATCAACATTTGTAATTTTTCTTCCCATTTAACACAGCTTCCTTGGCACAATAAGAAAAAACTCAAATTGTAGACGAGCACCTTCAAAGTCCCAACCCCTTTATAATCGATGGTAACGGTGGTAATTCTACAAATTTGTGAATCAAAGCTCACCGTGCTCGTGCAGACGTAGGTTCAAAAAAGTAAGCCGCATACCGTGTGTTTGTCAAACATTTTTAACAATGGCACATCACACCTGTAGAGCGATAATATCGATTCGCAATGACAAACAATAGTTCCACAGTGTCACGTTTCTTATCACGTAACTACACCAAACGCTGATATGGAATATGCCATTGATATACACAAAAGAAAACAAGTTGTATATCCGTATGTGTCCAGATACTTAGCTTGCAAGCCGTCGCGCGTGAGTCACCACAGCGAAACCATGGTAATCAGGATCCATTCTCCCTGCCACCGTAACTGCAGCAGTGGTTTACAGACAAAAGCAGTTGGTCTACATCAACGAACAAGAGGGCCTACGTAAAGAAAGAACCAATTTGCCCTCCAGCTAAAAGCAAATACACGCACGATACCTCTTACTTATCGAACAAGAAAACGTACATCGCTGTAGAAAATATGTCAACGCACAAGTTGCAGAATCAATTAAAAAACTGGTTCAAATAACACGAATTCGATTTGCAAATCCTTGCGTTATCAAAAGCGTGATTAACAAACTGGAAAACACACTATCAAATAATAGTAGGATCTAATATTTGAACAAGTCTTTAAATGAAAAACACAAGAGAAAGCTAGTATACGTTATCGGAATGTTTAACAAATTACCGGATACCTACAATAAGGTATTGACTATTTAATTTATCGAATAAATTTTCGTTATAAAAGTAGAGTAGATTTGAATTAAAATTACGATAAGCGGGCTTATACTGAACAGGTACACTATATAGGGTATTTAATATATGCAAGAAATAAACGTAACAGATCCCCTTAAGCAAAATTAACAGGTAGGAGTGGGAAAACAAAAGCAATGAAAGTGGGCAGGACAAAAAACCCAAAGAAAGAAAAATCGCTTAAAAACTAAAAGAAAATTCGGTACGAAAACAACCAGGAAAAAAGAGAAGAAAAAGAAATTCTTCAAAATAATTAAAAAAAGAACTCTCATCCGGCTCAAAGAATCAACAATAGAAGAGAGAAAAAAGGAAGAAAGAAGAGAAGCAAGTAACGAGGCCTAAGGTGGAACGGCATTGGCACTGAAAAAGTTGTCAAAGGACGGATGCTTCTTGTAAAGAAACAGGAAAATCTTCGACCTCAAAAGAAGATTGGTTTCCTGCAGAGAACCAACAGTAAAGGAAAGAAGCGAGGAAGAAAACCAAGTACAAAACCAAAAATAAGCTAAGAATCGTACAACAAAAATAAAACAGAATCCCAGTGTAGTTATGTATGAGTAGGTGTGTGCGTGTGCGTGTGCGTGTGCGTGTGTGTGTATGTGTGTGTGTGTGTGGGTGTGTAAGAAGTGTGTTTGTAGATGTTGTGCGTGTCTAAAGTGCGCGTGTGTGTATGTGATGTGTGAGACCGCTCTAGTCGCCTCTTACGACAGGCAGGACGTACCATGGGGCTATTCTATTCCCGGGCCCACACGGGTTCAAGGAGTACAAGAAGAAAACGAAAGAAAAGAAAACCAAGTAGAATTGTTTGTTTATGAAGTGTGTGGGTGTATGTGTGTGTGTGTGTGTGTGTGTGTGTGTGTTATGAAGTGTGTGGGTATTTATTAGACGTATGTAAAGTGTATGTGTGTGTATGTGTTGTATTGGACCGCTGTAGCCGCCCCTTACGACAGGCAGGTCGTGCTGTGGGGCTATTCTATTCCCGGACACACACGGGGCCAAGGAGTACAAAAAGGAAACGAAAGAAAGGAGAACCAAGTAGAACTGTGTGTTTATGAAGTGTGTGTGTATGAAGTGCGCGGGTATGGATTGGACGTGCATAACGTGTGTATGTGTATGTGTTGGACCGCTGTAGTCGGCTCTTACGACAAGCAGGTCGTATCGTGGGGCTATTCTATTTCCGGAAATACACGGGGTCAAGGAGAACAAAGAGAACAAAATGTACCGAGAGGGAAAAAAGAAAAAAAGAATCTTGGGCGCCAGCGTTTTGAATGTACTAGGATTATTGGCGAAAACACAAGTCCAATAACCTGACATGAGCTAATCAAGGATATTTAGCATTCACAGAATAAAACAAAATCAAAATTCAAGAAGATTGAAACCACACAAAAAATAAAAGAAACCAATCCTCAAATGAGTAACACTAAAGAGCCGAAAGAAAAAGAAAAAATAAACCATAGATCGAACGTAAAGGACGAAAAAACAAGTAGCATCAGAAACTAATCAAAAACAAGTCAAAGTTACTGTTAACTAAAATAAAATTGGGGCCAAAGTTACACGAAACAAAATTGGAGCACAAAGAAATTAACGAAAACAAACTCGCAGCCCCACGCCCGGACGTCAGAATTTATGCTACGTACCTAGACGTAGCCGGAAAAAAGTAGATACCAGACTAACTATCAAACGCGGAGTGTGAGGGGATTCAAATACATACCAAGAAAACAAAAAAACAGCACGCCGCCCACGATTATCTATTAAAAAATAAAAATTAATAAAAGATTCTGTACAAACAAGCAAAAGCAATAAATTACTATTTCAAAGCAAACAATTATGTGATACGAACAATTTAGTACTTAAGATACGAAGTGCGCATTTCGTATTTTACACAAAATAAAATTAATCAGTAGTAAATAAACATTTAAAACTTTTGTCAAGCGTTTTTAAAATTGCACCTAATATTTTTTAAAAAATAAACTAACTGTAGGAAAGAATTAACGTGTGAGAGTTTTTGTCAAATATTCTTTTTAAATTGTACATAATACCGTTTGTAAAATAAATCAATCAGTAGAAAAGAATAAGCATGTGTCTGTCAAACATTTTTAACAATGATACGGCACACCTGTAGAGCGATAATATCGATTTGTAGTGACAAACAATAGTTCCACAGTGTCACGTTTCTTTTCGCGTAACTACACCAAACGCTGATATGGAATATGCCATTGATATACACAAAGAAAAACAAGTTGTATACCTGTATGTGTCTAGATACTCAGCTTGCAAGTCGTCGGGGGTGAGTCAGCGCAGCGAAACCGTGGTAGTCAGGATCCATTCTCCAGGCCACCGTAACTGCAGCAGTGGTCTCCAGACAAAAGCAGTTGGTCTACGTCAACGAACAAGTGGGCCTACATAAAGAAAGAACCAATTCGGCCTTCAACTAAAAGCGAATACACGCACGATACCTTTTACTTGTCGAACAACATAACGTGCATCGCAGTAGAAAATATGTCAACGCAAAAGCTGAAGAATCAAATTAAAAATTGGTTCAAATAACATGAATTTAAACTGCATATCCTCGCGTTATAAAAAGCGCGATTAACAAACTGGAAAACACGCTATCAAATAATAGTAGGCTCTAATATTTGGACAAGTCTTTAAATGGAATAGCCATTATACGTTATTGGAATGTTTAACAATTTACTGGATACCTACAATAAGGTATTGACTATTTAATTTATCGAATAAGTTTTCGTTTTAAAAAGCAGAGTGGACTTGAGTTAAAATTATGTTAAACGGACTTATACTGAACAGGTACACTATATAGGGTATTTAATTTATGCTGAAAATAAACGTATCAACTTTTGCTTGGAAACTCATGGACAGGTGTTCGTCATAGTTATAGCATCGTTGCTTACTGAAATCACTAGACCAAGCAACGAAAATCACAATTCCATTACTTCTGTTAAATAATAAAAACTATATTCTTTTGTGTGATTTATGTCATTACTGTATAAAATAAATTTGATAGAAGTGTTTTTGGACAGAAAACTTTTTAAAAAGAAGCTTCCAAAGGCCCAAAAGCTATCTCGCGGCCTAACACAGTCTATAGTCACCGCTTGGATAATAAGTTTCTGTTTCGGAGGTCAGTCCCCTTATAGAACTACCTCGCCGCTCTATAATATTTTTCAAGTGTAGTAATAAGTGTTCTGGATCCAAGAATCTTCACCGCTCTAACATCAGGTAAGAATATTGAAGACCGCATTTGTTTAATATCTTGTAAGTGTAATAAAAAACGGGGGTAATTAAAACTTTTTGTAAGTTTATTACCCTTTATCCTCGTGACTATCAGCTATATACTAAAACTCTCTATTTTTAATCTGATATCACTAGGTCGAGATTTTCTTCTTTATACTCCAAGCCCAGGGTAATGTCAGATGGAAAACGGCTTTAGACAAAGAAAACTCTTAGGGGTTAAACGGCTAGTAGAGTGTTAGCTCTGGGTAGATCATGAGCATGGGTCATGGGTGGATAATCCACCAAAAATATTTTTAATAGGCGCCACCGTATTTTTTAATACAAGTGCCAACAAAATTTAACTGTGTTTGTATAAGGGAATGCGGAAACCTTATCTTAACACCACTATCATAGCCATAAAATTTGAATTTCACTCTTTATCACACACTTACCAAAACCTCAACCACCAGATGTCAAACAGTTGTCTCAGCTTTACCTGTGAACAAACAAAAACACCACATGGACACTATTTGTGTCTTCAAAAGCATATGCCAAAAATAGAATAAATGAATTTAAACATCTGTGAAATACTAAAGGATTCATTTTCATTACTCTGTCTTTTTACTTAAGGGATTTGCTCTAGTTTTCTCTTTCCTAATTTAAATGTTGTATAATAAAACTTCATTCAAATGAAACAAAATGAATTCTATTTATATGTAGAAATCGGATATATATACATGTGACTGCAATATATATGCTTACTATCTTGTCATTAATTTTTTTTTATAAAAAGAATTTTAGTGAAGTTTAACCTTCTAAATAAATGTTTATAAATTAATCATTTCTATAAAATTTTAGTTTAAGCAAACATATCATAATTTATTTGTTCATATCACAAGATTTTATTTTTACTATAATCATTGAAGCGCTTCCTTGACCATTTACAACAAAGATTGATCATCAGAAAAATAACGATCATAAAATGCAACTATTCAAATTTAACTGTTGTCCACACAAAAAAATATACACGAATATCAGTACCAATAAAAAGCTTTTACATGACCTTAATTGTTTTTAAGCAAAATGTGAAAATTAAATCAAGACTGCGTCTGGTGTTTAGATTAGGAAACAGAATCTATACTATTTTTTTATCTGACACAAGTTGTCATTCTAAATATCTTGACACACATTGAATGCGTGTACAAATAACTGACAAACTAAATATTTATTCGGTGTGTTATTAACTTTAAAAAACTACTTTAAATTTGTGTTATTCTAATAATCAACGTAGGAGATCTTATAATAATTTATAATACTTTCAAAGTTACGGAAAGTTTCAAACACTCACGTGTATCCAAATAAATTGCAGGTGCAAAATCATGACGTCAGCTGTTGTATTTTTCCAGCGTATTAATCATCTGTAAGTTTGAAGTACCAAGATTCTTTGTTGAATAAACCATTTCTATGCGGCGTATTAAATAGATAGAACAAAACCATAACTGCCTGCTTTAAATTACTGCGACGAAAATTTATTATAATTTAACATTGAAAATTGTTGTTGTAGATATGTCCATTAGATATTGCACTAAAGTGAAATATATTAGTTTAATTTATTGTATTAATCTATACCAACTGTCTTAAATGATGTATATTATCGTTCCATGTTCTCAACTCAAGTTCTTCTTTTTGACTCTATTAGACGCCTCGTGTTTTAGTCGGTCCATCTTGACTTTTATCTCTAGTCTACAAAAAGCGACTTCACTCTTGGATGTTTGAAACAAAAGTGCTGATAATTAACTGGACAACGCTTGGTAACAAGCCTCAGAATATATATCTTCTAGAATCTATGTGTTATTATGAACATTATACTTTAATTTTTATTGGCTGAATATTTACGAATTAAATGCTTTAAAATTTATCTGTTTTATTATTAATTTATTAGGCTTGGTGTAACAAGAAAAAAATACGTTACACAGCCTCTTCCCAAGAGAAAAATTGAGGTATGGAAGAATTTTTTCTAAAAAATTTTCGACTGAAACTTCAAAATTACTCTTATTAACTGTATAAACCTCTTACAACTCACAACAAAACAGCACAAACTTTAACTATAACTAACGATGAGTTTAACAAAAAAACAGAATCATTCACTAATTGATATGGGGAATATTAATGCATGGGATTGAGTGATTAGTAACTGCGCGTACTACACGCCTATAAAGAGACAAATTCGGAAGTCATAATCAGTATTTACGTCAATCATTTACGAATATTTAGGGAATCTAACACTCAGTGGATGCATGTCATCTATAGTTACAAACGCAAAACCATATCAAAGTAAAAAATTTTACCTGAAGCGAAAAATATTTTTCTATAAATTAGAACTGTAATAAAAACAAAATCGAATGTATAACAAAATTACTATTAAACAAAATCTGTACAACGAATACTCTTCTCTAATTTACTATATCTGTCTTAAGGATTTATGTACATAACTTTCCAAGTGCTAATTACATTTAAACTAATCGATGAATTTAACAAGTACCAAAAGCTGTTATTTACGAAGTCCATTCACGAAACAAATCTCTAACACTCGAGAAACAGACAAAGTATTAACAATACTTATTCATCAACAAGATACCTTTGATCTTTGAGTGAGCACCTCACAACATTATCTGTACGACTACTATGCTACAGACTCAACTATATCTCTCAAAATCCTACAACATCAGTGATTCATCACCAAAGAACTCCAAAACCACTAATAAATCATACGTTGAGCCTACTGGGAGACATCCACCAGCAACTCACAAAAAAAACTCTTCATGAACTCTCTTAGCTCATGTACACTCTCAATAAAAATAAGCACATCAGGCCTAGTCTCAAACTACTAAACCAAAACTCAAGCATTCCTTTAATGCTTAATACTCTATCACACTCTAACTATATAACTATACTCAACACTTTACTAAACACTCTCTATAATCTCCATCATGTGCCTCATTACTGAATACGCACCTCTTCACTGAATACATATTCATCTCTACATACTTGCAACATCTCTAAACATATGCTGCACTCTCAAACACCTCAAAAAATATATCATCATTCAAAATCCATAAACATATCCTTGTCGTCATCAAAAATTATCATTTAACACATCTTTGTCGTCATCAAAAATTATCATTTAACACATGCAACATCTAAATCAACAAACATATTAAGCTCTATTACTACTAAAACAAAAATTACTTTAAACAAATCAAAAAAAATTTCACTAACTTTAATCTTGTCCTACTTAAGAATTTAAAACATGGACCAAAAGGAATTACTACTGACATCAACTATAATTAGAAGTACTTAAGGATCAGAAACATTTTTATCATCTTCATTTTCACCTTCATCTGTCGCAGAATATGGCTTTAAGTCTTTGACATGCCATCGACCCGCCTTAGAACCATCTATATTACTCAACTCATAAACTAAATTAGTAATCTTTCTCCTAACCACACATAAAACAAACTTTGGTGCGAGTTTAGCAGTGAATTTATCGCCTGCACTCGATAAAACCTTGTTCACCCTCCACACCTTATCACCAACCTCAAAGCACACATTTCTTCTTCTCAAATTATACTGGCGACTTGCTCGCTCATAAGCTGCATGTAAGTTGCCATGCACCTCTTTAAAGATATCGAAGAGCCCTTGTCGATCCGAGACATATAATGGTCGGCTACCTGGAATAAATTCAATATCGTCTTTGGGTATATAACCACCACTGTAGAATCTTCCGCTTACTGGAACACTACGACCAAAAAGTAAAAATTAGGGTGTAACCTGTAGAGTGATGTTTTGATGAATTAATAGCATATTGAATTTGAGGTAGTTCTGAATCCCATGAATCGTGTGTATCGACATACGAACGAATAGCAGTACCCACAGTCTTGTTAATCCTCTCCACAAAATTACACTGCGGAGAATAAACTGTATTATACCATATTTTCTGAATATCGTATTTATTACAAAGGGTTTTAAAGATTCTACCTGACAATTGAGGTCCATTGTCACATATAACGAATTGTGGGACGCCAAATACTAGAAAAACTTTTTCTTCCATAAAACGTTGTATGCTGTGAGCTTTTGCACTTCGTAGAGGATGTAACAATGTATATTTGGTGAACCAATCACCCACTACTAGTAACCATTTATGTCCAAGTTTTGAGCGTGGAAACGGACCCATCAAATCTAGTGCTATTGTCTGAAAGGGAAACTTTACTTCTTTCTCTTTACCCATTAAACCAAGGGGACCAACGTTTGATGACTTTTGAGCGCCGCATGTTAAACACTTCTTACAAAATCGGAGTACATCTATATTCATTTTAGGCCAATAATAACGTTCCTGTATTCTCGAATTAGTCTTAGCAAAACCAAAGTGCCCTGCTACTGAAGGAACATGACAAGAGCGAATGATTTCCTCTCGTTGAGCTATAGGTACCAAATATTTCCATTCATTTAAATTTGAAGATACGGGAAGATTGGAGGGAAGAAATTTAAATACAAAATTATTTTCCACCTTCCATTGAGGGTAACTTTCTGGAGAAGACAAAATTTTATTCCTTAATGAAACGTACCACGGGTCTAATTTCTCTAAATTAACTTCAATTAAGTCGACACTAGGATTGTCCGGAGGGGTTGCACGACTAAGACAATCGGGCACAACATTAAATTTACCTTTCCTATGAACCAGATCGAACGTATGTTGTTTCAAACGTACTGCCCACCTGGCTAATTTACCAGTCGGATTTTGAATATTATTTAACCACAACAAAGAAAAGTGATCTGTCACTACTGTAAAGCGGGTACCTTCAACCCATGGTCTAAATTTCTCAATCGCAAAGATTACTGCCAGACATTCTCTTTCAGTAACCGAATAATTCCTTTCAGCTCGATTTAGCGTTTTACTCGCATACGAAATCACATGTTCAATATCATCAATTTTCTGAATCAAAACAGCTGCTAATCCGGTGTCACTGGCATCACATTCGATAATGAATGGGAGCGAATAATCCGGCTGCGATAATAACGGAGCAGAAACTAGAGCTTGTTTAATCTGTATAAACGACGCTTCAGCCTCAGGATTCCAAATAACTCCTTGTCCTTTCTTTTCTTCTTAATAAGATCATTGATAGACGACACTAACGAAGAGAAGTTTCGGATGAACCGACGGTACCAACTGCACATACCCAAAAATCGTTTAACTTCTGTCGTAGTCTTCGGACGTGGAAAGTTTACCATAGCTGAGATCTTATCAGGATCAGCACGAAGAGAGTTAGAGCCAACTATGTGACCAAGGAACTTTAAAGATTTTTGAAAACTCACATTTCTTCAAATTAATCGTCAGATTTGCTTCCTTGAGACGTTCTCTAACATCTGCAAGAAGTTCTAAGTGTTCTTCAAATGTAGAAGACACTAGTATCACATCGTCAAGGTAGCAAAAAACATGAGGTTCATAACGTGGTCCAAATATAGCATCCACAAGCCTTTGTTGGGTTTGAGCTGCATTTCGAAGTCCAAAAGGTACACAAGTGAAACGATATTGACCTCTAGAAACAATGCTGAAAGCAGTTTTGTCTTTAGAACTTTCCGAAAGAGGATTTGCCAAAACTTTTTCTCATATCTAAACTAGAAATATAGTTAGCACCCGTAATAAATTAAGAATCCTATCTATGTTTGCCATAGGGTAACTATCATGCTTAGTGACATCATTTAACATTCGTCCATCGAAGCAAAATCTATACTCGTCACTGGACTTCTTTTAACCAATAATACTGGAGAACAATACGGACTAACGCAAGGTTCTACCACTCCTAACTTTAACATATCATCTAGTTCTCTATTCAATATTTCGTTCATATATGGCGACATAACGTACGGCTTCCTACGAACTGGCTTGGAGTCGCCTGTATCAATGAACATCTCGATTTTATTAGTACGGCCCAATCTATTCTCACTACTTATCTCATTATACGTATCTATAACTGCTTGAGCTTGCTTTCGACGCTCAGTCGACAATTCTTCTAAACTAAATAAACTATCTTTATAATTTAAAGGCAAGGACGACTGTCCAACATAAGAGATATGATTTCCCATATCATCGCCAATATACCAAGAATTGTTTTTAAAGTCAGCAACTAGACCAAACAATTTAGCAAAATCAGTCCCAAAGATGAAGGCATGAGGCAACGAAGGCACAACTAACGCGTTCAAAATACGACATTCCGATCCGATACGGATAGGTAAATCAACTGAACCTTCTACCAATTTTAACGAACCATCTGCAGTCGATACTCCTTTCTTTTCAGATATAAAAACATTCAACTTCATTTTTTCAATCACTGGAACGGCGAGGGAACCTATTATCGATGTAGTACATCCAGAATCAAATAAACCTGTAATATCCATGTCGAATAACTTTACCATCACATATGGGCGATTATCATAAGGCTTTTTCTCAAACAATACATTAGCTTTAGGTGGAACTCTACTCCTGCAAAAATTTCTAACTACCTGAAGCCATCGCGACCACTCCTCTTTACAACATAGACCTTCTCGAGCACACAACATATCTATAGCCTCTTGTCTAAACCCAGGGAATCGTTATTCAACTTCTGTTCCTTTACTCGTTGAGTTGGACACGACGGACAAGTGATACTAGTCACTCCTTTACGACCACAACCATAACAAAATAATCTCTTGAAAGATCTACAGACACTGAAAGTATGTCCATAACGTGAACAATTCCAACATACCAATTTATGCTTAATAAATGAGTTACCTACTCCACTCTTTTCTGTCATTGGGGTAGCAGAATTAAGAACTTGTACTGGGGAATGTGAAGATGTAGGGTATAAACACGACTTGAAGCATTCTGAAATGAACTAGGGGTTTTGTTTCTAAAACGTGGATTAAAATAATTAATAGGCTGCTTGTGACTATATGGTGCAACTGAAACAGACTTATGTTTACTTAAAGAAGCTTCTTCTAACTTCTTACACAATTTAACTAACGTACTAATATTCTCTATCTCTGTAAGAGCAAGATGCTGAATGAAATATGGCAATAAATTTTTCTTGACTATTCTAACTTTAGTGTGTTCTGCAGGAATAATAGGTAATCGGTTAAACAAATTTTCCATATTAGCAATGAACAATACAACTGATTCACCATTCCTCTGTAATCTATTTTTGATTTTTCCCAAATATCGTCTTCAGGATGTGCTGGCAAGAAATCTTCCTTTAGTCTACTAACCAACGAACTCCAATCTGTTAATGAACTACGAACGCAACGATACCATACTAAGGCATCACCAGTAAACAATTCAACTGCAGAATTAAACAATTCCATTTCAGATACCTTTCGGGACTGTGCAATGTCACTAATGTTTTCTAAAATTGATATAAAGAGATGGGTTTCCTGAATATTTTATCGACCAAGATCCAATAGGGACTGACTGTGTGACATATGTAACCGTTGGAATGGGCACATTAGATGCAGCAATAGGATTTATATTATTATCTTTATGATTTGAACTCGTATCCTTATTTAATTTCTCATGCAGATCTGCTTCCACAACAAGAATAGTAGCCAAACTTTCATTTTTAAATAACACAATTTCCTCAAAATTTTCTTTAGGAGCTTTAACCGTTGAATTCTACCTGTAAGATGTACTAATCTTGACCTTATCCTTTTAAAAATTGACTCAGCGGGATCATCCATAAATTCTAACAAAACGTTTTTAACTGACTCTATACTAGACTCAATCTCTTCTTTCTCTACTTTGAAATCTACTTTATAGTAAGAAGGATCTATCAAACAACCGGGTTTATCTGTTTCTTTGGCCAACAACCTTGCTAAAATTTTCCTTTTATCTGAAACTGGTCTTGAATTTTCAATGCCTCTAATGTTCAATTCATATTCTAACTCATTTTTAAGTAAATGTACGATGCTATAAGTTTCTGCCATAATTAAATATCTGAATACCTCTAACGTAACTCAATTATAAAATTTTTTGAAGATGAAATCTCAAACAAACGAATGTCCTAACTATATAAAGAAGAAACCACTATAAACTGTAACAAACTTTAACAAAAATGAAACTAAAAGAAGACGTTACTAATATCAAAGCAAACCTCAGTCAGTGAATATAAGTGTGATGAAAATAACTACTAAATGTTCCAGCCTCTAAGTGAAATTATTCGAGCCTCTAACTGAAATTCGAGCCTCTAAATGAAATTCCAGCCTCTAAATGAAATTCGAGCCTCTAAATGAATTTCCAGCCTCTAAATGAAATTCCAGCCTCTAAATGAATTTCCAGCCCCACGTTGGGCGCCAGTGTAAGTGTAATAAAAAACGGGGGTAATTAAAACTTTTTGTAAGTTTATTACCCTTTATCCTCGTGACTATCAGCTATATACTAAAACTCTCTATTTTTAATCTGATATCACTAGGTCGAGATTTTCTTCTTTATACTCCAAGCCCAGGGTAATGTCAGATGGAAAACGGCTTTAGACAAAGAAAACTCTTAGGGGTTAAACGGCTAGTAGAGTGTTAGCTCTGGGTAGATCATGAGCATGGGTCATGGGTGGATAATCGACCAAAAATATTTTTAATAGGCGCCACCGTATTTTTAATACAAGTGCCAACAAAATTTAACTGTGTTTGTATAAGGGAATGCGGAAACCTTATCTTAACACCACTATCATAGCCATAAAATTTGAATTTCACTCTTTATCACACACTTACCAAAACCTCAACCACCAGATGTCAAACAGTTGTCTCAGCTTTACCTGTGAACAAACAAAAACACCACATGGACACTATTTGTGTCTTCAAAAGCATATGCCAAAAATAGAATAAATGAATTTAAACATCTGTGAAATACTAAAGGGATTCATTTTCATTACTCTGTCTTTTTACTTAAGGATTTGCTCTAGTTTTCTCTTTCCTAATTTAAATGTTGTATAATAAAACTTCATTCAAATGAAACAAAATGAATTCTATTCATATGTAGAAATCGGATATATATACATGTGACTGCAATATATATGCTTACTATCTTGTCATTAATTTTTATAAAAGAATTTTAGTGAAGTTTAACCTTCTAAATAAATGTTTATAAATTAATCATTTCTATAAAATTTTAGTTTAAGCAAACATATCATAATTTATTTGTTCATATCACAAGATTTTATTTTTACTATAATCATTGAAGCGCTTCCTTGACCATTTACAACAAAGATTGATCATCAGAAAAATAACGATCATAAAATGCAACTATTCAAATTTAACTGTTGTCCACACAAAAAAATATACACGAATATCAGTACCAATAAAAAGCTTTTACATGACCTTAATTGTTTTTAAGCAAAATGTGAAAATTAAATCAAGACTGCGTCTGGTGTTTAGATTAGGAAACAGAATCTATACTATTTTTTTATCTGACACAAGTTGTCATTCTAAATATCTTGACACACATTGAATGCGTGTACAAATAACTGACAAACTAAATATTTATTCGGTGTGTTATTAACTTTAAAAAACTACTTTAAATTTGTGTTATTCTAATAATCAACGTAGGAGATCTTATAATAATTTATAATACTTTCAAAGTTACGGAAAGTTTCAAACACTCACGTGTATCCAAATAAATTGCAGGTGCAAAATCATGACGTCAGCTGTTGTATTTTTCCAGCGTATTAATCATCTGTAAGTTTGAAGTACCAAGATTCTTTGTTGAATAAACCATTTCTATGCGGCGTATGAAATAGATAGAACGAAACCATAACTGCCTGCTTTAAATTACTGCGACGAAAATTTATTATAATTTAACATTGAAAATTGTTGTTGTAGATATGTCCATTAGATATTGCACTAAAGTGAAATATATTAGTTTAATTTATTGTATTAATCTATACCAACTGTCTTAAATGATGTATATTATCGTTCCATGTTCTCAACTCAAGTTCTTCTTTTTGACTCTATTAGACGCCTCGTGTTTTAGTCGGCCCATCTTGACTTTTATCTCTAGTCTACAAAAAGCGACTTCACTCTTGGATGTTTGAAACAAAAGTGCTGATAATTAACTGGACAACGCTTGGTAACAAGCCTCAGAATATATATCTTCTAGAATCTATGTGTTATTATGAACATTATACTTTAATTTTTATTGGCTGAATATTTACGAATTAAATGCTTTAAAATTTATCTGTTTTATTATTAATTTATTAGGCTTGGTGTAACAAGAAAAAAAATACGTTACAATCTGTTTGGGTATACACCCACTTTTCTCTCCTGAGATTCCTTTTATGTACTCAACAAGTGTAGTGGCGCTTAAGGGTAAACCACAACAAGCCCATTGTAATGTATATTAAATTTGATTCTATCTTTATTATTCATTATTAACTTTATCCTCGTGACTATCAGCAAAAAAAAATACACTCCCAAATTTCCTAAACCCTAACCTGATATCACAAGGTCGAGAATTTCTTCTTATTAATGTAAGCCCAAGGTAATGTTGGATGGAGAATGGCTTGAGATAAAGAAAGCTAGTCAAGTGTTAGCTCTGTGTAGATCATGAACTTGGGTCATGGGTTGATAAAAGACCAAAAATATATTTAATGAGCGCCACCGTATTTTTCAATACAATAACCAACAAAATTTAACTGTGCTTGTATAAGGGAAATGCGGAAACCTTATCTTAACACCACTAACATAGCCATAAAACCTGAATTTCACTCTTTAGGACACACTTACCAAGACCTCAAACACCCGATGTTATACAGATGTCTCGGCTTTACCTGTGAACAAACAAGAGTACAATATGAACACCATTTGTGTCCTCAAAAATATTTGCCAAAAATAAAATAATAGAATTTAGGCTTCTAAAATTTATACTGAGGGAATTTGTTTTCATTACACACAATTTCTAATCCGGGATGACTTGCAATTTTTGAATTTTAAATAATAAAAAGTCATTCAAAAACACAATAGATTCTATTTGGATAAATTTCTGAATATATATATATATATATATATATATATATATATATATATATATATATATATAACTACAATATTGAAGTTTGTATCTTTATAAAATTTTCTCATAATATTTTTCTAGAACAGAAATAGACTAGTGAAGTTTTGCATTCAAAATTAAGAAGATCTCTGAATGGATCTTTTCTATAAAACTTAATTAGATTGACGTAGAATTTCTAAGTTACTCATAATACATAAATTTCTTTCAATCAACGAAGTACTTCCTTGATCTTCACAATAAAATTTAATTATCAAAGAGCTGATAAAATATTAGTATAATCTATTTAATTAATGTATACCAACTGTATTAATGATGTCAAAAGGGGCTTCCATCTTCTTAGGCCTGTAGGGATCAACTGAACTGCTCGGAGCGAAGCTTATCGAAAATCATGCTCACGCAGCCGCTGTTAGGCCCGACCTCCAGACACCAAGAATTTATCAATTATTTACTTTTTTCTAACTTTGTTAGAAGCCACGTGCTTACACACGGCCATCTCGACTTTACTTATTCTTCAGAGCAGCCTGCCCGTTCGAACGCTGATAATGAAGTGCCAATTGACAACTTGACAGAGCTTAGTATCGAATTTTAGAGCATAAACGTAAAAGAATCTATGTGTTATTATGAATTTTATATATTAATTTCTATTGGACGGTAATTCACAAATTAAATATTTTAAATTATAGCTGTTTTATTTTTATGTTAAAGAACGAAGTGTAACTAGAAAAAAAATACGTTACACCATCTGTTAGTCTTGTCAAACTCCTTCTAAAATTAGAGTTCAGAGTCTCCTTAAATTTACTTATTACGAATTAAAATGCTATCTTTTTTGGATTATGACTGTAGGAGACAGTGCGTTTGCTAACTCCAAATCTTTTAACGTAAACATACAAATACATCCTTTCGAGAATTTTTAATGTTTTTTTTTATACTTATTTCTCAAAGCACTTGCAATTATTCCATATTTTGTACTAGATAGTAGCAAATGTGCTATAGTATCATAGTTATTACCCCTCATATTAAGTTGCGAAGAACATTTATCAATTCAGTAAACAAACATATAAAGAATAATCGAAAGTTAATATCCGTGAATTCTTTGCGTCTATGTGATATTATAATTTGAATAAGGGCCGCTATACTTGCGGCCACGTCCCCAATGCTCCACCCGGAGGTACTACATTGGGTTACGTCTATGTGATAGCAATAAAAACACGTCGCCGGATCAGTTATCGATGTAAAATCAGAGCGAAAACTAAATTGTGGTTTTCAGCAGGTTTGAGGAATAGAGCTAGAAATATGAGTGAAATAGAAATTTACAAGTCACATAATCGTTTTCCTCGGTAAAGCAGTACAATGCGTGGTCTCCATATAGCAATTAACAATTTACGGACTCAATACAGAGAAGCAACGTATAGGTTCTCTGGCTGAAACGCTGTTATGGTAGTAATGAAACTGCTGAATTCTAACGCCTGCTGCATTACAAACATTGTTGAGTTGATTTATATGCGCTTTACAAATAAAACTATGCCAATGTTATTGGTGCAGCTGCTACGGTTTCTGTTACATTGCAATTTAGCGTTACACAAATTCCAACATGGAAGCAATTCGGTTGTGGTTATCAAATTCCATTCGGTATTGAATAAATGTAAATTATGGATCCTTATTCGCATCATACATAGCTGATTGCTTTGAATTATGCGTCCAAATGCTTTGTAAATATCTTGAGTTATATACCGCAGACTTTATTGATACGTTACATTTTATTTGTCATCGGCGGAGATTGTATAAGTCATCAGAATAATATTTTTATTTAAAATTGGTATTGAATTATTTGTTTCACGCACGACCCCACTTTAAATAACTGTAAAATTGTTACTTAGAAACCTCATTCGTTGTAACAGCTTCAATCTGCAAATTCGCATATAAGTAGGCGACGAGGGTGCTGCTGAGCCTCTCAAGATAGACGCCAAAAGTGTCATTGACTTTTTTGTTATTTGTTGCAACAATTGGATAAGGGGGCTAATAAGTAGTGTTTCTTGGTGAGATTTTTAACCGCAACTCCTCTCAGTCCATTGACTTTGTTTTCGCATCCATTTTCAGCAATGTCAGCAATGCGTCTATATTTAGGATTGCTAAGGCAGATTATGGCGATACTATCCAACCCATGTAACCCTTTATAGGTTGGTGGCATACAATAGTGCCACTTTCGTTACAGACTAAACCGAATGTTTCACAAATGTGATATTCGCCCTTATAACTTTATGCATTCTTCAGAATGTCAGAAGACATGCGAAAGCCACTTACACTACACTGTGCCAAATACAGCATAAATGTCTTCACACTTTGTCACCAAACATTGACGTAACATTACTGAACATCAGCTGTACGTATCGAAAGATTTTTGACCTCCAATATTATAGGTACATATCCTGAAGTATTATATTACATGTAAATATTGTAAAATATTACTGGATAGTTGATTTTATGTGTGTATTATGCAAGTATTTTGCAAGTAATATAACTTATACAACCTTTAAATTTACAGCATGCATAACATATCGAATTTACTTTTATCAATTATTTTATAGAAAATGGCAATGATATCTAACAGATATAAATTTGGAAAGTTAGACAAACTATTTAGTGAGAATCTTTTTAGTTTTATGAATGGAATTAGTGAGTAACAAACTTTTGATTCTAACTAAGAAGGTGATTCTGGTGCTAAGGATAATTGGATACATGATACATCTCATCCATAAATATCAATCAGCCTTCAACATTACGAAATACTAGATGAGGATGAAACTAACATAGGAAATAGTGAAAATAACTCTGACGACCCTGTTGCTGATCCAGACTTCCATCCGCATGATGAATGCCATCCTAACACCAATTTTCTGCAAAGTAATGAAAATGACAAGAAAGATGAATTATTAGAAGCTGAAGAAAACAAGACAAATTCATAGGTCGAAGGTAGGAACACATGTACCCCAAAAATACGCAAGTTATATACCCTATTTCTCCGACATTTAGTGGTTGTAAATGGGGGTAAGCAGCTTGTGGCTGCCATGTCCCCCCAGCACTTGAATATTTGTCGACTTAATATTTTTTCCAATGTATATTTTCGCAGTCAACATTAGTTGCAGATTTATATGCACTTATTTTTTCGTCATTAAATTGCGTGTCTCAGCACTGGTTGGACACGCACCTGCACTTATTTATATTCTGAGCTAACCTACACAGTTTCCTGAAATTCTCACACAGCCTATATACAGATCGGTTCCTTTCTATTGTTTTATAGTTTTATGCCCTATATCACCAATTTTCAGTAAAGAGGGTTAAGCAGCCTGTGACTGCCAAGATCCCCTAACACTCCAAAAATCCCCCGCCTCTGGCCAACGAACTTTGCTGATCCCTACTATGTCTAGTGCTAACCTATTCATTACCATTTTTAGGTTCTTTAGCTTACCTACTTGCTTCATACTTCTAACATTCCACGCTCCGTCTCGCAAAATGTTCCCGACTTTATTCTGGACTCTCCGATCGCATTCTCTAAAGTAGTCCCTCTCGGAGATCCGAATGGGGGACTCCGGAATCTTTTACCCCAGAGAATGCCATCATGTTTATTTCAATTTAAGTACGCTGTGTACTTGGGAGGTAATATGCTAGTTTCCCGTTGCCTTCCACATCGCGATAGTGTGTTTTAGACTGCCATTCCAACCCCTATAGTCTCTGCCCATCTAAGTACCGAAAGAGCCGCTGCCCTCTTTCGGAAACCTGTCTCTGTCTGGTTCCTCACTAACGACCCTACTACTTTGGTTGGACCTGTAGCTTGGCCCTTTAACTCATTAGAACACGCAAGCCATTTCACTTGTTCTAGAAATCTAGAACTTCGACAAGGTGCAGGTCCATTCGAAATGAAATATTACATGTAAATATTGTAAAATATTACTGGATAGTTGTATTTTATGTATGTATTATGCAAGTAATAAAGATGTGTTGTGCATAGAAGATATATTCTATATAACTTATATAACCTTCAAATTTAGAGCATGCATAGCATATCGAAGTTACTTTTATCAATTATTTTACAGAAAATTGCAATGATATCTGACATATAAAATTGAAAAGTTAGAAAAACTGTCTAGTGAGAATCTTTTTAGTTTTATGAATGGAATTAGTGAGAAGCAAACTCTTAATTCTAATGAAGAAGATGATCTTGGTGCTGAGGATAATTTGATACATGATACATCTATAAATATCAATCAACCTTCAACATCACGAAATACTAGAGCATCTAGTTATAATCTTGTTGAGGATGAAACTAACATAGAAGACAGCGATTATAACCCTGACATCTCGGTTGCTGATCCAGACCTCCATCCGCATGATGAATGCCATCCTAACACCAATATTCTGCAAAGTAATGAAAGTGACAGGAAAGATGAATTATTAGAAGCTGAAGAAAATAACACTTGTATTCATAGGTCGAAGGTAGGAACACATGTACCCCAAAAATACGCAAGTTGCGTTTATGACCACCGTTTGGTCCACAAGACAAAGAATTGCCAAAGAAAACACCATCAGAAATTTTAAAGTTTTTTTGTCAGACAGTGTTGTACAAAATATAATTGACCAAACCATTATATATGCTTGTAATAGAGGTGTAACCTCTACTACTAATTTTGAAGAAATTATAACATTTTGAATACTAATTATGATGGGTTTCAATTGTAACGGGCATTTTTATAGTTTTAACATTTTACGCTCTTTCCCAATTCCTAAGTACATTCCTGCAATTACTATTTCTATATTTTATATTTATTAACTCGTTGGCGAGTGCGTCGTATTATAATGAGGGGATCGCTGTTTGTATCAAGTAAATACCTTCGAATAGTTTTCAGATTTGTATGTAATTTAACTCGCGTGTATTAATTTTAAAAGTAGTTTAATTGAAGATTGATTTTCATTAATAAATAAATTGCATGGGACGAGTTTTAAATAGGATTATTTGTAAATTACTTTCCAACTTATCGGAAAGGATAAACAACTGTAATTAGTTATTAGATATGATGGGGTATTCACGTATTGGATGTGCCTTATGTTATTAACGAAGTCGAGATAATAGTCGACAAGAGTTCGTAGTAACAACTAGTTTATATAAACAGATGAGGAGTTGTAGTTCGTTCTTGGTTGCTATATATTAATTACGTTAAAAAAAATACTGTTTCTTCTTCGCTTTGACAATAGTGAGAATTAATGCGGGATCAATTTCGAATTGTTCATGTACAAGCGCGGCGCGATTTTAGTTGTTTTTCTTGTGAAGTAAAAGTTGTATATTAACTGTAGGAGTGTAGTTCCGATTACATTTGAAGGAAGTATGCTTTATATGTGATGTGTTGGATTGTTTTAGTGATACGCGAGTTAAAGTTCGGGCCTTTGGAGCTGGTTTTTTAAAAACACATCGATACTTTAACAAAAAAGTTTATTAGTTTATACAGAAATTACAATGAAATTTAGAATAACTGGTTCACAATAACTTTAATAAAAAAATGATTAATTGTACTGGTGAGTAGCTCAAACAACGAAGTATGGAGTTTGAAGACTGACTGCCGGGCATTGAGCTCCCGGGCCTTTTATAATAACCTGCCCCTCACACGGCTGTGAGAACTTGCAGATCTCATGTCTGCATTTCTCTTTAATTGTACACTTTAATACAATGTAACAACTTAATTCTAAGTAATTGCGATCTGTTGACCGCCTGTGACCTGCCACCTGCAGTATCACTGCCCTCACGGATGCAAAGTTGCATGTCCGTTCACATGAACTGTCGATAACCTCTCTGGGTTATCCTTGTGTTACAATGTTGCATTGAACTTATACTTTTACTTAATAATTTCTAATAATTCCTATTAGATTCAATATATCAATTAATATATATGTAATTGGGGGATACATAACTCCTCCCACCGTAAATGAAAAATTAATGTTTTTCTTAATTTTTAAATACATAAAATACATTATTTAGTTTCATTTAAAATTCTTTATTTCTAGAGGTATACTTGTCGTTTCTTTATTTTTCTTTGTTTCCTTAAATCTAGAACTGTTTCTTTCATTCTTATATCTAAGGTACATTTTGTATAATACATACATGATTACAAAAATTATTAAAATGATCGATACAATTGTCCAAACACTTATATTATTATAATGTAACTTTGGCGTTTTGAGTTCACTTAATTGTTCTTTATAACTTTCCACTAATTTCACGGCGTGGTTGAGGTCGTCTAAGTCTAGATGCTCTAGCTTCATAGGTTTCTTGATTATTTCTTCTTCTCCTTGTTGTATTTTGAATTGTAGTTCCGGTAGGTTTGCAAGTTTCTTTGTTGCTATGGGATCTTGATAAACTCTGATTACTTCATCTTTCAATTTCACATAACAGTCTTCTTTGAGGGTAATTAGTTTGCTTCCGATTAATGCTTGGTTATTTTCATCTTGGTTGCAGTGGATGGTTGCTATTACTTCTGTTGGGAAAATTGCTATCCATTTGTTATCTGTAACTTTTTGAATTTTCATATTAGTTATTTGCACTTGTTTGGTTTCACAGTTTTCGTAATGATTTGAGAATTTTAATAGTTGTACTTCACAAGGGCTGTCTTCTTGAATGGTTGTTGTCGTCATCGATTGACATAAATATTGATTTGGTGTTACTTCAGTACATTTTTCGTTTGTATAACCATATCTCAGTTCATTTAGGGATAGGAATTTGGTTTTGGGTATGATAACTTGGTATGTGCTAGTAACCTTTGTTGGAAAAGCAAATAAATGATAATATTGATAATTGTTACTTTCTACTATCTAGATTTCTAAAAAATATTATTTCGTTATTCTTAATGTTGCTAAAATTTGTTGCGTTAAAGTAAGGTTGGATATTATTTGAGTAAATATTGTATTTTGTATACTGCCTAATTTATTGGTAGTATACCGGGGTTGTTATATATATATATCTTATGTTATTGGGTTGTCCGTTCTACCTGGGTGGAGGTTGACGGTAAGGGTGATGACTGTCCATCTGAAATTACAGGGTGTCTTAGGTTTTTTAAATGAATGTATTTCGTTATTTTACCGTTGTCTACTACTGCTATGTTTTTATCTGATATTTTCTTAATTTTGAATGGTCCTAAGTTTCTGGGTGCTGTTTTATGTCGCTTGCTTTGAAAGTTTTTCTCATATACGGTTTGTCCTATTGAAAATTTATTTGAGTCGGTATTTTTATTTCGGGTTGTGGTGATACGTTCCTTATCGTTCTCTAATTTATCTTTTTACCTTGTCGTAAGTTATTTTTAATTTTTCTTTGTGGTCTTTTGCATATTGTTGATATACTTCTTTATTGTAGTGTATGTCATAGGGATTTCGTGAATCTGAATGTCCTAAGGTTAATTCTAAGGGTGTAAAATTTGTTGATGAGTGGATAGTGTTATTATAGGCGATTAGTGCGTATGACATTAAATTGGTTATATGTTCCTTTTTATAATTTATTCTTAGTAATCGAATTTGTTCTAACAGGGTTAAATGTAATCGTTCAATTAGTCCGTTTCATTCAGGGCGGTTTTCCGTTATGAAATGAATTTTTATTTTGTGAAGTTCTAACGTGTTTTGTATTGTCTCAATTCGCTACCATTGTCTAAGGTTAGTGATTCGGGTGTTCCGTAAAATGTGAAATATTGTAAAAATCCTTGGGTCACGTCAATGCTATTTTTGGATGTGATTGGTATGGCTTGGCTTATTTTTGTAAATGCGTCTATAATTGTTAGATAGTTTTGTGCTTCTACTACTAGAGTATCGGCATGTAGTTTTTGAAATGGTTTGTCGGGTGTTTTGGTTAACATTAAAGGTATCTTTGGAGGTTTCCTGTCGTATTTCGCTCTGTCACATAGTTCGCATTGGTTAATGAAATCTGTGGTCAAGTCCTTCATGTCTTACAAGTTGCTTTATAGTTTCGTTAATTCCACGATGGTTGGTTTTTCCTTCGTGTTGATTTCTAATTACATCGTTTATTTCGTCAGGGTCGTCTAGTGTTATTAGTTTTCTAGTACATCTGATGAGTTCAGGTCCAGAGTTATTGAATAGTTTAATGTACAATTCTGAAAATCTTTGGTATAAATGTTCGGTGTTGAAATAAAAATAAAATCGTTTTTTCTCGGGGGTGTATTCTTTTAAAATTTTAATTATTTGTTCCTCATTATCATCTTTAGTTATTTGAATTTGGTATATCTTTTTGTTATCTACTTTTGTATATTTTACTGGATTGGGGTTATTTAAAACTTCGGTTATTATAAATTGGTTAGGTTTCATATCGATTGCTTCGTTTAAGATTTTAATCGCGTTCTTTGGTTCTTCGTTTTGTGTCGAATGTATTGTGTCGCTCTCGTCTGGATCTTCCCTTATTTCTTCTTCGTCTACGTTTCCTATAATGGATTCCGTTTCTAATGCATTGAGTTGGATTTGGCTTAAAGCGTCTGCGTTGTTGTTATAAATTCCCTTTTTATATATAATTTCGTAATCATACTCTTCGAGTCTGATTCTCCATCTTTGTAATTTTGAATTCGGTTCTTTCAGTTTGCATAACCATACTAGTAGTCTATGGTCAGTGTATATGTAAAATTTTCTTCCGTATAAATAAGGTCTAAAATATTTTGTTGCCCAAATTATGGCTAATAACTCTTTTTCTATAGTGCTATATTTTTGCTCGGTTTCATTTAGGGTTCTGGATGCGTAGCTGATAGGTTTATCGCTACCTACTTTTCCTTTCCGGTTGCGTCTAATTTCTTAGGTATTATTAACACGGGGCTGCTCCATGGTGAATTGGAGTGCTGGATTATGTCTTGGTCTAATAAGTCTGCTACTTGTCTGTCAGCTTCTTCTTGGCTTGCATGAGGTAGTCTATATGCTTTTGTAAAGATTGGTTTATTGTCTGTTAACTCGATATTATGTTTTACTGTGTTGGTGAATGTCAATGATATTCCTTCACAATGGAATATGTCTCGGTATTCAAAACATAAGTTTTTAATTGCTCTTTCTTCTTCTTGATTGATATCGGTATTAAAGCGGATGTTAGTTAAATTTTCTCTTAACATTTCGTCATGTTCTATTGAGTTGTAATCCTTTTCTAAATTTTCGTCTATTTCCATTTCGTTAAAATTTAGTTCTTCTACGTTAATTGGGTCTGTCAATGATAATTCTACGGGATAGTCGTTTGAATTTAATATTGTTGTGGTTGCATAGTTATCTTTTATTTGCACTAAGGCGGTTGGGGTTTCTACTCCTTGCTGAAATGTCATATGATTTATTATTCCTAAATTTTTGTTAGAGTTTACTGGGATTTTTATTTTTCTTTCCGTTCGGGGTTCTATAGTGTATTTTTGTTCAATTTGTGTGTTTTGAAATTTAATTGGGATTTTTCCGTATTTTGTCCTTAATAAGCGATTTTTAATGTCAATGTTGGCTCCTAATTTTCTTAGAAGGTCCATTCCGATTAATCCGTCATATTTATCGTTAAATTCGAATACACAAAATTTATGTTTAATTTTAACATTAAATGTTCTTGGTAAGGGTATATTGGCTACGAATTGGTGTAGTGTTGTTTGATGAGCTGTTTTAATTTTAAATGGTTCTCTTTCTACATAATCTAAATAATGCTTTTGTACGGTTCTGGGGCTAATTAATGTTTTTGATGATCCGGTGTCGATTAATAGTTTGAATTTGGCGTGGGGTATTTCTATGTATGGTAATACTAAGTGATTTATGTTATTTAAGTTTATTAAGTTTGGTTGTCTATGTATGGGTCCATTTGAAAATTTGAGTTCGAGTTTTCTTCATCATACTCCTCGTAGGTTTCGTATTGTTCGTCACGTTCGTAAGTTTCTGCATGGTTTGTTTCATTGTTCGTAGGTGTCTCAATGTCATTATTCTGGTCAGTGTCAAATTTTTCGATTTCTTGATGAAATAATTCTTCTGATGTAAAATTACGTTTCTGGTGAGGGTTTTGTCGGATGTGAGTTATTTTAGTGTTTTGTCTGGTGTTACCAGATGAGGTGTCCATTGGTGTTGGTTTGTAATAATTGTTAGGGTTGTTATGAGTATTAGTCATTAGTGTATTTCTATTGGGGTTTGCGTTGAATGCTGGTCTTGGTTGGTTTATGTTTTGATTAAATCTCGGTTGGAATGCGGGTTTCGTAAAAGTTGGGTTAAATGTTGGTCTTGAAAAATTTTTAAATTGATTATTAAAATTGGTGTTGTTAAAACTTGGGTTGTTACTTCGCGGTTGATTTGTTTGTGGGTTAAAGGGTGTGAATTTTTGTTGAGGGATTGTTTGTCTTGTAGCTTGTATAGTTTTTGTTGGTGAATAACTTTTATTCGCGTTGGGGTTGTATAGTCTGTTGCGGTAATACATTACATTTTCTTTTTCTATTACTAGGCTCATAGCTTCTTCTAAATTTTGGGGTCGTTGGAATCTGATTTTATCTGATAGTCGTTCTGGTAAGGCGTTTATGTATGTGTCTAGTGTCATTTCGTCATACATTTTTGTTTTTAAATGTCTAACGTTTTGGTCGGGTTCTTCGATTTTTAATTTGGTTAAAATTAAACTTCTCACGTCTTGACATTTCATTCCGAATTGGTAAGGGGATTGATTGTGTTCCATTCTAAGGTTTATTAGGTCTCGTACCAGGCATTTTATATTACGTTGGTCTCCAAAATATGCAATTAGTAGCTGTTTAAACTGGTCCCATTCCGATAAGTCGTCCCTACTGGCGATTAATGTTAGTGCCCTTCCGGCTAGTTTACTTATTACTAAGCGTATAAGCAATGAATTTCTTGCGTCATCTCCGGGTTTGTAAAAGGTTTTTAGGAACATTTCAGATGCTCCAATGAAATTCGAGAGATGGGCCTGCGTGCCATCAAACGTCTGTATTGTCTCTAAATAGAGACGTAAGTCTGTGTTACTCATGTTGGTTAAGGGTTGTTTTCGATTTTTGGAAAATTTCAAAAAAAATATTTTTTTTTTTTTGAATTAAGCTTTACTTCGCTATTTGTATTGTTACTTTTGCTTCGGATTTATTAATTTTCCGTTTGGGTTGTAAAAATTCAAATTTTGTAGAGATTGGGGTTGGTTTTGTTATTTGTAGCGTTTATTATGCTTTGGATGTATTAATTTTTCTTTTGGATTAAGTAATTTTGAATTTTGTAAAAATTGGGGATGATTTTCCTTTTTATGACGTTATTTTTGCTTTGGTTTTTTAAATTTTCCTTTTTAGATTGGATAACTTAGAGTTTTGTAAAAATTGATGTTGATTTAGCTATTTGAAACGTTAACTTCGGTTTTGGTTTGTTAATTTTTCAATTAGATTAGGTACATAAAATTTGGTAAAGGTTGAGGTTTATTTTGTTATCTTTCGGCGTTATTTTTGATTTGAATTTGTTAATTTTCAGTTTGGATTGGGTGGATAAAAATTTGGTAAAAAATTGAGGTTAATTTTGTACTTGTAATATTGGATTTATTAATTTTAAGTTTATATTGTGGAAATGAAATTGGTAAAAATTTGAGATTAATTTCGTACTTGTAATATTAATTTTTGGTTTGGATTTGTTAATATTGCGTCGAGTTATTTTTAAAATCGTAGTCGTTATTTATTTTTTTATTACACAATGCGATGATGCACTTGTGAGATTTATTTCAATAATGTTAGAATAATTACCGTAGTCTGGGATTTGCCGGTTTTTATACAGCTTTTAATTTATCTTTCTTAAGGAATCTGAAATGGATGGTTTATTCTCGCTTAGCGTTGTTTTAGTTCAATTCTATTATCTCGTGATTAATACTCTTCCGTGGGTTTTACTGAGTTGCGTAATTATGACCTGAGGTTACTTACTTTTATTGTTGAAATTGAATACTAAAGGATGTAATCTTCGTTACTTTGTCACGTACGTTGAGGTAATTGCATACATATGACTATACTTGTTGAGATTATTAACACTTACAGATGTTAATAGAAATTATAGGAATTACTTTCCGTACTTTGTATACAGTGTTACGTCTAGTTTTATTTTTAAATATCTCGGTGTTTACGATTTGTAATTGAATCTTCCGTACTGTAATTATGAGCGTTTTGCGTTATTCTATTTTCGTATTGAAATAATGCACTTTATAATGCTGGTTACTTAGTTGAAAAAAACGTTTAGATTTTATTGCAATTGTACACGCTTTTATGGATTGTAGGTATTAATGTAGAAACTGCGTCGCTTTTATTATCCCGTGTATGATGCAAATTGAAATTATACTGAAAGTTGAAAGTTATTTAAGGTAATAATGATATTGCGTTGTTGAAACTATACTTTAGTACTGAAAGCGATTTCCCTGAGATGTTAATTGTATAATAAAGGATGCGTCTTGCTTTCTTCGGATGACGTCTTAGATTACAGTGGTTTTGGGTTACCGTAGCAGAGTGTTTGCTATGATTTATTCAGTATTATAGAGGTCAATGGTTTAATAATCGTTCTGTACTGTTTGTTCGAATTAGCTTTGAAA
This sequence comes from Platerodrilus igneus, assembly GCA_036346225.1. Taxonomy (NCBI): domain Eukaryota; kingdom Metazoa; phylum Arthropoda; class Insecta; order Coleoptera; family Lycidae; genus Platerodrilus; species Platerodrilus igneus. Next base: position 8,513,711 of record JARFIW010000828.1, read on the forward strand.
TTAAATTGCGTTCTGTGTTTCTAGTTTGCCGGTTTATAAACGTGCGTTGAATCGCGGTAATTATTTGGTGTTTTAGTGAATGTGCGCCCGTTTATTTTTGGATTATTTTGAGTTCGTTCTATTAATTATGGTAAGAATCTCTTAATACTAATTCTCATTTACTTTTTAAGAAAATCTCTTTGTAAATAATCAAGTCTCATTTGCTTTTTAAAGAAAAATATTTCTTTAACATTCAAGTTTCATAAAATGTTTTATAGTCTCGTTTTGAAAATAATTCACTTTGAACTATTTTCAAAAAAAATATTCATAATAATAAAATACATAAAACAATAGTAATCAATAGTTATAATACTAGCATATATCAATTATATTTTTTGGTTTAGAAAAATTTTATGGAAATGAACTTACATTAGTTTCATCTGTTTCTTTGGTGGGTTCGATCGATTCTGTATCTTGTCCACCTTGGTTTGTTTGTTGGTCTTAGACGATTCTTGTTCCTTGTCCAACTTGGTTTGGGTTCTGCCAAAATTTCGAATTAAAATTCTTGGTCACCAATCTTCCGATTTGTGGATTTTCAGTGCCCTTTTGACATCCGTTACGACTGCGCCAGTTAAAGTTCGGGCCTTTGGAGCTGGTTTTTTAAAAACACATCGATACTTTAACAAAAAAGTTTATTAGTTTATACAGAAATTACAATGAAATTTAGAATAACTGGTTCACAATAACTTTAATAAAAAAAATGATTAATTGTACTGGTGAGTAGCTCAAACAACGAAGTATGGAGTTTGAAGACTGACTGCCGGGCATTGAGTTCCCGGGCCTTTTATAATAACCTGCCCCTCACACGGCTGTGAGAACTTGCAGATCTCATGTCTGCATTTCTCTTTAATTGTACACTTTAATACAATGTAACAACTTAATTCTAAGTAATTGCGATCTGTTGACCGCCTGTGACCTGCCACCTGCAGTATCACTGCCCTCACGGATGCAAAGTTGCATGTCCGTTCACATGAACTGTCGATAACCTCTCTGGGTTATCCTTGTGTTACAATGTTGCATTGAACTTATACTTTTACTTAATAATTTCTAATAATTCCTATTAGATTCAATATATCAATTAATATATATGTAATTGGGGGATACATAACTCGCGTTGCTTTACTAATTGTTTTTGTTGCTTTTCGGTTTGAACTAAAAGTAGTAGTTTTGTTCTGTGTTCCGGTATATTGAGTGCGTTGAGAGTGCTGCTTCTTTCTGCTTTGAGAATAGTGAGAATTACTGCGGTATCAATTCTAGTATTGTTCATGAACAAGCACGGCGTGTTTTTAGTTGATTTTCTGTTGAAAATAAAAGTAGTAGAGATTGTTAAACTCGAGGCACGTGTGCTTTACGGAACATTTGACGGACGGTTTTAGTGATACACGTGCTTTACCCATTATGGTTCTTTTTAGTTGTTTTGTCTTTTGATATTTAAAACTGTGTGTGCGATCTAGTTTCGCGGTCCTTTTCTTCTCAGAGTAGCGCATACTTTGGATTATTTAAATACAGTGATACTGTAGTTTCTGAATTTTCTAACAACAAAGAATCTAAAATAGATCATTGCTTGCGCAAATCTCGTTATTTGCGAAATATAACAGATTACCGGTTTACAAAGGTATTGGTTGAAGTTTCTCACTGCTTTTTGGGATGTTTACGAAAATGATATACATATGGTCCCAGTTGAAATTAAACTAGTGTTACAGAACATTTTGAACTTATTGTCTTAGGAAATAGAATTACCAAGAAATTTATCAAGGCTACATAGTTCCGACGCGTGATAAGGTCTGCTGCTAACACCAGTGAAATACGTAGGTGTGATTAGTGCAACGTGTGGTAAGTTCCATCAACACCCGCACAGTCAAGGGTGAAGTGCTTCGTTAGTGCAGGACATCGTGAATCCCACACTTTAATTGTAAGAAAGCGTTACTGAAGGACCTTTTGTAAGTTGAACTATTTCCTACTTATTATTACTTTAAATATCAATCAGTTGCTTTGCCATATCTTTGTCGTTCTGATACCTTTTACAATAGACTTGCATGCTATTTTAAAACATAAAAAAAAAGAAAGAAAGAACAATCAATACTACTGAATTACTCATACCAATTGTGTCTTATCTATTTATCTTTTGTTAACATTTTGTCTGATTTATGTTTAATTGGTGTGTGAGAAAACGTTTCTGCTACTCCCCAATATTACCTGACTTTGTGATAAAAATTTTTGTAATGCTTTTATCGTGATTATATTATATAGTTTATCTAAACAGTTTTATTTACATTCTACAAAGTACTGAATAATTTAGACTTATCACTGCTGCTATGCTTATTCTTTTTTTTTCAGGTTTGCTTCTTGCAGGTACTGTCACTAACTTCTTACCGCCGTGTACGTCATATGTTAGTCTGCTTTCTACAACCCCCCCCCCTAATCTCCGATTGAGCCCGGGTCATTCCTTGACTATCTTTGTGTTACGCACGGCTACGAGCCAACGTAACATAAATCTGGCGCCCAACGTGGCTGCCACGAATAACGTAACACAATAAACTCCCAAGCATAAGATTTTATTGGTCACATGACAAAGATTTTAAGAGTAACGAGGTTCGCTGGTGTTATGTTTCAAAGAAGATTTTTAACTCTATTACAGTATCTTTATCTAAATAATGATCAATTGGCCCAATAGAAGGATCTACAAAATGTACAATGTATTTAGAGCAGCTTATTTTCCATCTTGGGATTAATCCTTGGATGAGAATATGGTAGGTTTCAAAGATGGAACCAGTAAATGTTCAAGAGCATTTAAAATTTGAGTCAGGCATGTGCTAACACCAGATACCTGTTGTCCTTCAAAGTTTATAAAGGAAGGAAAACTGCAGCTTCTGTAGGATCCTAGGATAGTCCACTGTTTTGAGTCTCAATAAGCCATACCAGCACCAGGGTTATTGTATATCCTTTGACAATTTTTTTTCGACTTTCGATTTATTATCGCGTCTACTGGCAACTAATACATTTGCATGTGGAACGTTTAGACTTAATGGAAAATATTAACCTTAGCATTTGATTGACGGTGACAAATCTATGAAAGCTAAAGATTCTGATTTTGTTTAAAGTAATGATTTATCTGTGACTAAATGGAGTAATAGGGGAAAGAAATCAGTAATTAAAAAAGTTCTACGCAGACCCTTTTATTTCATCAACGGTAAAAGGACTAATAGACTAGGTAACATAGAAACAGTCCAATGTTCTTTACCTGTGGCGGATTATAATAAATACATGGGGGGCGCTGACATGTTTGGCTAGTTGATGTCATCATATTCCATTGCTTGGAAATCAAGAAGATGGTGGGTTAAGATTTTCTATTAATCGTATTAACGCTTGCATAGTCGACAATTACATTCTATACAAAACATCCAGTTGCAACAAGAAAATTACTCATTTACAATTTTAATCACAATTGGTCAATGAATTGATAAACACGTAAACATCCAGGTGCATCTATCATTTGAGGTAAATATAAATTGAACAAGGTCGGTGACCATACAGTCAGCGTTGAAAATGTGCAAAGAAAAGCAAATGTTGGGGATCATTTGCCAAAAGAAGGTAAACATTGACGCTGTGCATATCACAGTACTAAATAGAATGTAAAGTCATTCAAAATAATTTGTAGATCATGCAATGTCTCATTTGTCTACTGTGCTTCGTTCCATTTCAGAAACTGTAAACTGTTTTCAAAAATAAATGTTTTTAGATAAAGAAATATACATTTCAATCTTGTTCTACCAACTTTTTCACTTCGTTACTCAGGTAATTTCTTGTTAATAGTTATTGACACAAAAAAGAGTCACCCTGCAACACAAAAAATATTTAAAAACTGAAAAAATTTCTCATAGTAATTAGTTAGCAATAGATATTTGAGATTTGAGATATATGGATTAATATTCAAAAATTATTAAAATAATAATTTGCCGTATAACCGAGTATTTGGGTATTCGCGTATTGGTTTATGGGGTTTTTCATAACGTTACGTAATTGTCGGGTGTATTGATTTTGGCTGAACCAGTGACGCCTTGAGGAGATCATTTGTGTGTTTTTGCGGTATTTGCTGACGTACTGTACCCAAGGTTTCGGTCGTTGGCCCATTTGTGGTCTGCGATCTTGTTCCTCGATTCTATTTTCAATACTCAGTTTCCTGTCATACCTTACCTTGATTCCGTACTGTGATTTCTTTTCCCTCAATAAATTGCGACTCTGTTTTCTTAATACACCCTTCCATTCACCATTTAAGCACAATCCCTTCTTCGGTCAATCACCACTGACTCTATGTGATACATAAATAAGTAATTATGCTGTACGTGAGTTAGTTTTACTTCTGTTTTTAACACATAAGAAACGAAATTGCTGCAGGTGATTTCAGGATTCTTGCAGTATCGGCTAATAGGAAGAAGATGTATTCTACGAAATTTGAATCGGGTAGCAATGATACAAAATAGATGCTCAAGGGTTTCGGAGGAGTTCAGATAGTTGCATCGACATAACAGAGAGCGAATGGGTGAAATGAAATTTAGAACAGTATTCGCCATGAGCAGTTAGGAATTGGATAGTTGCTCTGCTGGAATTTTAAATGTGGGCGGGAATGTCGGTATTGATGGGAAATATTTTGTGGGTGTATCTCCCGGTTTCGAATGGGGCAATAATGTTTGACAAGAATGGAGGAAGGAGTTATAAATGCGGGTCTTGATATAGAAGGTAGGGATTGTACGATACTTGTTGGGGGGATAAGATTTCATCATGAAGTTGGATTGGACAAAGGAATTTTAAGTTGCGGATTTACACGAAATGCTGTAGCTAAATTGCCAGGAGGGGATATTTAGGATAGTGTATAAAGCTGCAGTGGAGTGGTACGAAAGGTACGGGAAACACATAAAAGGTAGGGTCGTATGATCAGGTTTAGAATTCTGCGGGAGTGAGGGGTTGTTAATGGATAGCAAAAAATCAACAACGCAGCGTACAACAAGGATTATATTGTAGTTCAGGTTAAGTCTTCTTATAGATGGAGTTAGTTGGATGAACTTTGGTAGAGACTGTTGGATATTATAGAGGATTAGTTTAGTCTTGGATAAGATTTTCTGGAGGTGCATGTGTATTTTTAAACGGGCCTCTAGGTGGATGTCAAGGTAAAAAACGGAATCAGAAAAGGTAGGGGATGTTCCCAATATATTTACAGTGGGAAGTCGACTGGGGCCAAGGAAGCCTTTCAGCAGTAACATTTTGGATTTAGTGGGAGAGATGGGTTGCCTGTTGTTCCTAGTTTTGAATTAGGATATCTGGGGAGGATCGTAGTTCAAGATGTGAGTTGCCATGAATAAGCAGCGTAAGGTCATCTGCATAATCTCTGGTATCAATGTTTGGAATGTTGGGGTTAAGGAGAGGGTTGATGGATAAGTTCCAACGCCTAGGTGATGGGACAGATTCTTTAGTACAGCCTTGTGATAGGTTTGTGTTAGAGAAAAGGTATTTTGTTTCCTGCATAGCTCTACGCGAAGCCAAATAAGGTTGGATATTTTTATAGATATTGGAGATAAAGTTCAGTATTTTAAGTTGATTAAGGATGTTAGACTATCAAAGGTAATTAAAATCGGAATGGAAATCTAGGAACATTGCAAGGACATATTTGAATTATAATGATCGGACTTTGGAAACTAAAGAATGGATGGTATGTTCGGTTCTGTGACGTTGGTGGAAGTCATGTTGGTTATTGAAAATCAAGAAGTTGCTATCGATGTGGGATTATAGTTTTCCAAGAACTTTACCGGTTGAAAAAAAGGCAATTGTTCTGTCGGAGCGTGGATTTTCAGTGGGTTTTATGAGTTGCAAGGATCGGGGTGATATTGGCGTGTTTGAAGGTATCGGGGAAGGTACCGGTCGTTAAAGATTGACAGAATGGGCTGTGAATAGGTTGACGGATTAATTAGCCATACTTTCTGAATTGCTAATGTTGAAGATGTTATCAGAATCTGAGGACTAGCGAGGGTTCAATTTGATACAATAGGTCTGAAAGGTCTGTGGCCAAGGAATCACTTGGAGGTGTATTAGGAGCTGCTACACAGTTGTTAATGATTTGATCTTGAAAGAGCGAGAGAACGTGCATAAAAGTAAGAGCGATCACTGTATTTAGAAGGAGTTTTAATGTGTAAAGATGTTAATTGGAGTGGATTTAAGTAACCTGCGAAACGTTTTCCAAGAATAAGCACAGGGATGGTGAATGATATTCCTTAGATGTTTTTTTAGCCTTGTAACTGCCTCTTTTGAAGGAAGGTCACAACTGTCCACATTAAGTGCCGAGTGTTGCCAGATGATCATTAGGAGCAGGAAGTCTGCGTAAACGCTGAATCTGTGGCGCAGGGTGTTATAGCGTCTTCTGGTGTCATAAAGTGAAGAATTCCACCAAGATGCCGTGCGTGTGATGTAATGTCTCGTAGGTATAGTGGCTGCGGAACGGAGTAAGGATTGGGTGATGAAGTTTGCAAGAGGTGTAGGGTGAGGGTCTCTTGATTAAGTTGGTTAAGGTTTAGGAAAGGTGGTTATTCAAGAATTTTATGAAACGGTACCAATCTACTTTACTTGTGTTATATGATGTGGCTTTATGGAATTCTCGTCGCGGGAGATTAGAGAGGATTTTAAAAATTATTGGATAATGATCACTAGGGTTTATAACCCGGGACACATTTCAGAAATTTATCAAATTTCTGGCGGATAAGGAAGCAAGGGTGATGCCAATATTGGATCGGTGAATAAGAGATTCTCAGGTTGGAGTATGCAAAGAAATGTTTAGGATCGTCAGATTATTTTGTTGAATAAAATCTTCTAGGTGCTGCTTTTTTCGTTGGTGGCGTCATTGTGCCATAGTGTACATATAGCGTTTGCATCTGCACATATGATTGTCTGGTTATATCCAAATGTTTGAAAAGCATCGTCGAGATGTTGTAACTATGTCTAAATGCTTTCATTGTACCGAAAATACGCCAAAATTATGTAAAATATGTGTGTATTCCAGCGCAGTTCTGTAGTCAAGATTTTCGGCGCAGAGTGGGAGAGAATAATGAAAGCGTCTATTTGAGGGTTGTTGATGATAGTGGCTGCTGTGAGATTGGGCTCTAACGGTTTGGGCTGATCTAATGCGTTGGGTTGTTTGGTTGATTGATGTTGCGCACACTTACATATACGTACGCAAATATTAAGTTGGATAGTGGTGAAAAAACTGGGTTGAAAGAAATTAAAAGTACGTAACGTCTATGACAAGTTTAATGGTGATATGATAAATTGCAAGGTTTCTTAAACAAATAGCAGCAAGTGAACATAATACAAAACTGTGTCCAAACCTTACCATAGTATATCGTTAAACAGGTGCATATATAAAACTGCAATGTTTTATTTAAAGAGTGTACTTTTGACCATGTTGAAGTATAAAAACAATTTTAAGTAGCGCAATTAAATTATTGGTACTACGGAAAGGGGAAAAAAAGTTTTGCCGTAAAACTGCTGTGCTAAATTTTGTATTATAGATACCACAAGTTGTTTATTCAACAATATTGATCTAAAGAAATCCGTGAAAAAATTACATTTGTATGTTTAATGCTCAAATATAAACACAAACTGTAGAAAGGTTTGAAATATATACGGGTAACTTTAGGTGGGCAAAATACCAAACCCTTCCAAACTAACCTCATCTCCTGAGCAACGACTGTTGCAGAGTACATATCCAAAGTGGAATTGACTGATGTTTTACAAACATACTATCCCCGCAGAACTGGAAGCGGTCTTTAACGCCGAAGAAAGTTCAAGTTTTTGACATGCCAGTGTAGACAGGAAGCAATGCTCAAAATTACGGCTACAAGCCAAGTATTAAATATATAAATATTTTTTAGGTAGTTTATTACACAAGGTAAGTTGATAAATACTAACGTATTACAGTTAATAAGATGAAATAATAACTTAGACTTTTTTGTGCAAAGCCCAAATGATCATTCCAAATCGAGTTAGTAATTAAGAAGGAAAATATAAGGTCTTGGAAAGGATTTGAACTGCATCTTAGTCTTGCCGGCTTAAAAGTATTCCCTGCAAATGACTAAGTTAACGGAATGGATTTGAATTTATTTGTGCACAAAAAACTCGATAAAAATTAATATTAAAAAGTTTTGATTTCAAAAACGTGTAAAATTTGCCCTATATAGCATGATTAATGTTCGTAGTGCAAAAATGAGTATTCAAATATCACCAACACAATCAATGTTCATAAAGCATTAAAAATGTAATAAAATATCTGATTTTGTTCATAGAAGGTGAAGTTGTTGATTGTTGTTTATAGTACCCCAACCAGCACGTGATGTTTCCTCTTTAATTTGTTCCGTATTTTCTAACCAAAATTTATTTCCATTGTTTAAGGTTATTTTAATTTCTGAACATACATTCCGATTATCATTTAAAATTTTCTTACTACCATTTAAAATATCATTTGATATTAACTTTTCCTGAACACCATATAAAGCTTTATAAATTTTTTTGCAATTATCACTTAAATAAATTCTTACGTCTTACGTCTGTTAAACAGCGTTCTGTATTACTTAAAAAAATCACTAAGTTTATTTTAAATATTTAATTAAATTCACTATATACTCCACGCACATAGACGTGCTGAGTTTACTTCGTGAATCATAGAACAAAATCCCTACTTTCTAGATTTTATCTGGTTTGTTTACGATTTTTAATCATGTGATAAAGGATTTATCAGTTGCATCACCCCTCTTATGTGATGTACCGTTGTTTTGAAACTAAGACAGTTTAAACAGAAAAAAAATTAGGTTGAAAACGGAGATAGAGAAATAAAAAAAAAGTAAAGTTTTAGGGATAAGTATTCTTGAGAAAGGATAGAGGGTAGAAAATGTCCCTATTAAAACTGATCGGTTTGAAGGACCACCTGCAACGTTAACCATAAGATAAGCCCTATTTCGACACGTAGATAATTAAAAACAACTAGGCTCAAAATAAGACTCTGACAGGTCATCTTCGTACCGAGCGCATACGCTGCGGTAAGAAAATCAAATAAAGGTAACACAACCCATTTAAACATACGCACAAACTAATTTAAAAGACATAACTACTATGAATACGGCAATAATTGTACAATAGATAGTTAATCAAAGATAAAAGTAGAAAAATTTTGAATACACCAACACAAAATAGAATAATATTAAAAACATCAAAACCGACAGCCTCTCACCTACATGTTCAGGAAAAATTAGAAAAAAAAGAACATTAATGTCCCTATGATATGAAACGACTAATAATTGAATTTGTAACAGATGATTTCTTGTAGTAATAAATGTGGAAATCGATGTGTACAACTGAGGCTTAGGTAGCGATTCTATATGCAGCAAATGAGTAAAGCATCAGTATGATATCAGCTAATACAGGTCCTAAAGATTCGCTGAGTTGCTCAAGCAAAAGATACATCAACCACGATAGAAGAATGTAGTGAGTTAAGGAAGATACCATTCTCATCATTAGGTCTTCAGTCCTGGAACTGATTGTTTCTCATTTCAAACTAACCTACACGTTTTCCTAAAATTTTCAGTCTGCATCTATCACTATCTCCGTGCAAAAGGCTGATCTCGGTCTACCTCTACTTCTTTTTTCCTATCTCTGCTTGTAATATATCCCAAACTATTTCCCAAAAATGGCTTAAACCGTATTCTGCTTTTTCTATTTCTTCATATTTTTTTTGGTTTTCCACAGAAATCTTTAATCCTCTAATATTTCTATAGAATATTTGTAATTAACCTTGTCTGTTAATGCTATCATCCTTATACATCTGAAGCACAACATTCCAGAAGGCCTTTATCTCTTTCTATCTCCTTTCCTACTGCCTCTATTTCATAGACAAACTGTGCTGAGCTCCACAAATACGCTTTGAACAATTTTCTTTCTGTGTCTATGTTTGTAGTCTTTGAACATATCCGCTGTTCTTTCTTGTTAGATGCAGGTTGGTCACCTTCTATTGTTTTACAGTTATATATCCTATTTCCCCGATATTCAGTGGTATATGAAGGGGCTAAGCAGCCTCTGGCTTAAACATTTGTCCAAAATATCATTTCGCACAATCAACATTAGTTGAAAATATTTCACAACAAACACCTGTAGTTGTTTATAATAATCATCAGATTTAAGTGCACTTATTTTTTCATCATTAAATATTCCGTCTTGAAACCAGTTGGACGCGTACCTCCACTTATTTATGTTTTGAGCTAGCCGACACAGTTCCCTAAAATTTTCACAACAGCCTATATACAGCTCGATTCCCCTTCTATTGTTTTCTAATTATATGCCCTATTTCACCGATATTCAGTGGTATGTGAAGGGGAGGCGACTCCGTGGCGTAGTTGGTATGCGTGTGACTACTACGTCCAAGGCCCCGGTCCGCTTAAAAAATGTTAGGCGAGCATTTTTCATCGTTCGGATGAGAGGTAAAATGGAGGTCATGTGTGTGAGTGTTGTCACGCACGTTAAAGATCCCTACCTTGCTTGGAACATCAAGGGTTCGGCAAAATTCCAAATTTTCCAGGTAAAAAAACTCGCTTATTGGCTAATGTAGAACCTTCGGGTTGAGTATTGGAAAATCACATGTGAGGTCTTTAACGCCACGTTAATTGTACCGTTAGAGAAAAAGTGTTTCTGCCACTTAGCACGGAGAAAGTTGGAGTTGAAGCACGTGAATTAGTTTAAAATATTATTACGGTTTAACGCATTTAGAAGCCAGTTCACTATAGTTTTATTGTAGTGATGTGATTGTATAGACAACAAATTATTTTGGTTATTAACTAATTTTAGGGGATTATTGTATTAATATTATTTAGGGTATTACGCATCTTTGTGTTCTCCGGCAACGTTTTACTGGGAGTAGCCTACTCTTATGGTGTAGTTTTGTTGATATGATTATTTCCACAGGTCGTTGAACGGATATGACATTTTTCGACCAATTAGGACGCGCTCGAATTAGAGGGTTTGATTCTCGAGTTGGCGAAGCCAGCCATCATATTCATTCTAGTGATATTCAGCTATCTGAAGTACTTGTACGGGAGTGCAGTATAAAATGTAGCGAAGTTCTATCCGTCGCTTCTTATATTTATCTATTATCGTACCTTATTTTATTTGTGTCTCGTATTTATGATGTGGGAATTAGCAAAGGGGTCCACTACGTAAATTTGACTCGCAGCGGCAACCAAGTTCACGCGGCAACTAAGATAAACAATAATTATTTAGTAAATAAAGCTTGGCTCGCCAATAAGCATAGAATTATAAAGTAAGCGAGTTATTAACTAATTTATATTGTTAATTTGAAACGTAAGCTGTGCTATCGCATTTGTAAATTCTGTCTAATGTTTTACACCCTTTGTTCAGGCAAGCAGTTAACTAAAGTAAATATTTTTAAGTAGCGAAACAATTCCAAGTATTTCATGCTTCTCTAGAATAAAATACAAAACATGGGAATATATTATCCACATTTTCAAAAGATTCTGTTTAATACTTAAGAAAGTCTTATTTCAAATAATTATTTTTTACTAATGGTCAACCCTAAATTCTAGAATAACCACTTACGAGTTTTATAAATCCGAAGTTGCGTTTCTAGAGGACTTTTTCTCTATCATCAAAGCATGGCTGAAATAATAAATTACAAACTGTAAACCACAAACTTGCCTAACTTCATAGTGAGCAGCCCTGAAAGTTTACTTGAAAACTCTGCAGAAACACTTCTACATATAAAGACACGTCTCTTATTACATAGATTGGGAATAGGAACCTTTATACCGGTACATTTATATTGCTTCATATGTGCTTCGATGAAAATAATTACTTAGCAACGAACTAACCGTCATATCACAAGCATAACAAGGTAATTCATTTACTGCTTCCCTTCAAGAATCAATTTACAGCTGTTTGAAATGTAATTTACTTCAGCGTAAAAAGGTCATGTTACTAGTTAATATGTTTGGCTTCCGCTTCCTATATGTTTTGTTGCTTGAGAGAAGAGCCTTGGTGTCGTCTTTCTTTACAGAAGGTAACCGCTTTGCATTTTAACATTTGTAAAGATAGTCAATTTCTGTTTCTAATGTACATTGTAGATAGTGTCTTATTTCATAAAAAGTTTCTTGTATGTAAAGGACTAGCATACTATTGGTAATGAGAAAATAAAAGACTATTTGCGGAATTTTTAAGGTGGCGAAGAAAATCGGATTCTTTATGATGGGACACAACATGCAAAGTAAGCTGTAGTATTTTACAAAAATATTATTGCAAAAGATGTATCTATACCAAATGCGTTAACATGCAAATATGAGTACTGGATTACGGGGCAAAATATTGTATTTGGAATAAGGTTTTTTTATGATCATGAAGATATTTGTTACGTGCCGAATGGTTGTTACGTACTAAACTATTTTTACTCTACATGGGGTGGAGTGATGCAGCAGTTAATTTGTGCACCGGAAAGTCTTCAGTGGTGAGGATGGATTCTGCGAAAGCAATTATAATACCTTTAACTTCCCTTTATATGAGGTCGCTATGTACAATACGTTTCAAATAAGCGTGCATTAACGTTAGTATTTTTTCTAAATAATAAGCTCCACATATTATTACTACAATCAATCACAGTTTTAAATACAAAAAAAAACCTATGATGCTTATTAGCTGACTAACAAAATTTAATCTACTTATGGTTGCTGTCCCTTCAAAACTCAATCGACATTCAGGGCAGGAATCGTTGCAGGTGAAAAATCTAACTTGTTGGTGTTGACAAAAGCTTCCTAACAATAGCAACTTTCACGAAGTCCGAATATTACATCAGTGTTTTTTCTTCTACTTCCAAAAACCTCTTTTCTATCACTAACAGTTCCGGCTATGAAAACGATCACATTAACTATCGTACCTGTTTCGAACGTCTACACGCACCACTATGGTTGCGTGTCGATCGAAATCGCAAATCTCTGTTGGATGTGTAGTGTTGAATAATTTGATCAGATCCCTTCCTTTAGACAGATTTTACGTCCCAGGGTTTATTGCATGCTGTTTTCGTTCTAACCGATTGTGCGTCTGAACTATTCGTTTCTTGAAGTCATTGTCATTCTCGACGTGTGAATTCTTATTAACTTCCACAATTTAATACCGATGGTTGCCCTTTTCGCTGGGCTTTTAACATATTTTGTGGCTGTATTTATGAGTATGAGGTTTTTGGGTTGTATCATTCATGCTTAATATTCTCGAACCCGTATAAATTTGTAGAAATAACTTTATTATGAACGGCTACTTCCCGATTCCACCTGTAATTCTTTTGAATTTAATACGAAGAGAAGTAAAGTACCGATGCCTATTACCATTTGTATTTAGAGTACCGGGAGCTTTCTTATTTTAATTTTACATCGACTTTTAATATTACATTAAAACAGCACCTTACTAAATGTAAGCTATCAAAGCTTATAGATTCTTCATGGTACATTCTTGCTAAAAGCTCATCTAACTAACAATATTTAAAAAAGTCTTTTATACTGTTTAATGTTTTATTAAACAACGCGGTAGGGTTACACACTGTTAATAACAACAAAAACCATGCATTTGACATCTTAATTTGAAAATTTAGTATTTTCCTCTTGTTGATTTTATGACCTGTCTCTGTTTGCTCCAAAGGTGGAAATCTATTTTTTTATTGCCATTTCAACGCCACCCGGTTATTAAAACTTCGCAATTTGATTATCTTAGCAGTTTTGTACAGAAATAATAGCTATTTATGTACTTGATCGACGGGGCTGCTCTATATATGACAGCAAAAAGCACGAGGTTATGCTTATTGTTAGTTAGAACATTCTATCTAAATAAAGCAACGAAGTCTCCCTTTTGATAAAGCAAAAACAGTAATCAGAAATTGCATACTTGCGTTGAGACTGAATTAGCAAGGGGTCGGAACACCTGGGAACCGTTTAGAAACAGCTGTGCCATCTGCATAATAGGAATCCAATTTAGAGAACGTGCAATGTCAACTTACCGTTTCTAATTGCCCATGGAGATCGAATCGTTTAATGAGTAGTAATGAAGAGAAGCTATTGCAAAATCCACTATTTCGAAACGGTACGAGTTGCATATTTAAAGCTATCTCTCGACTTTCTGGTTAATAATATGCAGCTCGCAAAGAGAAATGTACTTTTCAATCGTAGCGTTAGCACTGAAATAGCTTCTAGTTTATCTCTCTCGAGTTTTTCTTGAATCAGCACATCCTTTTAGCAAGCCGCCTTCTTCGATACTAATTTTTAATCGTCTGCCTCTAAGGTTTCCACAGTAGTAGCAGCAATGCGTTTTATGAAAGAAAATGCATTTGAAAGAATATGACAAAACGAAAGCACCTTTTACGCAAGCTGTAAAATATATAGCGAGTTGGTGACCATATCGATCTTCATGAAGACAATTTAAAAGTGGTAAATCGTCATTAAATTGCATGTTATTTTGTCACTGCAGGAATATTCATTACACACTAAAATGTATCAAATCTAGAGGCTTCTATAAGCATAACAACCCAAATTACGTACATATTCGTGGGACATAAATCCCAGAAAAATCTGACATGTACTACTGTATGCCAAAGAAGTTCTAAAATATATCCAGGAGAACACTTCACTAGGGTAACGCTAATTATAAATGTAAATGTAGAATCCCGTTGAGATCTTTAAAACTAAATCATCCCCTTAAACCGATTTGCAAGGGCATTGCATTTCTATGAGTAAATGCTGCCAGTAAATGTCAATTTGACGGTTATATAAATGGGTATGCCTCATCGCGCAATCCCTACAGAAGTTACAGAAAGATAAAAATAACTAATTAACAGAATAACCCGCTTAATAACCTACAGCGTCTAATACCGACACGCAACGCATTGAAGTGTTTAAGACTATAAAACCAATACACTTTCAAAGAAAATCTTCAGGATGAGATCCGTGTCTATCACCCAATTTTCCTGCACCTTGTTACGTTTATTTTGAACATCCCGTACATTTTTTTCTGTTAATAAGAAATACGTGGTCTAATAATTTTCAACACATCCCTTTGGCGTTAAAAACGAAAATTAATTCAGTAAATTAAAATAACCCTTTCACGTGTTAATTCATTTATCTAATTGTATAAATTCGATTTCTATTGTTCCATCCTACAGCCTAATTAATAATAAATACGCCTTTTAAGAATTCCTCAACGTAAAGTTTATGATAAAATTAAACAAGCGACAACTGGTTCCAGGTATCTGATAATTGATTCTTATAAGTTTTCCATTGAAAGCTTTGTCGAATTAAAACCGCGTATTATCCCAATAAACCGTGCTTTTTCAGTTTTATTTCCTTAACAACAATATTAATTTAAGCTTTGGCCATTAGTAAAACGAAATTAATATTCACTTGCAACGAAATTAATATTCACTTGCTCTTCAATCTGCACAACGAAAACACGTGTAGAATGGTTGGTTGTTTTCGTTTTTCTGTATAAAAGGTTTGCGCACGCCTTACAGCGTGGTGACTATATGGGTTTTATAAAATTGTACTTTTGGACGACAATAAATTAATTTTATTTATAATTACTGTACCTCCTCCCAGTGGCCCTTAAAGACACAATAAATAGTCGCCCCTTGTTGTGATCGGAGGACCACCCCAAGGCGGGATCACACGCACATCTGTTTTGCACCATTTCTACAGACGGTAGGAGCCAACCCGACGGTAGTAACTCGAGGGTGAGTGTTTATACATCACTTTTCTTATATGGGTACCCAGTAGTTGTTGGAAACAACATATGTACGCGGATCTACGGATGCATCACCTTGTTGGTGGTAAAATGAGTGGTTGTTTGTATGTGCAAGGATACTATAATGTTTACTAATTTCTATATTAATATAATTTTATGTATAGAACTCCGTACTTACAATGCTGATTCCGAGCTGTGACTTTTAGTGGGGTAATTTTGTTCCTTTTTCTTGTTTGAAGATTAATATAGAGGGTGACCTAAAAACTGCAGCTCGCCTTGTTAAAAATTATTCTTTTTTTTTATTCGTAAATATGTATATTGCGTACCTACGAATTTTTCATTTTTGGTACTATTGTGTTTTGTATATAATTTTGTTTTTTTTTAAATTAGAGGTTTTTAGTTTATAAATGTTTGATTGTGCGTGAGTGAGTATATTTTAATTTTAGGCCTCCCTTAATATTTTTTTTGTAGTTGTAATACCCCGCCCACTCGCCGATTAAGCCCGGTCAATTTCTTCTTTTTCTTTTTCGTTTTTATTTTCATTTTTAAGACTACGTTGCTGAACGTAGCAACCTTTGGTAGAAGGTAAAGAAAGGAGGCAATACGATAAAGGTTAGCTTTTGCATCTATTGCAGCTCCTACATCGGTATAAGTATCTCTTTACTGCTAAAAAATCTACTCACGCTAGAGTCAATTATGGACGTCACGTAAATGTTTAAAGAAAGATGCCTAACTTAAACATAAGGCTATGATGAAATTAGATTTAAAAACTTAATAACAAAATGTATTTGATAGCCGTTAGAATTAGAAGTAATAGGTACTGGTGTCATAACGAGTAAAATCAATAGCACGTAAATCAGTAAATATTAAGCAATTTTCTGATATTTAATATAAACCACTAGTTACATATTCCCTATATTTAAAATTAAACTTTATAATTAAATCTTAGATATAGCATGATTCATTGTATGTAGGAATGTAATATAATGAGTGTCAACAGAGTTCGTATTAAAAATAGAATATAAGACGACTTATTTGTAACATAGACGCAAGTTAATACAATGGGCTCAGGAACAATGAACTGCGACTATTTATTATTACTTAAAATTAAAGACACTGTATGGTTTATTATGAAACAGCAGAAAAGCAATATCTGCAGTTTCCTACAGAACGATGTGTGACCGAAGGCTTCATATTAAATGTAAGAAGCTCATTCACTAAGTTACTCTTCGAATCTCATAACTTTTGCATTGTTAGAATTCAAGCTACTCGCGATTAATTAGAATTCTTAAAAATAATAGCTTGTATTAATATAACTCAGTTTAACTTGTACTTAAAGAATATAAGTGTTCAAGTTGTTTGTGAATAAAACTTGTCTGATGAGAATTGAAATAATAAATTTAATTTTGATAGCTGTAGTTCGTAAATAAAACATTTTAAAAATGCGCTTCCAAGGACCCAAAATCTATCTGGCGCAGTTGGTAGGATTTTAGAAAAGCACTACTATTTCCAAAATCGAAAAACTAGTAACCGTGTTTTAATTTTTTACTGAAATAGAACCTAAAGATTGAAAAAGGTTCAAACTCGAGCAAATCGAATACCGAAGGAAGCCTATGAAACGAACAATTAAATTATTGTGAGTACCAATGGTTCATTTTCTTTACCATTTTTTCAATTGCATATTGAAATGAAACATATTTTTAAGTACAGTTTATTATTGCAACAATTACTCAGTGAATGTCTGAAATTGGTGAGTTTATAACGGAACTTAATAAGTAAACATTATAAAAGACTGAAGTAAGCGATCCGTTAAATAAGTTTAATGCAAAATCACTATTAATTATTAATTATTAAAAATAGTAACTTGTCTGTTGGTAATTGAAATAATAAAATTACTTTTGATAGTTGTAGTTCTTGAATAGAACTTTTTAAAAAGACGCTACCAAAGACCCAAATTCTATCTCACGCAATTATGAAAATAAGCATTTATCTGTCTTGTACATAGTAATGCATAAGTTACTATTTTATCAAGAATTTCGATGCTGATTAGACTTAGTAGGAATTCAATCGGCGAACCTTCCTCTACCACATTAGATGTCACATAGCGAATGATTTGCTAAAGTGTCTTTCGCACCAAGTACCAATGCAGAACCACCTTATTATATATGTAGACGTCATTATAAGTTGGATACAGGACAAAATAATTACATCAAGGATCCTAAATAGACTTTGGCCGTGCTGGGGAGAAAGAAACGGAATAAAAATAAAAAAAATATTAAAAATTCTAGAAAAGGATACGACTAAGAAGTTTATTATTCCTACAGTTAATAATCGAAGTGAGTATCTTGTTAAGCGTTGAGTTGACGTAAGTTACCTAAATTAACTTTACTATACAAGAAAAGCTAGCAGTTAACACTGCAGCAACTAGCTTCCAGTGGTGAGGGGTATATTCTATAAAAGCAACATCAAATACCTTTAAGAGTATAAAAATTTTAACACTTTCAATAAATACTTTTACATCTACATGGAGAGGTTTTTGAAGTTGCTTTCTAATAAAAAGCCATTGAGCACCAACTTTCCGGATTTTAGTCCCCTGGAAGATGTATGTTCCAGGACACGATTTTAAAGTTTTTTACTGAAATATAGGTTGATGGAGCCATATGTACATTTTCCTCTCACCTTTTACTAATTTTAAAATAAAATTCCGTTTCAGTTCTTAAATTCTTCAACTCAAACCCCTTTGGCATTAAAAAGGAAAATTAATTTAGTAAACTTAAAATAAACCTATCCGTTGCTAGTTCGTTATCCGTTCGTCTATGCTCCATGTCTACTGTTCAATAAAACCGTTAATTCATAATTAATGATAAATACGCTGTCTATAAATTAAATGACTTGTTTTAGTTATCCCGTAATCTCTTAAATTTTCAATGACAATGTGTTTTTATGTAATCTTCAATTTGTTAAACATTACGACCGCGTATAATAGGTTTTCTCGATGGTGCAAAAGTAACGACTTATTGAGATAATGCTCGCGCACGATCCGATATAAACCAGCGTTTCCGATTTTATTGCGCTTCGCTACGCTAGGAATTGGCAGTCAGAATTGAGTTTGATTCTGCAGCCGGTGCGTCGAAGGGTTTTCTACATTTTATTCGTCACTGTATTTCAAAAAACGATGCACGTCTTTCTATTCAACAACTAGGAGGTGTCCTGCGTGTATTCGGTGAGTTTTCCCCGCGCGTACCCATTCCAATGAGATGCTCTTTTTAGCTTTTCTTTTAGCTGGAGGTCAAATGGATTTTTCGTTATGTAAAACAACTTCTTTCGTTTTGTGAAACAACTTCTTTCGATATGTAAAACAACTGCTTTCGTTATGTAAAACAAGCTTCTTCGTTATTCTGCTGCTGCAATTATGGTAGCAGAGTACAGGTATGCTGACTCAACCCTGACAGCTTGCGAGCTAAGTATCAGGATACATACAGGTATGCAACTTGTCTTTTGTGTGTGTCAATAATATTCCATATTAACGTTTGGTGCAATCACGTGATAAAGAAACGTGACACTATAAGACTATTGTTAGTTACTGCGATTCGATATTGTCGCTCTACAGGTGCGATGTACTATTTTTAAGCATGTTTGTTTATTCTCTTTACTGATTAGTTTATCTTACAAAATGGTATTCACTTTTCTTTCGGCTACGTCTAGGTACGTAGTATATTTACTGCCGCCCAACGTGCTGCCCGAGAATAGAATATCTCCATGGTACGACCTGCCTGTCGTAGGAAGCGACTACAGCGGTCCAACACATACACACACGCACATCTTATACACGCACAACACATACACATACAAACTTCTTACACCCCCGCACACACCCACACACATACACACACACGCACGCACACACACACACCTACTTATTCATAACTACACTGGGATTGTGTTTTATTTTCTTTTGTACGATTTTAGTTTTTTGGGTTTTGTACTTGGTGTTGGCGTTATTCCTTTTGTTTTTTTTCTTTTTTCTCGTTCCTTTCGTTCCACCTTCTTTTCCGTTTCATTTTGCTGGTCTTCTATGCTGTCGCTCCTTATACCGATTGTGTTTCGTTCATCCGCTCTTGTAGTAGGTGGATTTTAGTTCGTCTTTCTTTCTTCGAAAATCACGCGTCAGTCGACTTTCGGAGTAGTCAGCATTTCTCTTTGTAGGTTTTTGTTCGTTGCGATTCTTTGGCACCACAGTTGAGAGTACACCGTTTTCTTTTACCAGCGTTCCTCCTCTCTTCCTCTCGGTCTCCCTTGTTGTCCCTTTGTTTACTTGAAGCTCGACATTTGGGTTGGTCGGCACTGTTGGTTTTCTTTCTCGTTCCGTTTCTCCTCATGAGGTTGATAACCTTTTCTGTTTCTACTTTGCGAAACATCCGTCCGTTGACGACTCCTCAATGCTGAGGCCGTTCCATTTTAGTCCTCGTTGCTTGCTTCCCTTCCTTCTTGTCTGTTTCCTCCCTTTCTGTTATTAGCCCTTCAAGCCGGACGAGTTCTTTTTTTTTGTTTTGGGTTTTTCTTTTTCTGTTGCCGTTTGTGCTTTGTTTTCGTAACGAGTTTTCTTTTAGTTTTTAGGAGAATTTTTTTTGTTTGGGTTTTTGTTTCTTTTTCTCCTTGGGTTTTTTTCTCTTTGGGTTTTTTGTCCTGCCCACCCCCGTCCTTTTGTTTTTTTACCCCGATCTGTTAATTTTGCTGGAGGGGGGATTTGTTACGTTCCAATTTTTTTTTAATTTTCTCTTGTTAATTTATTACTCCTTCCCATAAATTCCGTTTCAATTCTTACATTCCTCAACACAAACCCATTTGGTGTTAAAAACGAAAATAAATTTAGTAAACTTATAATAACCCTGTCCGTTGCTAATTCATCATCCGTTTGTCTAAGTTCCATGTCTACTATTCAATAAAATCGTTAATTCATAAGTAATGATAAATACGCTGTCTATAAATTAAATGCCTTGTATTTGTTATCCCGTAATCTCTTAAATTCTTCAATAACATCCTGTTTTTAGGAGGCCTTCAATTTGTTAAACATTTTGACCGCGCATAATGGGTTCTCTCGATGGTGCAAAAGTAACGACTTGTTGGGATAATGCTTGCGCACGGTCCGATATAAACTAGGGTTTTCCGATTTTATTACGCTTCGCTACACTAGAAATTGGCAGTCAAAATTCGTGCTGTCTGTTGTTTGAACCATTATTGAGTTTAATTCTGCAGTTGGTGCGTCGAAGGGTTTTCTACATTTTATTCGTCACTATATTTCAAAAAATGGTGCACGTCTTTCTGTTCAACAACTAGGAGGTGTCCTGCGTGTATTCGGTGAGTTTTCCCCGCGCATACCCATTCTAATGAGATGCTCTTTTTAGCTTTTTTTAGCTGGAGGCCAAATGGGTTCTTTCGTTATGTAAAACAACTTTTTTCGTTTTGTGAAACAACTTCTTTTGGTATGTAAAACAACTGCTTTCGTTATGTAAAACAAGCTTCTTCGTTATTCTGCTGCTGCAATTATGGTAGTAGAGTACAGGTATGCTGACTCAACCCTGACGGCTTGCGAGCTAAGTATCAGGATACATACAGGTATGCAACTTGTCTTTTGTGTGTGTCAATAATATTCCATATTAACGTTTGGTGCAGTCACGCGATAAAGAAACGTGACACTATAAAACTATTGTTGGTGTAAAGCAATTAATAATCAATCTAACCTAGTAACATAGGAATGTTGTATACATCATTCTACAATACCCTGTACTACAGAACTACTTAATGTAATATTGTTATTAGATGTCAGCGTTCCTAATTACCTACTTAAGGTTATATATTTCAGTAAAGTGCATAACAAAAACAATCATAATTATAATTATAATAGAGAGTGTAGAATGAGTAGAGTAAAGTAGTTGTACGCGTAGAAAGATTATTGTTACGCTGTGAATTAAGTTAAATAAATAAATACAGTCAGATGTGTTTTCTTCAAGTATATAGTATATAGGTATGTGGATGTTGGTGATCTAGTTTAACAAAGGCGAACCTTCATTATATGGCGACCCTGCCAGCCCAACTAATCGTGCCAGCCCAACTGATTCCGCCAGCCCAACTGATCCTGCCAGCCCAAATAATTCTGCGAAGTCTGCTAGTCCATAATCTATTAACCAGGCGTTGTATGTACCTCCAGTACATTAACGAATTCTAATAAGTTATGTACACCACCGCCACGACAAACTGTAAGTAATTGCCTAGATTAGTATGCCGACAATTTTTTAAGGTGAATAGTTATCCGATTGCAATATACCGCTGTAGAATTAAGAAATATTTATTTTGAGAAATTTGTCAAATTCGTTGTTAGTATGGGCGCCACGCAGTCCAAACAAGAAGAAATTATTGTGCAAGCTGCGGGAGTAGGCACCAATAGTGTTACGCAAGAATTAAATAACGGTTTGAAAGTATCGGATTATTTATTAATTACTATAGTTCTTCTAGTTATCATAGGTTTCATATACATTTTAGTAAGTAAATATAAAAAATTGAGTAATCAGAATAGAGCTGCAAAAATGCAAATTATGGGACAATAAATTGAAATTACAAATATGCAAAAAGATAAAGTAACGCAAAGTGTCGTACCAATGTAATAAAGTATGAAATCGCTAAGCAATTATTTGTTAATTAAGCAAATCATTTTTAAAATTTTAAAGTGTAATAGGTTAGTTTCCTTATGGAATGTCGTACAAGCAGTATATAAGTTTAGAAAAATTTGATAATCTATTAGATTCAAATTTAATTAATCGTAGGAAGCAAAACGCGCAAGCTAGATTAAACCAAGTATCGAATAAGCGCAAATATTCTGACATACAAGCTAATAGAATTTATTGTGATTCATTAAAACTAAGTTTTAAAAGCGAACAATTGGAAGTAGGTTTTAAAAAACAATTAGATAATTTATGTAAAGAAATTGATGTAAAACTTTCGGGCATCGAACGGACTTTTCTTTCACGATTATCACATGAAGATTTTCTGTCTGACAAGAGTATAAATATAGAGTATTATATGTTTCCAATAGGGGAAAATTTTTGAGAATTACTGACAGAAGTTGAAGAGTTTTGCGATGTATTAGAAGCAGATTTTAACGAAAATTTTCAAAGCATCGGTTATTTTGTAATTGTCTCAAGTAGCTAATTTTGAACATAGGTTAAGGGAATTACGTGACGCTGCAACCGAAAAGTGTTACGGGCCAATTCAGCACTACGACACCAAGGGACGAATCGGAATCCGTGCGCGACCTAGCTCTAGCCGGTGAGGGGTGTGTTACGTTTTTTTGTGGCAGCCACGTTGGGCGCCAAATTTATGCTACGTTGGCTCGTAGCCGTGCGTAACGCAAAGAAAAAAAACAAAGAAATGACCGGGCTCAATCGGAGATTAGGGGGGGTTGTAGAAAGCAGACTGACATATAATGTATGCGGCGGTAAGGAGTTAGTAACAATACCTGCAAAAAAAGAAAATTAGAATAGCAAACCTGCAATAAAAAAAAACATTAGTCCTGCAAACCTGAAATAAGAGAAAAGCATAGCAGCAATGAAACGTCTAAGTTATTCAGTACTTTGTAGGATGTAAATAAAACTGTTTAGATAAACTATATAATATAATCACGATAAAAGCATTACAAAAATTTTTATCGCAAAGTGAGGTAGTATTGGGGAGTAGCAGAAACGTTTCCTCACACACCAATTAAACATAAATCAGACAAAATGTTAACAAAAGATAAATAGGTAAGTCACAATTGATATGAGTAATTCAGTAGTATTGATTTTTTTCTTTCTTTTTTTTTTTTAATAGCAGGCAAGTCTATTGTAAAAGGTATCAGACGACGAAGACATGGCAAAACAACGGATAGATATTTAAAGTAATAACAAGTAGGAAATAGTTCAACTTACAAAAGTCCTTCAGCAACGCTTCCTTGCAACGGAAGTGTGGGATTCACGATGTCCTGCACTAACGAAGCACTTCACCCTTGACTGTGAGGGTTTTGATGGAATTTCTTACAGTTTACACTAATCACACCTACGTATTTCACTAGTGTTAGCAGCAGACATTATCAGGCTGATGGAACTATGTAGCATTGATAAATTTCTTGTTAATTCCATTTCCTGAGACAATAATTTCGAAATATTTTGTAACACAAATCGAAAAAAAAAAATGGTAATAAAAATTTAGAATCACGGGCCTTTAAGGTACGATGTAATGCATTAAACTAAAAGTAACGTGAGGTGTTTTATTTGCTACCTATGGTAACAAAGAAAAATCTAATGCTTTTGAATAACGAAATTTGCGCAAATAATGATCTATTTTAGATTCTTTGGGGTTAAAAAATTCAGAAACTACAGTATCAACTGTCTTTACATGTGAATGAGACACATGTTTATAAGAAGCAACCTTTTTTTCTACTAAACCTGCTACAACTGTATCATCATTGTTTCTTTTTAGAAACACTCAAGTTTAAAACTGTATTTGGATAATCCAAAGTATGCACTACTCTGATAAAAAGGACCACGAAGACTAGATCGCACACACAGTTCAAATATAAAAAGACAAATCAACTAAAAAAAACACAATCAATAGGGCAACGCGTATCACTAAGTCAATGTTCCGTAAAACGCACGACAAGAAAAGCAACAAAAAAACAATTAGTAGAGCACGCGTAAGCAATAAACCCGTCCGTCAAATGTCCTTAAAAACACACGTGCGTCGACCAAACACGGTTAATATACAACTCTTATTTCATAAAAAAAACAACTAAAAAAAACGTGCCGCGTTTGTTCATGAACAATTCAAAGATTGATACCGCATTAATTCTCACTATTCGTCAAAGCAAAGAGGAAACAGTATTTTTAACGTACTTAGTATATCGGAACAAAGAACAAACTCCGACTGTTCATCTGTTTATATCAACTCGTTGCTATTACAACTTCTTATCGCCTCTTATCTAGACTTGTATATCCACATAAGGAACAAAATTTATATTTACGGCAAGACAAGAACGATGCAATCTATTCATTATAACACGACACATTCGTCAACGAGTTAACAAATATTAAATATAGAAATAGTAATTTGTAGAAATGTATTTATAAATTGGGAAACAGCGTAAAATGTTAAAACTACCAAAAATGCCCGTTACAGGTGGGTATGATAAAGGCGTAGGTCGGGATTGCTAAACGCCCTAAGATGACAATTATAGTGGGGCGTCAACTTGGTAGTATGCCAAAAATCGGGAATGTTGGCAAAATTGGGTGGGCCCCACCAGTAATGTCACTGTGTTAGATATATTCGGGGATCTCGTTACTGGTCGAGCAAACGCCCCTGCACTTGTTATAATAAGACAATATGAAAATAAGGAAAAACTCACGGTGTAGAATGTACTGATTCACCCTACTCACGCAAATTACTACAACAGAATAATGCACCTGGATTATACTCTTAACTCTATTTACAAACGCATGGCTGAAAAGAACACATTAATTAAGCACAGTAAGTAACATAAACAAAGGTGTATATAAGCAAATGTGGGTACGGCGTATATTGACTACGCCACAGCTACGATCAAATTACTTATGATAACTAACCAAAAGTAACAACTAGGTGGAAGTTCGCACTGGCCAGGGCTACCAAAGATACATTTGTCAGTAAATTATTTCTAAAGTGGGATAGGGTTGCATGCACCCGGTGTAACACGCGTGATATTTCGGGCTATAGTCTACACTCTTTTGGTCGTCAAACCTAAGAGCCCGTACTGCCGTGAAGCCCAGGTGCATTCAAACCTCCGGTAACAATGTGGACGGTAGACATAAGTCTACTTGAACTATCTAGACGCTACAACTGGTACAGTCTTACGTTACGAAACAAGTTGTACAATTTGGAAAAGTATCGCAGTTTTAAAATTTTACGGACTAATAGATATACAATGCGCACACAAGCGACTTTCTGTTTTACACGGTTGACTACAGTGAAAGTAGGGTAAATACGGGGCGAAATACACTATCTACTTTTAGCTTCACTGACGGTAGATGCAAAAGAACATTCTATAGTTAAGGGTAAAATATCCCAATACCAGCGTGCGAACTAGTTTGGTCACTCAGTAACTACTACAGTGGAACGCTTACCTTGAAGGGTTTGTGGGGTGAATCAGGTCGCTATAGACACAGCGAGGAAAGTGGGTGTCGGGATAATGCAACATCCCAACTAACTTTACCATAGGTGTGTGTTAATGCATCAGGTTCCCAACTAAATCGGTTGATTACAGCGTACGGCAAATGTAATCTGAGGTCACTTTTCTTTCATCCAAATAAGCTCCCAATATGAATTGGTATCTTATAGGTATAACAATGACGGTATACAAAATCGGATGTTAGAGTGGACCTACAAAAGATTAATTAAAACACACCCAAACGTAAAACGCGACTCTACACTTTTTAAAAAATTTGACAATCCCCCCTGTCACTTTCTAGCCTTCTTCGCAATTTTGAAAAAGTGTACAGTTTACTTGACTGTCCTTTATCACAAATCGGCATGTTTAATATGCTTGCTAAAGTGAAATATATAATTCTAAACGTTGAATTAAACCGAACGTTAAAAAGCTAAAGAAAAAAGAACTTACACCTGAAGAAGATAATTTAGTAAGAGTATTAAAGTCAAGAATAGATAAAAAAATTACGGAAATTCAAACCACAATTAAAATACATAAAGAAAGTTTGGAGTAACATAAATTTTTAAAAACCAAAATCATTAAAACCACTATAAACATGTCTATGAGCGCAGTAGAATTTTTTAATTTTGCGAGTCAAATAATGTCTTCAAATTTCGACGGGTCGTCAGTTAATATGCCCGCATTTTTGTATTCCATAGAAATGCTACAAACTTCGATAGAAGGCAACGAGAGGAATGCAGCAATATACCTTAGATCTAAACTTACTGGAAAGGCTAGGGATCTAATTTCGGATGAAGATGATTTTAATACCATTGTTTCAAAATTAAAGAAAGAAATTAAACCAGAAAATTCAGATTTAGTTTACTACAAGGTTATGCAATTAGGCCAGCACGGAAAAACAAATATACAGTACGCCAGTGAATTAGATGAGTTAACAGCGCAACTAAGAGGAGCCTACATTTCAGAAAGCACCCCCAGTAAAGTTGCAGGAAGTCATGCGACCAAACACGTTGTAAGAAGCATGATTGAGAACGCAATAAATCATGATGTTAAATTGGTCATGCAAGCAGGTACTTTCACCAACGTGGAAGATGCAATCACCAAATATATAAACATTACGTCAGCAAACGCCAGAAACAATACGACAGTGTTATATTCCAAGTCAACAAATGCACCGAGAAACAAACACTCTAGCTCTACTTATAACTACTATCAAGGTAAGTCAAGGTTAAGTAGAAACTTTACGCATGCAGCAAATAACTGTATACACAACCAGAATAGAAACTATCACCCTCAACGCAACAGTTGGAGAAATTACACAATACCCAATAACAATGCAGGTCATCAAAAGAAAAATTATTCCAACAACAAAGGACGCAGTTTTAATAGGCGCACTCAGTACGTGAGAAGTTATGAAATCCAGGATCAGGGAAACGAGCAAGCCCACCAGCATCCGGAACTGGAAGGGGCAAGCCAACGATAGAAATATATACGTTTAACTTACATATGTCCAATTTCATAACAGTATTGACATCAATGACAAACTAGCACGAAATCAAACTTATTGTGGATACCGGAGCCGACATAAGTCTGATTAAAGCACAAAAAATCGGCACACACCAAAAAAATTTTTTTCAAAGGCATCACGAACAATATTTTAAGTACAATAGGTTAACTTCGGGAACTATAGAAATAGGAAATGGTCATTTTCAACAGCAATTTTAAACAGTACAATACAATTTTACAGTACCTGTTTATGAAATAATAGGTAGAGGTTTTTTAGCAAGAATTAAAACAAAATGGTAACTTACTGTTGAGGTTAATAGAATAATTTAAGTAACCCGTGGGTTCTTAAATATTCTCAAATGAAACCTAGTGAGCTTTAAGGAGGGATTTCCTTAAAATGATGGAGCGCAAATATCTTCCGACTATGCTAGGGGTCTATTCCTCAGGTAGAGCTTATGAGGATTGGTTGTGGTTCTATTTACAAAACATTATTTGCTTACTTGGGCTTGACTCATACCAAAACAGGGATTTAGTGAGGGTGCCACCAAGTCATTAACTATTAAACACAGGGTTTTCTTAAGGGGGACTTGAAAGTCCTTAGAGAGAAATATTGTATTAACTGCTTACGCAGGAGCTGTAAAGAAAATTGAAATAAATTAATAAAGTGAGGACACAAGAGGTATAGTATACTCTTGCTACCTCATAATAAAACTGAAAAGATTAAATTATGCACACAATTTCATGAACCAAATAATAGGCTTCAATTTCAGAAAGAGCAATTTAAGCTTCTTCGTTAAATCTGGGTTATCACTATCATTACCTCATAGGTATATATGCCTTTTGTTCATTGATCTGGATACACTATATTTGAACTCACTTGTTCAAAATAAAACAATTAATTAAGAGAATTAAATGTTGATTCTTTAATTAAGGGTTGTTTCTTCATTAAAAAATTGCATGTATAAAATTTACGTTTAAAAAGGATAATATAATTTCATCTACCCTGAGGTAGGACTATGAATTCGAAAGGAATATCAATAACTTTAAGTGATTCTTTTACTACAAAAATTAACTCGAATCTATACCAAAAATACCAGATCTGCTATTCGGTTTACAAATATATATGAAAATATCTACATTGTCCAATAATTTAATGTTCAAAAGCTGTAATTAAAATTATGCATAAATGAAACTTTAATCAGAACTCTATGGATTTGCTTAATTTCATTAATAATTATAATTGTTATTACACTGTATATATATTGGCAAATAAATTTCATCAAAGTCTATTCTTGTTTGTTAAACAAATTAATAGTAATAGGTCATTACAAAGTTATTTTCTGGTGCAGCCTTGTATCAAAGTTCGCCAAGTGTAGATGTGATGTAAGAATAATACAAATCTCTTACCTCGTTCAACAGGTGTTGTTTATGTGATGGCGCTACAGCATGTTTAAACAGATGTTTATACATACGGTCCTTGGGCAAACAATTTAACGTCGCCTCCACATGTTGTACAGCAAATAATCAGCTGCGCGATTCTTGTATTTGACCATATGCGCTTAAAGCGTTTTCTTATACGCACCAACGGGACCAACCAAAATCCATTACAACGGATATTACAAATATCCCAAACTTTGATGTAGTACTATATGTAGATCGTTACCAAAATAATTATCTTCGTGTAGTTGTCCACATAGTTACTTGTAAATTCATACTAACAATTCCAAAAAGACCATTATTATTAATTAGCGGACGTTAGATTCAAACCATAAAATTGCTATCCACTTTGCAGAACATTTCCTTAGAATTTAAAACATACAGTTTCATCGCGGAACATTTTATTAAATCCAACTATTATAGTAAAGCTGAAAGACGGTCATGCTAGACCAACATTTTCTTATGGCTACGTTGAAGTAATTGAACTATAAATTCGATAATCGTAAGTGCAAAGTAAGGATCAATATCATCTTGAAACACAACATTTAAACGGCTTAATTTTTATAAAACCAGATAAAACGGAATCATTCTAACAAAGGAATATACGAAAGAGTCTTTAAATGAATTTACGAAACGATTATTTAAAAGGTATTCATAGGAATTTGCAGAAGAATTTGTAAAAGAAATATTTAAATAAAAATTTTAAAAGTGTGTAAAAGAAATATTTAAATGAATATTTTATCGTAGTGTAAAAGAGCGCTACAACAGAATTATTTAGTTTGTCTAGTAAATTATTTTTAATAGCTTACTATTATTAAAACTAATTCAAGTGTTCATTACACTTGAGTTCTTCTACTACGGCGTAAAGCCACACGCAATATACTTGCTAGAACCCTCTGGTTCCCCATGATATCTTTGTGCCGAGTGTTCTAGCTAAAGTGAGCGCTGACACATTGTGCACGAAATAGAAAATCTGTTTAGCCTTGATATATTTATACTAATAATTAACGCCTGATGTTAGCAACTAAATTAGCATCTCTGTATTGCGGTTAGATCACACGATCCTAATACAGATATTTATTTAATTGAAGATGTTTGCTGGTATAATTGACTAGACAAAAGGTGTATACAACTAACAATTTATTGGTGCTCTGCAGTGGTCAAAAAAGCTGTTACAAGATATCAAGGTGAAATCAGTTACAAAGATTGGACGCTAACAGCTCAAAGTAATTTCACGTCGTCAACAATACCAATAGAAACTAGAGCATAACCAGATTCTTTTTTTATTCCACTTAGAATGGAAGTAATTAGGCGTTTAAATAATTTAATTTCAGATAATGGGAATAAACTAATTTTAAATACTGAACCTAAAGAAGGAGTTTTTATTGCTAGTATTTTAACGTATTCGAAATCAAGATTCGTTCGTGTAATAAACACTACCGACGAGACAGTAAAGTTACATTATAGTGATATAAAAACCGAAAATTTAGAACATTATTCAATATTTGACATAAAAAAGGAAATAGTAAGAATCGAAAAGACCAACTCTTAGCTGTTTTGAATAAAAATATACTAAAATATGTAAGGGATAGAGTTACTAGTTTATGTGTTGAATACGATGATATTTTTGGATTAAAGGAAGATAGGATTACAGTCAACAATTTTTATAAGCAAAGAATACGTTTAAAAGATGACGAACCAGTGTACGTAAAAAACTACAGAATACCAGAGAGTCAAAGAACAGAGGTACAGAATCAGGTAACTAAAATGTTAAATGATGAAATTATTGAATCTTCATTTTCGGAATACAACAGTCCAATTCTACTAGTACCAAAGAAACCAGATAGCAACGGAAATAAGAAATGGCGTTTAGTCGTAGACTACAGGAAACTCAATAACAAGCCAGCAACAGATCAATTTCCATTACCAAGAATTGATACCATTTTAGATCAACTGGGACGCGCAAAGTATTTTTCGGCAGTAGATCTCAAATCACGTTTTCATCAGCTACCACTTCAAGAAGAATCGAGGACATCACAAGCTTTTCTACAGAAAATGGAAGCTATCGTTTCACAAGAA
Source organism: Platerodrilus igneus (assembly GCA_036346225.1). Taxonomy (NCBI): domain Eukaryota; kingdom Metazoa; phylum Arthropoda; class Insecta; order Coleoptera; family Lycidae; genus Platerodrilus; species Platerodrilus igneus. Next base: position 8,544,819 of record JARFIW010000828.1, read on the forward strand.
CACCTTTTGGACTCAGAACCTCACCGCCAGCTTTCCAACGGATGATGAATTTAGCATTTGCAGGTGGTGGACCAGAAAGAGCATTTATCTACATGGATGATTTAATAATAATAGAAATTTCAGAGCAACATCATTTAGACTCAATACGAAAAGTTCTTTCTTGAAACATGCAGAAAGTATAATTTAAAATTAAACCTTAGTAAGTGCAATCTTTTTAAAACTAGTGTTACTTTTCTAGCGCACCAAGTAACAAATCAAGGAGTTAAGCCCGATCCATCAAAACATGACGTTAATAAAACTTTCCCACACCGAAAAACGCAAAGGAAGTCAAAAGATTTGTAGCTTTTTGTAATTTTTATCGTAAATTTATTCCTAATTTTGCCGAAATAACTATACCACTAAATACACTAATGCGAAAAAACGTACATTTTGTATAGAGTGAAAAATGTTCTCAAGCGTTCACCACTCTGAAAAACACATTATTAAGGCCAACCATACTAAAATACCCAAGATTTGATAAGGAATTTATACTTTCTTGTGATGCGTCGCAAAACGCATGTGGAGCAGTATTACAGCATTTGCATCAAAATCTTTTTCATAAAACGGATATCAAGAAAAGTACAATGGAAAAGGAAATGATAGCCATACATTGGGCTATCGAACATCTCAAACCGTATCTTTATGGCAGAAAATTTAGAGTTCTCACAGATCACAAAGGATTAATTTATCTGTATACAACGAAAAACCCTACACTAAAGCTAGTACGTATGAAGCTAGATTTATTGGAATACGATTTTGAGATAGAGCATATCCCAGGTACCAGGAATGTTCTAGCCGACTGTTTGTCGCAATTAACTATAAAAGATCTAGAAGATATGAATACTGACCAAACCAAATGTGCAGAAAATATTATGGTTGTAACACAAGCCATGGCCAGGCAACAGTGCAACCAGAAAGATGTAAATACTGATATACAGGATAGGGAAGAAGTTAAGGAAATAATTCCGGACAAGGTAAAAATTTTTGAATTAGAATGTAACAACGCAGCGTTATTCAAAATGCCGTATGTAAGTTTTAGGGTAGCACCAAACTATATATGTATGCGTTTGGGCAAGAATAGAAGATATAAAGCAGAGGAGATAATCCATTTCATTAAGAGTAGTTTTACACTCGAGAAACTTCTACTACAGTTGGAAAAAACAACTGGTGAATTAGGATATCGAAATATTAAATTATCCGCATCGGATAACATTTTTAAATACTGTACAGTAAATGAATTTAAGAAGGCAGCGCCGTCTATATTTAGAAAAATATGCGTAATACTATATCCACAACCAGTGAATGTACAAAACGAAGAGCAACGAAAGCAATTACTAAAACTTTTTCACGAAAATCCAGTCTTTGGAGGGCACTGTGGTAACAAACGATTACTGAAAAAATTAAAAAACCAGTACAATTAGAAGGGAATATCACGAGACGTGGCAAAATACACAGCCAAATGTCAGGAATGTCAAATTAATGAAAGTAAAATTAGACATAAAGAAGAAATGGTAAAACCCCTACCCCACAAAAGTGTTTCGATAGAACTACTATCGATACGATAGGCTCTTTTGTAAAATCTAATAAAGGAAATATGTACACTATAACAATATCATGTGAGTTAAGTAAATACATTGTAATAATTTCAACCTCAAACAAAGAAAGCAACACCATAGCTAGAGCTTTAGTAAATAATTTTATTTTAATGTATGGTCCAATGAAGCAAATACGAACAGGTCTCGGAACTGAGTACAAAATGAAATTTTCAAAAGAGTAACGGAATTGCTATCCATACCGCATCAATTTTCAACACCATATCACCCACAAACTATAGCAGGAGTAGAGAGAGGTCATCGCACACTAAATGAATATTTACGATCATATGTTAATAAATCTAGAACGGATTGGGATGAATAGACACCGTATTTTAGTTTTTGTTAAAATACAACACCGCACGTTACGCACGGATATACACCTTTCGAACTTGTTTTTGGTAAGAAAATTTAATTACTTTTAGAATTAACGAACGGAGTGGTTCCAATATACAATCTCGAAAATTACGGTAAAGAGCTAAAATATAGACTACAAGTCACCACGAAAAGAGCCCAACGTTATATAGAGCAAGCAAAAGGAGAAAGAAAGCCAAAATATGACAGAAATACAACCATCGACGTCATAAAGTTTGGCGATTTAGTTCTGTTAACAAAGGAGATTCGGTCGAAACTCGATAGTTACTTTAAGGGGCCATACACTGTTATTTCATGTAACAAGCCTAACTGTACAATTAAGGACAACTTAGGTAAAATCTAGACAGTGCATATGAACAGAATTGTAAAGTTTAAGTTTGAGCAAAGTGAAACGGATGATTCATAGTAAACAATACGAAGTGTCGAGTGTAATAAAAGTGCATTAACATTATAATTAGTTTAGTAGTGAATAAAATGTAATGCAATTAATGAAAAGAATGTTCCACTTGAGTTTTAAAATATTATGCAACTAGTCGATAATTAGATATGTAACTTAATAGGATTTTATTATAAGCCACTAAATTAGTTAAGCTTTCAGCAACCATTTTAATTTATTATTCATGTTATTTTGTTTTGTAAAGGCGAAACTCCCGTATGAAGTTTTCGCCTTGCGCAGAAAGAGGGTGTAGAGCAATTATTAATCAATCTAACCTAGTAACATAGGAATATTGTGTACATCATTCTGCAATACCCTGAACTACAGAACTACTTAATGTATTATTGTTATTAGTTAGCGTTCCCTAATTACCTACTTAAGGTTATATATTTCAGCAAAGTGCATAATAAAAACAATCATAATTATAATTATAATAGAGAGTGTAGAATGAATAGAGTAAAGTAGTAGTACGCGTAGAAATATTATTGTTACTCTGTGAATTAAGTTAAATAAATAAATACAGTCAGATGTGTTTTCGTCAAGTACATAGTATATAGGTGTGTCGATGTTGGCGATCTAGTTTAACAAAGGCAAACCTTTATTACAGTTGGTTACTGCGATTCGATATTATCGCTCTACAGGTGCGATGTACTATTTTTAAACATGTTTGTTTATTCGCTTTACTGATTAGTTTATACTACAAAATAGTATTATGTACAATTTAAAAACGTCCAACAAAAGTTTTCACATATTCATTTTCAATACTGATTAGTTTTATTTGCTGTAAATACGAGATACGCAATTCGTATCTAAATTCCCGAATTGTCCGTAAAATATAATTGTTTGCTTTGAAATAATAATGCTTAATTTGTCGCTTTAGATTGTGTGTACAGAATTCTTTATTTATTTTTATTTGTTAATAGATAATCGTGGGCGATGTGCTTGTGTTTTATTTCTTTGGTATTAAGCGAATTCCCCTCTCTCCACGTTTAATAGCTAGCCTGGTATTTACCTTTCTTCCGACTACGTCTAGGTACGCAACACGTTGGATTAGTCGATGTGCTAAACAAGATTTGGCATTGTTCGCGTCGCCCTCCTGGTCTCCCGATATACAACGTGCGATTTTTTTTGGGTGCATTAAAGATATGATTTACGTACGACTATTGCCTACAACAATGGATGATCTCCGACAACGCATTTCTATCGCTGTTAACGGTGTCGATCTAGACACATTGTGCGTGCATGGGTCGAACTGAACTATCGTTTAGACATATGCGTGTAACTCAAGGAACCCAAACAACAAACATTTGTAATGATATTCTCAAAAGCTTGAATATTTTCCCTTTCTTGTGACATGCTATTTGCAATTATATCTGTATTACCTTCTAAAATATATATTTTTAAAACCTGACGATTCCCTTGTAGTAATCCCGTACTTTAAGTAGACAGGACATACTGTATAGGGGTCAAAAATTGAAAAAGCTGTTGTATGTAGTTCTTCGTAAATCTATTAGGCCATCCACTGTAAATCACCCAGCATTTATGTTTGACATACAAAACGTGCAATGATAAATTTTAAAATACTTGTCGAAGTGTGCTTTTACTTAGTGCAAACTTAAAGCAATCGCGCTTAAAGAAATTGATTAAATCCTCATTCATATTAATTTATTTTTAAATCTACGCTATTGCGGATGTGTGCAGAATATAAGAAGTAAGCCATTACCGGATGACACATCAACAGTACGTTCTTTTAATGGAAATCTCTTCCACTAACAAAGCGCTTTCTTCTACCACTAACTTCAAAGAGGGTATTGTTCCCTTTTCTTTAACTCCATAGAGCTGTCTTCCATTTTTCAATACAAAACTTTTAACAAAGAGGTTATTGTACTACTGGCAACATTAATTATCCAATGTCGTACTTAGTAACAGCGCGATATCTGAATTAATGCAGAAGGCTTAAAATATATCTAAATACATCTTTAATATTATTTGCAACGAATGCCTTATCTCTAGAGAATGATAAATTAGCTTAAAAGTGGGATTTATTCCGTCGCTTTTGCATGACAGTAAAAAGTGTAACATTTAATGATTAATGAAAGTGATTATTACATTTTTATGGACAATGAATTATAGATTTATACGCTGCTGTCAAACGATTTGATTGAATAATGAATGATGGAAATGGAAACGGCACGTGTGACGTTTGTATGGAAATGCACATTTAGAACTGAATAGAAACGATTGCTATTTAAAATCGCAGATTTAATTAAGCGTAATTTATCACTACCGAATAGCGAACGGCATATGCCAGAGCTTTCAAGTTCAGCAAGTTTTGCTAATGTACAAGTATTTTCTAATTGGTAGAAAACAGACATTTGTAAACGGAAAGGTTTCTAGTTTTGGCGAGTTATGGAGACATCCCGAAATAACAAGGACAATCTCATTAGTATTAGGCGTTTGCATGGACTTGGTTTATTAACGTTGTTACTTTATTTTGGTTTTGACAAATAATCAACATTCATTTCGTTGTCATTTGACATACTAATCATTCTTTAATATCTCTACAAAAAATGTTCAACAAAATATTGTCAATGCTTTCGATTTAATGTTTCAGTGGTTGCGCGAAGAATTCTATCGCCAGTAGCCACGTCGGTCTCATAGACTGATTTATGTAATGCACTTTATCATAAATAATATTACCACAATAAGAAGGATCCAATGGCAGTTTTTGATCAATGCCATAGGGGAGATCAATTTTGGCAAACTTTTTCCAAACTCAAACATTTTAGTATTAAAGGTAGAAACAACTTTCCAAAACTCGACACAAAAAACAATCGAACTTCATATATGAATAGCTAGAGCATCTTACCTGCAATATAGATTTCCAATAACTCTGACCTCTCAATGTAAGTCAACGATGATTGTATAAGGCACGGAATACTTCTAACACAAACACAACACGTATCTACTTAAAAATCTTAAATAAACACTAAGGGGTCCCGCATACATGCAATTTTTAGTCACAAAACTATTTAGTTGTATGCTTTAACTATGTGGGCTTATAAGGTGGTCCCCATACTACAACACGATTGCACCGCGACTAAAAAATCATAAGTCGGTCGGCGATGCTTTATTATTAAAAAGTTGTACAACTATCGTTCGTAAGACCAAAATGCAGGGCACATGGGCGGGTGCATACATTCAACTTAAATAGTTGTGACTAGTTAACGACGTTTTGTGGTTGAGAGCAGTTTTGTTCCGTACCGTTTCGCGCGCTTATTACTTCACGAGAATTGTTATGGGTGGCATAATTAAGGAAGTCGTAGAGGCTTTTATAGAAGCTATAGAAGAGACCATCTCTTTATGTAAAACAGCTGAAAAAGTATTCGAATATCAATCTGAAGAATAAATTATGGGACGAGGTGTGTTTGAAAGTGGTGACCGGCAAGGGAAAGCTTGATGCAGAGCAAAAAAAACCATCATCACTGTTAAGTCCCCGTCATGACAATAAATTGTACTTTGGTAGTATGTTAGTACATTCTTTTAATGTACCGTTATAGCTAGGAAATGAGGCGGCCTGCGTGCCAGCTTTGCTCTTTCATCCCACCATGCGGTGGCTGTAAACGTTTGTAGTCAGTATTCTTGTGTTCGTACCGCAATAAAGATGCTCAAATCTCGTTTCCTGTTTATTTTAATATAAAAGGAAATATTGGTAAAACACCGTTGTGTTCTCGTTACATAAGGTGAACTGCAGTACGCCGTCACCTTACATTTGGTCCTTCGTAGAGCCGGATCGCTAATTACAGTGACCGTTATTAATTGAACATTAAAGATATCACGCGCGTGTAGACAGGGTTTTATATCTCGGTCGAGTAACAGAAGTTCAAGTAGTGCCATCTTTATCGTAAGTTTGGTAGACAAGTTACCTGCTACAAACTGGACAAGCAACCCTTACAATTGTTTTTCAATTTTAAACACGTTTTAAGAATATAATAAGAGGCATTCCTCTTCTCGTAAGTGGCAATAAGGGCGATTGCTTGCAAGAATCTTTACTAAATACAACCAACTTGGGCAAACAGTAGAGGGTTCCGTTAGGTTACTCTATTGTTCTCCAGAACTGGTCAGCAAAGAAATGGTCTTTTGTATAGATATTTCTCGGTAAACTAAACTTCTACAATGGAAGAGCAGGAAATAGTTACATTTCAAGCTGAAGTTAAGAAATACAAAAATAAACGCACTTACCTGAAACGCAGTTTAACAATGCTAGATCAGTATCTAAATGAGAGTAAGGTAAACGATGAAACTCGCAATAAAGCTACAAGACAATTTCAGACATGTACTAAATTGATTAATTTGCTTGAAGAATTATTGGAAAAAATTTACGATAGTAATTTTGATCCCGAATTTCAGGACATTTTCGCGGAAAAGGAATGCATTGACGCAACCTTTTCAAAATTGCAACTAAAATTTAATTCTTTTGCTGAAACAAAGCCACAAAAACTTGGGCAATCAGCTAGTCGTGTAGCTAAATTACCGAATATACAAATACCAACGTTCAGTGGAAAATTTGAAGAATGGATTTCGTTCAGAGAGACATATAATTCGCTCATCGATTCTGATGACTCTTTATCGCCAATCGAAAAACTACAGTACTTGAAATCGAGTTTAAAGAATTCAGCTTGGGATACAATTAAGTGCCTTGAAATAACACCTCAAAATTATAAAAACGCTAAACAAATATTGAAAGATCGCTACGAAAACGAACGCGTCATTGTTACCACTCACATTCGTTCAATTTTTGAATTGCATGTACTTCACAAAGAGTCGTACCAAGGTTTGCGTAACATTATGGCTACAACTTCACAACATCTACGTTCTCTAACTGCCATGGGTAGACCAGTGGAAGAGTGGAGCGATATCTTGGTTTATTTAATCACATCGAAACTTCCTCTGCCAACACGAAACGAGTGGGAAAATAAATTAGAAGTCTCAAACTTGCCGTCGTACAAAATGCTGTGCGATTTTCTAAAACAAAGATGCCATGCATTAAACGCAATTAGCTCACGCGAAAATAACAATTTTGCAGTGAAAAAATCCACGTATCAAGGTAATCAAGGTAATTACAAGTCCGCGTCCTGTGCTTTAACGTCAAACAAGTCAGGTAATTGTAATTATTGCTCTGAAAATAATCATTTCACTAGCAATTGTCCAGCATTCTTAAAATTTCCGGTTGATTCGCGCATAGAAATAGCTCGAAATAAACGTTTGTGTCTTAATCGCTTAAGACCTGGTCATTTTGGGGTAAATTGTAAATCTTCTCGCTGTAAGAAATGTTCAAAATTGCACAATACAATTTTGCATTTAACGTCTTCAAAAAATGACAGCGGTCGCAATCTGTCGATAAATGAAAACGTTAACCCTAACTAGCCTAAAGTCAACTCAGCACAATTCCGTTATAATAAACCTCAAACTTCAAGTGAACAAATACATTCACTTCACGCTGTGCAGAATCCTTGTAGTATTGTATTAGCTACATGTGTTGTAGAAATCGAGGACGGTAAGATTCCTACAGCAATGCAAGTGTCTTACTCGACTCGGCTTCTCAAATTAATATAATTCGCGAAGATGTAACAGGAAAACAATCTGAAAACGGTGCAAACTAACCTGGCCATTAGCGGCATAAGTGATAAAACAACCAGCAGTAACGTACTCGCGAAAACAAGAATCAAATCCAAACACAACAGATTTTCAATCGATTTAGATTGTTATGTTTTAAATAAAATGTCAGGGGATCTTCCAACCAAATCGTTTGACCTGTATTTCATAAATATACCAAATCACGTGCAGCTTGCGGACCCACAATATTATATTTCGCGAAAATCGATATTTTAATTGGGCTCAAGTATTTTTCAAATTATTGTGCATGGGACAAATACGTCTCGAAGATGAAAAAATTATTCTTCAAAAATCTGTGTTTGGGTGGCTATTTTCAAGACTAGTTCCAGGTAACATTCCAATCGAATCTTTCACCCCTGCGACATGCAATTTAAATACACTGCAACAAATTTCTAAAGACATTGCAAAATTTTGAGAAATTAAGCACGTAACTGAAACTACGCAAAATTCTCAAGAACAGAAGGATTGCGAATTACATTATCAAAACACTATAAAGCGCGATGACACAGGTCGATTTATTGCTTCTTTACCATGGAAGTCCAACCCTAAATTAATAGGAAATTCGTTAGAAATTGCTAAGCGACGATATTTAAATCTCAAAAAAAGGTTATTAAAGGTTATTAAAACGGATTACGATAGGTTTATGTCAGAATATTTAAAGCTCGGGCACATGACCGAAATAGGGAGCTTAAGTACCTGCTCGGGCGAGGGTTATTATATGCCTCACCATGCGGTCTTCAAGGACGAAAGCCTTACATCTAAAATTCGTATTGTTTTTGATGCATTCTGCAAATCCTCAACAAACGTTTCACTAAACGATATTCTAATGCTAGGTCCGGTAGTACAAAACGATCTTTTCAGCATTCTTACTCGATTTCGATTTTATAAATTTGTTTTGTGCTCGGATATAACAAAAATGTATAGGCAAATTCTGATTAATCCTGAAGACACGCCGTATCAAAAAATATTATTTCGCCTTTCTTCAGATGAGGAAATTAAGATATTCGAATTAAAAACGCTCACATTTGGTACACGACCCGCGTCGTTTATTGCCACAAAATGTTTGTTTGAGCTTGCATCACCGTATGCAAGTTCTGATCCAAATTTATATAGGACGATAACCAATGACTTTTACAAGGATGATTTAATTACTGGCGGTAATAATGAAGCTGAATTGTTGCAATTGCGCAACAAAATAATAAACGTTTTAGACTCGGGAGGGTTTCCACTACGAAAGTGGCATTTTAATAACGGTAATCTATTGAAAAATATAGAATCTGATCAACAAAATCTAATTATTCCGTGTAATGAGGGTGACAGTTTGAAAACTTTGGGTGTTTTATGGTGCCCTACAAAAGATGCGATACTATATAAAACACGATTAGATTGCAAGGAATCGCGTGTCACAAAGCGTATGATTTTAAGTCACATCTAAAAATTATTTGATCCACTTGGATTGCTCGGTTCCATTATTACAATTTCCAAATTAATTATGCAAGATTTGTGGAAAATTAAAACCGGTTGGGATGAAACCGTCCCAAATGAGCTTCACACTCGTTGGAAAGAATTTAGTTCTCAATTGAACGACATTTCAAATAATAACATTCCTCGCGAACTTGTTTTTGGGAACAATTCACGTATTGAATTACACGGTTTCGCCGATGCTAGTGAGCGAGCATACGGAGCCTGTGTTTTTGTTAGAGAAATTATGTCCAACAATAGTATTAATTGAGGAATTTTATGCGCAAAATCAAGAGTAGCCCCTCTTAAAACAATAAGTTTACCACGATTGGAATTATGTGCTGCGTCATTATTGGCTGAATTAGTCGAAAAGGTGCTAAGTTCGTCCAATATGAAATTTTCGGTGATTAATTATTATACAGATTCAACGATTGCTCTGTGTTGGATTAAATAATGTCCTAGTCGTTGGAAATCTTTCGTCGCGAATCGAATAACAGAAATTCAACATGTATCAAAATCGGAATCATGGTATCACGTTGACACATTCAACAACCCTGCAGATATTATTTCTAGGGGACAATACCTTGCTGATTTAATAAAAAACAATTTGTGATGGCGAGGCCCTGCATTTCTAAATCAAGCTGATTTTAAACCGAAATTATTTAATTCAATAAAATGCCAGGTAGATGTGCCAGAGGCTAAAGTATTTACTGTTGCGATCAGCGATTGTGACGTTAATGAGTTGCGTGAATTTGCACAGTGTATTTTCTTAAAATATTTATCCATTACTAAATTAATTCGTTTAATTGCTACCTGTAAAAGGTTTATTTTTAATTGTAAAAATAAATTAAAAAGGAATACCTCAGATTTGTCCGTAAAGGAGCTCAATGAAGCGGAAACTGCATTGTTAAAGATTGACCAAGGAATTTCTTTTAGTAAAGAGATTGACCAGTTGCAAAGTTCTCAAGGTCTGAATACTAAGTCAAGGTTATTGTCGTTAAATAAATTTCTGGATGAAAACGGGATATTACGCCTAGGAAGGCGCTTGCGTCATTCGAGTATGCTATTTGATAATAAACATCTAATATTGCTTGCAAAGGGCTTACTTTGTGATGCAATTGTCTCTCGAGCTCATAAAGCTAGTTTACATAGCGGTACTCAAGGTACGTTAGCCGCTACTAGATTAAGATAATGGCCTTTGTCAGGTAAAAATGTTGTTAGAAAAATTGTACGGAGGTGCGTGCTTTGTTTTCGACATAATCCTTTAACATCACAACCAAAGATGTCAGATTTACTTGCGTGTCGTATACAAGGTAACAATAGACCATTCTCAAGTGTAGGCACAGATTATTTTGGACCCTTCTTTATCAAGGAAGGTACACGTAAACCTCGGAAAATAATTAAATCGTACGGCTGTGTGTTTATATGCATGGCAACAAAGGCTGTTCATTGCAAAATTGTAAAAAATTTAACCACGGAAGCGTTTATTGCAGCGCTTAAAAGATTTGTTGGCAGACGTGGGGTTCCATTCGAAATATTTTGCGATAACGGGACTAATTATGTGGGTGCAGCCAATGAACTGCGTGAGATCATAGATTATCTAAAGAATGGAAAGTTTCCGAACGCCATCGAAAGAGAAGCTACTTTCCGTAATATAAACTTTCGTTTTAATGTCCCTAGGGGGACCCATTTAGGTGGTCTTTGTGAAGCCGCCGTGAAGTCTTTTAAAAGGCATATTTATATGGTTGCGTCAAATGCTAATTTAACCTTTATTGAGTTATATACTTTATTAATTGAAGTCGAAAAAGTACTCAATTCTCGTCCATTAGTACCTCTGTCTCAGGACGCAAACGACTTTGACTATCTGACGCCGAGGCATTTTTTAATTGGTGACAATTTAATGGCAGTTCCAAAAGTGAACTTAACAATGGAACCTATTAATAAACTATCACGATGGCAATACGTGCAGCGCATTCAGCAGGATTTTTGGTTGAAATGGAAAGGAGAGTACCTGCAGGAATTGCAAAAACGTCAAAAATGGAAGATTCCTCAAGGTTTTTCTTTGGCTGCAGATCAGTTAGTTATCATCTCGGAAGACAATTTGCCATCGCGCATGTGGAAGCTAGGCCGTATAACTGAAGTGCATCCAGGAGTTGATGGTGAGGCGCCGGGAAGTTAGTGTGCGTACGTCAAGTGGCATAATAAAAAGACCTGCTGTGAAATTGTGTGCTCTACTAATCGATATTGACTAATGACTAATGCGCAGCCTAATGTAGTTAGCTCAATGTTAAAAAATAAAAAAAAACGTTTATGTTTAAATTGAATCGGCTTGTATTACATAATACATTTGTTAGAGTGTAAAATTAATGTAGTTTATCCTTTATTTAGCCTTTTGAAATTACTAATTTCAAGGGAGGCGGCATGTTACGTCCCCGTCATGACAATAAATTGTACTTTGGTAGTATGTTAGTACATTCATTTAATGAACCGTTATAGCTAGGAAATGAGGCGGCCTGCGTGCCAGCTTTGCTCTTTCATCCCACCATGCGGTGGCTGTAAATGTCTGTAGTCAGTATTCTTGTGTTCGTACCGCAATAAACATGCTCAAATCTCGTCTCCTGTTTATTTTAATATAAAAGGAAATATTGGTAAAACACCGTTGTGTTCTCGTTACATAAGGTGAACTGCAGTACGCCGTCACCTTACAATCACAATGGTTAGGTCTTCAGTCGTGGAACTTGTTGGACGCGTACCCTCATTGTTTTCTATTCTGAACTAACCTACACATTTTCCTGAAATTGGCACAGTCTGCATCTATCACTATCTGATCTAGGTGTACATCTACGTCCTTTTTCCTATCTCTGCTTGTAATATATCCCATACTATTTCCCAAAAATACCTTAGAACGTATTCTACCCTTCTATTTCTCCTATTTTTTTTCACACATACCCTTGTTCCCCTACATTTCTATAACCTATTTGTTATTAACTTTGTCTGTTTATGCTAGCCTCCTCATATATCTGAAGCACAGCATTCCAAAAAGCTGCTATCGTTTTTCTGTCTGCTTTTCCTACTTTCCGTATTTCATAGACATACTGTGCTCTGCACCACACATATGCTTTCAACAATTTTCTTCTTGTTTTTATGTTTGTTGTCTTTCATCACAGGCGCTGTTCTTTCTTGTTAGATGCAGTTCGGCTCCTTCTATTGTTTTACAATTATATACCCTCTTTCTCCGACATTCAGTGGTTGTGAAGAGGCGTAAGCAGCATGTGGCTGCCAAATTCCCCCAGCACTTGAACAGTCACCGATTTAATATTTTTTCCAATATATCTTTTCGACAACATTAGTTGCAGATATTTCACAACCAACACGTGTATTTGTTTATAATAATTATCAGATTATATTTGCGCTATTTTTTCGTCATTAGGTTTTCCGTCTCAAAGCTGGTTGGACACGTACCTGCACTTATTTATATTCTGAGCTCGCCTACACAGTTTCCTGAAATTCTCACACATCCTGTATACAGCTCGGTTCCCCTTCTATTGTTTTCTAATTTTATGCCCTATTTCACCGAGATTCAGTAAAGGCGGTTGAGCAGTTTGTGGCTGCCGAGATTTCCCAACACTTAGATGCCGAATTAATAGTTTTCCAGTAAATCCTATCACACAATTAATATTATTTGAGAATATTGCTCAACCAATACCTGTAATTGCTTATAATATGCACCGTGTTTAAGTACAGTCACTTTTTTCGTCTTTAATTTATCTATCTTGCGATTGGTTGGTTGCGTACCTCCATTGATTTTTATTCTCAGCTAGCCTACACATTTCCCTGAAATTTCTTCAGCCTACATCTTTCACTATCTGTGTGCAGTAGTCTAACCTAGGTCTACCTCTACTTTTTTTTGCCTATCTCTGCTTCTAATATATCCCGCACTATTCCCTCATGCCGCAGTATGTGGCCTATCATCCCATCTTTCCTATTTTTTTACTGTTTTCCACATATTTCTTTCTTCCCCTACCATTTTTAGTACCTCTTTGTTCTTAACTTTGTCTGTCCATGATATCTTCATCATACGTCTGTAGCACCATATTTCAAAGGCTTTTACCTATTTCTTGTCCGCTTCTCCTACTGTTCAGGCTTCACAGCCGTACAGTGCTGTGCTTCACATATATGTTTTATGCAATCTTTTCCTTGTTTTTATGTTTGTTTTCTTTGAACTCAGTAGTTGCTTTTTCTTGTTAAATGTAGCACGAACTTGTGCGAATCTTTGTTTTATATCTTTTGCGTTTTTCCTATCTTGCGTTATTTGGCTTCCTAAGTAGAAAAAACCATTAACCTCTTGTAAGTTCGTGTTACATACTTGTATTCTTGTTTTTGATATATTTTCTCATCCTTTGCATACTAGTACTTTAGTTTTCATACGGTATTTCTCTGTTAGATCTATTTCCATTTCATTAACAGCAGCTTCTAACTCTTCCTTGCTAGATGCTAATACCGCTATATCATCTGCAAATCTAAGCATATCAATTTTTTGTCCCTGTATAGTAATTCCAAAGATCTTCCTGCATTTGACAGTTTTCATTGCCTTTTCGATGTACAATTTAAATATTAATGAGGATAGGGCACAGCCATGTCGCACCCCTTTCCTGTTTACTTCTTTACGTTCATGCTCTAATTCTATTGCTGCTGTTTGCTCTTTGTATAAGCTATGCACTATTCGTCTAACCCTATAACTCATTCCAACTTTTTTGAGTATTTGGAACATTTTTTTTCCATTCTACATTGTCGAATACTTTTTCCAAATCACAAACCCTATATACACGCTTTCCCCTTTTCTATTGTTTTTTCCATTATCACTCTCAGAGCTAAAATAGCCTCCCATGTTCTCCTGTTTCGCCTTAACCCCAATTGGTCTTCTCCTAGTAGTTCTTCAGCTCGTTTTCCCATCCGTATTTGCACAATACTAGTTAACATTTTTGGTACGTGTGGTGTCAACTTATTGTTCGAGAATTTTCACATCTATCCGCGCCTCTCTTTTTTGGTATAGTTACTATGGTGTTACGTTTGAAATCTTTGGGTGTATCGCCTGTCACATACATATGGCTTACAAGTTGGAAGAGACGTTCTGTTACTGCTTGTCCAGCAGCTTTTAGAGTTTCTGCTTGCATCTTATCTGTACCCGACGCTTGTCTATTTTTCAGACTCTTTAATGCTAATTCAAACTCATCTCAAAGTATAGGATATCCCAAGTCATCGTTTGCAATGTCTGATTCCTGTCTCTAATGCAGTTTGTTCCTCTCCTGCATATAAATTCCCTATATATTCTTGCCATCTACCCATTTTCTCTACATTTTCTATAATGACGTTTCTTCCCGCGTACGTTATATTTTTGCTATTCGGTTTTAAATCCCTAAAATTGATAGTAATTAGTTTGTATGCTTCATCTGTCTTTCCTACTTCCATCTTAGTTTGTACCTCTTTGCACTTTTTATCAATCCATTGTTCTTTAGCTTTCTTACATTTGTAAATAGTTTACCATTTTATGGCTTTGTATCTCTGTTCGCATGTTTCGTCTGATTTATTTTTGTATATTCGTCGTTCTTCTATTAAATTCAGGATTTTCTTTGTTATTCATGGTTTGTTATTTTCTTTTTGTGTATTCCTGAGAATATCTCTGGCCGCCATGTCTAGGCTGGATTTAATGTTATTCCATTCTGTTTCCTTAGTATCAGATATTTTTCCGATATCATTAGCAATTTAATTGACTTTTTTCGAATCTTTGTCGAATATCTTTATCTTTTAGTTTCTCCAAGTCAAAGTGCCATTTTTCCTCTCTTTCTTTCAAATTTTTAAATTTACGTGCGGTCTTCATAATTACGATGTTGTGGTCAGTGTCTATATATGCTCTGGGTACCTTCTACAGGGTTTTACTTGATTCCTAAACCGCTGTCTAACAAAAATTTAATCTATCTGATATTTTCCTATATCTCCTGGCATCTTCCACGTGTATCGTCTTCTAGCATGATGTTGAAATAGTGCGTTTGTGATGATCAAATTGTTCTTGTCGCAAAATTCTACCAGCCTATTTCCCATGTCGTTTTTCGTGACTAAACCAAGTAAACCTACTACTGCTCCTTCACTATCCTCACATACCACAGCATTAAAATCCTCCGTAATTATTAAATTTTCATCTTTTTACGTATCATAATATGTCTTCGATATCTTTGTAGATCGCTCACTGCACAATTGATAATTATATATGAGGTGTACATTGCCCAATCATAGGAATCGTGCAAAGTTATAGAAATAGTGTGTTAATTAATTGTTCTTGGATCCATTTTATTTATTTATTTAAAGCGTTACAGTAATTTTTTCAATTTTAATGTGTGTGAAGGTTAGTAAAAAGGAAACATTAATACAATTTATACTTAACTGGTTATTGAGTATTATTGTTTTGTTTGTTTGGTTATTTAAAGCTTTATAGTGTTACCTTGTGGTTGTTCAGAGTTCGTGGAACAGGCCTCTATGTCACAATTTGTTACGCTCCCTTCCTGTCAGCGTACTTAAATTGCATCGTTCTTTGGATCGCCCATTTGTATAAATTTTGTTCCTTATATTATTATCCAAGTCTGTATAATAGACGATCAGAGGTTATGTGTATCAACTATTTTATGTTAAACAGATTTGCAGTGAAGTGAAAGTTCTTGATAATTTTAATTAGTCGGTACCTTATTTCAATAAACCGTCGAGTTATACCTGATCACTAGGCATTATTTTGAATGAGTTTTATCATTGTTATTATGCGGCTCTTCGAAATGTTGATCTACGTCGGATGGATAAACCACTTCGAAATTTCAAACACCTGTTTGATAATATTGGTATTAAGATTACGTTCTATTATAATAGAAAGCGAGTTCTATGTATTTCGTTCTGAATTTTTGTGGCGAACAAGACTTGATTTTCAATGCCTGGCTGCGTTTAATTCGCACTTTGTCACTTCATGTACTATACTTTAACTTTGGATCGCCCTGGCACACATTTTGTGTGCTTTTCTGCGGTGGGCATAAAGCCTACTATAATACGTGGAATGGCACTGCTACTGATGGATCTCTGGCGTGCTTCCGTACCTGTCTAGGGTCTGTTGCTGCTGAAAACGTGTTGCTTCAGCAACGTTGGGTTCTGTTCTTCTTCTAGGGGCACTGAGTGAGTTCTTATAATTATTCTGCACTGCAGGTATGTGGTTTTATTTTGCTTGAAAAACTGATGATCAACCTAAACGGATATTGAACTGTACTGTTCTATGTGTACGTGTGTATGTATGTATATGTATATGTGTATATATGTATAAATGTATATAATTGTGACTTAAAAATTAGTTCTTGAGTAATCTAAATATTTTAAAAGAGAAAAATCAATACTACTTGATTTCTTATATCAATTGTGTTTACATATTTATCCTTTGTGCTATAATTACGTTTGATTTATGGTTAATTGGTGTGTGAGGAAACGTTTTCTGATACTCCCCAATATTACCTTACATTGTTATAAAAGTTTTTGTAATGCCTTTATCGTTCTTATATTATATAGATTATCCAAACAGTTGTTTGCATTTTACTGAGTACTGAATAATTTATGCTTGATCAACATGCTATTCTTATTCTTTTATTTCAGGTTTATCTGACTATTTTTATTGCAGGTATTGTCACTAATTCCTTACAGCCGCGTACATTATATGTTAGACTGCTTTCTACAACCCTCCCTAATCTCCGATTGAGCCTGGTCATTCCTTTGGTTTTCTTTGTGTTACGCACGGCCTCGATTAACGTAACATATTGCTCCCTGTCCTGGCACCCAAATAAAAGTAGCTTTATCAAGACCTCATACAGAGTCAATGGTTGTCAGAATCCCATCCCAATCATCGAAACCCCTTTAAGAGTCTTGGCCCTGAGCTACCCCGGATCTTTAAGAAGTCATCGAGCTACGAAGCAACACTTGAATTGCTTCCAAAGTTCATAAATACAATTTTGTACCGTGACAGCTCACGCTCGCGCTAACGCACACGCTCACACCTACGCTCACGCTCACGTTCACGTTCATCCCCGCGCTCGCGCTTACGCACGCGCTCGCGTTCACGTTTGCGCTCCGGTTCGCGCTCACGCGCGCGCTACGTCTCGCACTCACGCTCACGCTCACGCCTACGCTGACGCTCGCGCATACGCTCACGCTTACGCTCGCGCTTGCACTCGTGCTCACGCGTTCATGCTTACGTTTACGCTCACGTTCACGCTCATCACACGCTCACGTTGGCGCTCATGCTTACACTCACGCTCACACTAATGCTCACGCTCACGATCTCGCTCGCGATCACGATAACGCTCACGCTTATGCTTACGCCCACGCTCATGCCCACGGTCACGCTTACGCTCATACTCACACTCGCGCCATTGCTCACGCTCACGCTCACGCTCACGCTCGCGTTCACGTTCATGCTCACACTCACGCACACACACTCGCACTCGCACTCGCACTCGCACTCGCACTCGCACTCGCACTCGCACTCGCACTCGCACTCGCACTCGCACTCTCACTCACTCGCACTGCACTCGCACTCGCACTGCACTGCACTGCACTCGCACTCGCACTCACTCGCACTCGCACTCGCACCCGCACCCGCACCGCACCTGCACTCGCACTCGCACTCGCACTCGCACTGCACTCGCACTCGCACTCCACTCGCACTGCACTCTCACTCGCACTCGCACTCGCACTCGCACTCGCACTCGCACTCGCACTCGCACTCGCACTCGCACTCGCACCCGCACTCACACTCACACTCGCACGCACGCACGCATGCACGCGGGCGCATATACGCGCACACATGCACGCACACACACACACACCCGTTCAAACAATAAATCAAAATCCAACTACACCGACATGGTTCTAACTGGTTCAGGAATGCTTAAATTGTCAGACAGTTTGCCGAAAACTGGTTAGAAAGCAAATAAAAACAGTAAAGAAAAGAATAGCTTATATTTTATTTTGTTTTGCTGTAGAATGATCTATATTTATACATGTTCTGAAGTTAAGCATACTCGGTACTTCTCATTAGATATTAGAAAGTTTAATAAAAGGAATTATATAAATTACTCTAAAACTATATTAAAGTGAATGTTTTAGGAAAAAAACTACACTTAGGGACTTACCAAAAAAACATGAACGAAGTAGGTGATGTTATCCGAACTTAATTATGTAGATGGCTATAATCGAAATGCGTGCAAAAAATGATGGTCGTGTTCATCCCACATCCATGATCTCATCATCAAACTAATTCCGCTTTCATAGCTATATTATTTTATTCCAGTAGGAACACTAAAGGTTTTTCTCTATTTATTTTCTACAAACAGTTAAAAAGAAAAGTCTACCAAATGGAAGGAGTAGGACTTTGCATGTCTTTTATAATCTTCGAGATGATTTGAAGCGGTGGAAACAACTAAGGCGTTTCATGTCTAAGAAAAGGAATTTGTTTCATCCAACAACGATTACTTTAATTTCAAGATTCCCTACGTCGTGATAAATTAAGTTCAGCTTTGTCATACGCTGCGATGTGATCATTCCAAACAACAATATCTGTAAACACACAAATTTACGGTTGTTGTGTCATATATATCCTTCCCTTTAGAATTCCCTTGATTTTGGAAATTGTTTACATAGATTTATTTGTATAATGTTAGGAAGCTCTTCAAAAGTTTCTCGTTTGTTTGACCCACATCGGCATCATAACGCACAATAGTGAAGCTTCAAGGGTTTCCGAACCTGACAGTTGATTGTTTTGAAAGCATGAAAGTGCTAAGAACCTAACGCGAGCCTCCAAGTAACGATTTGTCGAATAGCTTGATGAGTTTGGTAATTGGAACTTACGTACCAACGCCATTACGTTATTATTTTAAAATCATCTAATTAAACAAGTTTTAAAATAGAATTGTTTAAATACTTCTATGGATTTTTCTGTTTTTTCTCAATTTGAAAGCCCATCGAGTACGTATAGGGTTTAAGAAAGACTGGATATCTAAATAATAAAATTATATAATTAGTAACTTAATTTAAAAGCTCAACTTAAAAGACAGGGTGCGACAAAACCCTATTTCTGGTTTTGACTTTAAGTGCCTGAAATAGTTTTGTCCTACCGGGACTAAGTAACGTAACAGTAAAAAATTGTACCCGCTAGCTTTTAGCAGTGCGGAATGGGTTCTATGAAAGCAAATGCAAAATCTTTATATGTATATACTTCGGAAAAAGGCGTAACTGCTAACCAATGTACTTGTAGGAAATTAATATTAACTTTTCTAACGTTAATGTAAAATCCGTAGTTCTCTAAAATATAAATTCAATAATGCATTCATCCTCTTTAGAAATATCGGTCCATAAAACGTCATTTATTCAAAACGTTATAACACAAATGCGTATTTTCAAAACAGAACAGTTTTCTTTCAAAGAAGCCAATTTCAGGAGAATAAATTATTTTTACATTAACTGGCAACGTAAATAAATATATACGTCAAATTCCTAAAACGCGATAACACCGACAAACTATAAAACAGATATGATAACAAGTTTTAGTGGCTATAAAATTACAGAAGCTCATATAAAGCGAGAAAGAAGCCGGCGATTGCCTTTATGCATTAATAAAAGATAGGACACATTTATGGTCGCCATAAATTGTAAACTGACAGGCCATTAAGGAGATAAGAATACGCGAAATTGTAATTAATTGTTACATCATGAGGGTGCCTCACGGTCAATGATATGATCAAAGTTCGAGAAAAAAGAATGTATTTATACACTGGGGTCCATATGTTAGAGTAAATTAATTTTTAGCGCAATTATGTAATTTTGGAAAAAACCTGAAACAAGTGAATTTTATTTTTAATTGGACAATTTATAGTATGGAAGTATTACCCCCCTCCTAAGCACCCCTACTGAATTATAAGCACTCTCTCAAAAATTTTAAATAAGAAAAGGTCACGTGTGGAACCTTGTTTGAAAAGAATTTTAATTTTCTCTTCAGCAGTATAAAGCTTTTTAAATTTCGTGCAACTAATTTTGAGGATGTAAAATTTTGATAACGCCTCCATCACAAAACTTTACGTAGAATAAAGCAAAGGAGGTCAAATAGTATTTAAAATATAATCAAGTCCCTTCTTGCCTGTTCTGTTAAGGAAAAAGTCGTCCGAGATAATAAAAATGTTAATAAAAAAAACAAGTAGATAATTTAATATCCATCTAGTAAACTACTGTAATTTTGGTATTTATAAGTTACTGCCATTTCGAATGGACCTGCACCTTGCCGAAGTTCTGAATTACTAGAACAGGTGAAATGGCTTGCGTGTTCTAATGGGCTAAAGAGCCAAACTACAGGTCCAACCAAAGTAGTAGGGTCGTTAGTGAGGAACCAGACTAAGACAGGTCCCCGAAAGAGGGCAGCGGCTCTTTCGGTACTTAGATTGGCAGAGACCATAGGGGTCGGTATGGCAGTCTAAAACACACTACCGCGATGTGGAAGGCAACGGAAAACCACCACATTATCTCCCAAGTACACAGCGTACTTAAATTGTTACAAACATGATGGCATTCTCTGGGGTAAAAGATTCCGGAGTTAAAATAGTCCCCCATTCAGATCTCCGGGAGGGGACTACTTCGGAGGATGCGATCGGAAAGTTAAAAATAAGAGTCGGGAACATTCTGCGAGTCGGAGCGTGGAATGTTAGAAGTATGAAGCAAGTACGTAAGCTAGAGAACCTAAAAATCGAAATGAATAGGTTATCACTAGACATAGTAGGGATCAGCGAAGTTCGGTGGCCAGAGGCGGGGGATTTTTGGAGTGGAGACTTCAGAGTAATTCATACAGGAGCAGAGGACGAAAATTTGGGTGTGGGGATAGTTATGCGGAAAAAGATAGGATACTGTGTAGAAAATTACTTACAAAAGAACGAAAGAGTACTCATGGTTAGATTAGAATCTAAACCGGTAAACACAGTAATAATACAAGTATACATGCCCACCTCTAACTACAGTGACGAAGAGGTAGAAGCCATCTACAAAGAAATTGAAGACATATTAAGATACGTAAAAGGACATGAAAATTTAATAATTACGGGGGATTTTAATGCAGTGGTAGGTGAGGGTAGGGAAGGAGCGGTAGTAGGTTTATTTGGTTTAGGCACGAGAAACGACAGGGGAAATAGGCTGGTAGAATTTTGCGACAAGAACAATTTAATCATCACAAACATATTATTTCAACATCATGCTAGAAGAGGATATACGTGGAAGATGCCAGGAGATATAGGACTATATCAAATAGATTACATTCTTGTTAGACAACGGTTTAGGAATCAAGTAAAAGACTGTAGAAGCTACCCAGAAGCAGATATAGATACTGACCACAACATCGTAATTATGAAGGCCGCACTTAAATTTAAAAATCTGAAAAATAGGAACGGAAAATGGCACTTGGACTTAGAGAAACTAAAAGATAAAGATATTCAAGTAAGATTCGAAAAAAAGTCAAATGAATTGCTGAATGATATCGGGAAAATATCTGAAACTAAGGAAGTAGAAACATAATGGAATAACATTAAATCCAGCCTAGACATGGCGGCCAGAGATGTTTTGGGGTATACACTAAAAGAAAATAAGAAACCATGGATAACAAAGGATATCGTGATTTTAATAGAAGAAAGACGAAAATACAAAAATAAATCAGACGAAACACGAAAACAGAGATACAAAGCCATAAAATGGGAAATTATTCGAAAATGCAGGAAAGCTAAAGAACAATGGATTGATGAAAAGTGCAAAGAAGTACAAACTAAGATGGAAATAGGAAAGACAGACGAAGCATACAAATTAATTAGAATGAATATTAGGGATATAAAACCGTATAGCAAAAATATAAGGGACGCACAAGGAAACGTTATTATAGAAAACGTAGAGAAAGTGAGTAGATGGCAAGAATATATAGGGAATTTATATGCAGGAGAGGAACTAACTGCATTAGAACAGGAATCAGACATTGAAAATGATGACTTGGGATATCCTATACTTCGAGACGAGTTTGAATTAGCATTAAAGAGTCTGAAAAATGGTAAGGCGCCGGGTACAGATAAGGTGCAAGCAGAAACTCTAAAAGCCGCTGGACAAGCAGTAACAGAACGTCTCTTCCAATTTGTAAGCTATATGTATGAGACAGGCGAGATACCCAAAGATTTCAAACGTAGCATCGTGGTAACTATACCAAAAGAGAAAGGCACGGATAGATGTGAAAATTTTCGAACAATAAGTTTTACAGCACACGTGTCAAAAATATTAACTAGAATTGTGCAAAGACGAATGGAAAAACGAGCTGAAAAAATACTAGGAGAAGACCAATTTGGGTTTAGGCGAAACAGGGGAACACGGGAGGCTATTTTAGCTCTGAAAGTGATAATGGAGAAAACAATAGAAAAAGGGGAAAGCATGTATATAGGGTTTGTAGATCTGGAAAAAGCATTCGACAATGTAAATTGGAAAAAAATGTTTGAAATACTCAAAAAGATTGGAGTGAATTTTAGGGATAGACCAATAGTACATAGCTTATACAAAGAGCAAACAGCAGTAATAGAATTAGAGCAGGAACGTAGAGAAGTAAACATTAGGAAAGGAGTGAGACAGGGATGTGCCCTATCCCCATTGATTTTTAACTTGTACATAGAAGAGGCAATGAATACTGTCAAATGCAGGAAGACATTTGGAATTACTATGCAGGGACAAAAAATTGATATGCTTAGATTTGCAGATGATATAGCGGTATTTAGCGTCTAGCAAGAAAGAGTTAGAAGCTGCTCTTAATGAAATGGAAACGGTTCTAACAGAGGGATACGGTATGAAAATTAACAAAACTAAAACTAAAGTTCTAGTTTGCAAAGGTGGGGAAAATAAATCAAAAACAAGAATACAAGTATTTAACACGAACTTACAAGAGGTTAAGGATTTCTGCTACCTAGGAAGCCAAATAACGCAAGATGGGAAAAGCACAAAAGATATAAAACAAAGATTAGCACAAGATCGTGCTACATTTAACAAGAAAAAGCAACTACTGTGCTCAAAGACCACAAGCATAGAAACAAGGAAAAGATTGCTTAAAACATATGTGTGGAGCACAGCACTGTACGGCTGTGAAGCCTGGACAGTAGGAGAAGCGGACAAGAAAAAGATAGAAGCCTTTGAAATGTGGTGTTACAGGCGTATGATGAAGATATCATGGACAGACAAAGTTAAGAACGAAGAGGTACTAAAAATGGTAGGGGAAGAAAGAAATATGTGGAAAACTGTAAAAAATAGGAGAGATAGTATGATAGGCCACATACTACGGCATGAGGGAATAGTGCGGAATATATTAGAAGCAGAGATAGGAAAAAAGAGAAGAAGAGGCAGACCTAGATTAGACTACTGCACACAGATAGTAAAAGATGTAGGCTGTAGAGGTTTCAGGGAGATGTGTAGGCTAGCCCAGAATAGAAATCAACGGAGGTACGCATCTAACCAATCCCAAGATGGATAAACTAATGACGAAAAGATAACTGTGCTTAAACATGATGATTATTATAAGTAACTACAAGAATTGGTTGGGCAATATTCTCGAATAATGTGAAGTGTCTGAAAGGATTTACTGGAAAACCATTATTTCGGCAAATGTCTAAGTGTTGGGGGATCTTGGTAGCCACAGGTTGCTTAACCTCCTTCACTGAATCTCGGTAAAATAGGGTATAAAATTAGAAAACAATAGAAAGGGAACGAGCTGAATACACATACTCCCTGAAAAGAAGAAAAAGAAGAAAACCACCAAAAACGCAAAATCAAAGTAGCTGCTTATATAACCCTACATAAAAATAACTGAGTTGCCAACGAATCCGTGACTTTCAGTAAACAATGGATTCCATTACTAAAAGAAATAACAAAAGAAATAACAAATGAAAATCAAATGCCCACAATATCTAGGTAGCATTGCAAGTTTTTCCTGGGTTTTCCTTGCAATATTAACATAAATACAGCCTACATACATGATTTCTATTTATACATAAAATAACTAATTACATAAAAATAAGCATATTAACAATCCTTGTAAAACAGCATTGGTATCTGACAAGTATAAATTCACAATAAGGTTACCTCAAAACCATATACAATCTCCGTTGAACAGTATAGGTATCTGACAAGTGTAAACCCGCCATAGGGTCGCCTCATATCCATATACAATCTTCATAGAACAACATTGGTATCTGACAAGTGTAAACCCGCCATAGGGTCGCCTCAGATCCATATACAATCTTCATAGAACAACATTGGTATCTGACAAGTGTAAACCCGCCATAAGGTCGCCTCAGATCCATATACAATCTTCATAGAACAACATTGATATCTGACAAGTGTAAACCCGCCATAAGGTCGCCTCAGATCCATATACAATCTTCATAGAACAACATTGATATCTGACAAGTGTAAACCCGCCATAAGGTCGCCTCAGATCCATATACAATCTTCATAGAACAACATTGATATCTGACAAGTGTAAACCCGCCATAGAGTCGCCTCAGAACCATGTTAAAATCTACCAAAGAGGTAACTTAAATCATAATGAATTTTCCCCCTCAAAATAAATATAAAAAAACGACTACTTAAGCCTTTCAATAATGCAATCGCACACTTCTTTAATAACCATCCTCTCAATTGTATAAATAGAAACATGTTAAAAAATGTTTTCCAATTCCAAGTTATTGAATTTATATGAAATTCACCAATAACAAGTTGAAAATGCAAGGCATTGTCGCAACGAACTTCCAAATGTAGACTTACTTTAAAACAATTTAAAGAAATTAAAATTATTATGTTGTAATAATTATAAGTATTCAGATAAAATACAAAAATTTATAAACAACAAAAGAGACATTTTAATATATTTTATTTTATTGAATAAATATTTTAAAAGCTATATGTTAGTTCTCATCAATAAGATAAGAAATTTTTTTTTTTTTTTATATGAATCTATTTATTTTCGGTAATCAAAATTTAAGTTTAAACAATGTTCAACAATTGTTCAAATATGTGTCGCATATTGATTTTAAACTTATTAAAAATTTTAATTATCCCTGTGGATTTTCCCGGGGGCTCGACGTCCCCGTGGCCCGATTTTAACTGACATCAAAACTTAAGCTCTGGACACCGAGCTGAATCGATTGATGTATCACACATTGATGTCCGACCATTAAAAAGGCCTCGGACACACAGACAGACACACAGACAAATAGATTTCATAAACGAACGAAGTTCATTGAAAATTAATCAGCTGATTTCACGTTAAGCGTATTGGCTACCTAAAGAAAGCCGATCCCAGGTCGCAACACAAATTGAAGGTAATCATTCTGTTAAACTTTAAAAATTTTTGCTTAGTATACTCAAACCAAATATTTCAAACATCAATAAATCAAAGTCACCTTCAATTTATGTCATAAATGTCAAACTTGAAGTTTTTATTACTATTTTGACAACGATCCTAGGTCATGGATCGAAACGTAAACAAAGTTGATTTTAAAAACTATGAGTGGTTTAATCCCAAAGAAGATTAACCTGAATACACATGCTGCGTGAGAATTTCAGGGAACTATGTAGGCTAGCTCAGAATATAAATAAGTGCAGGTACGTGTCCAACCAGTTTTGAGACGGAAAACCTAATGACTGCGAAATACCTGCAACTAATGTTGACTGTGCAAAAAGATAAATTGGAAAATATATTAAATCGCCAAATGGTTAAGTGTTGGGGGAACTTGGCAGCCACAGACTGCTTACCTCCCTTCACAACCATTGAAGGTCGGAGAAATAGGGCATATAACTGTAAAACAATAGAAAGTGATCGAACTGCATCTAACAAGAAAGAACATCGCCTATGAGGAAAGACAACAAACATAGAATAAGAAGAAAATTGTTGAAAGCATATGTGTGGAGCACAGCACAGTATGCCTATGAAATACGGGAAGTCTGAAACGCAGACAGAAATACGGTAGCAGCCTTTTGAAATGATGTGCTTCAGATGTATGAGGACGGTAGCATGGACAGACAAAGATAATAACAAATAAGTTACAGAAATAGTAGGAGAACAAGGATATCTGGGGAAAAAGAGAAGTAGCAGGGCGGAATACTTTCTAAGGCATTTTTGGGGAATAGTATGTGATATATTACAAGAAGAGATAGGACACAAGAGGTAGATGTAGACCTAGATCAGACAGTTATAGATGCAAACTGTGCATATTTCAGGGAAATCTGTAGGTTAGCTCAGAATAGGGAACAATGATGGTACGCGTCTAACCAGTTCTAGACATGCAGACCTAATGATGATGAAGTTACTGAAACAGGTCAGTATATTGAAAAGGATTTGTGTGTGTAATTTTAATTATGGCTCATTTATTTGAAACTCAGAAAATAGCCATGTTAATTATAATTGGCTGCTGTAATAAAAAAAGAACTCAGAAGACGTTCTGTAACATTTTTAATAATAAATACCCTGGTTAAAAAGCCTTCCAGTCTACAGTTGGCAAAATTGAAAAAAAGTTTCGTAAATCCGACATGTAAAACATATGAAAATACTAGGTAGAAATTTAAATCTATATTTATTTATCGCTGAGCTAGCTAGTGAAAACGGTTAAAAATAAAGTAAGAATCTACATCAGATCATTTTATCTTTTTAATTAATACTCATTGCAACTTTATTGGTGAGGGTGGCTGTGTCCGAATATTCACAGCATAAGTTTGTGGTGTTCCTACGCAGAGGCTCAATTAAGTCGACTGAAAATTTCTTGTTTCGTACAATTTTCTCAAAATTTTCTCTGAGTAGTATATCTGATTATTTTCCGGTATGTTTTATAGAATGAAAGAAGTTCGTAAGGGTATGAAAGCTGAAGGAGTTGAAATTGGGTCTCAGGAAAGCGTATTTGGAGGAACAGAAAAAGGAGAATCCTGAAGTAAACAAAGTATAAAGTGTAGGAGAGCCCCCAGAATCAAAAATAATGGTCTTTGATGAAGTCTAAATCAGAGTATGCAGACACAAAAGGAATAAAAGAACAATGAAAGAAATGAGTGAAAAGAATGAAACAAGTTTCAAAGAAACGAGTAAGGAACATGAAAAAGGATGAAAGAAATGGGTGATAAATTTGCTAAAAATCTCAGGGTTTACGAGTGGAATTTGGAGAGAACCTAGTAAAATTAGGGAAGTTTAAGATTGGAAAGTAACAACAATGAAAGGAAATATAAAGAGATGAATAAAAAATACACTTTAGACCTAAAGGAAGCTCACGAACTATGAAAGATATAAAATTTTAAATTAGAGGAAAGGTGGTCCAAATTGTAGAGAATATGGATGAAGTGAAAGAGGAAATTGTTCAAAGAAGAGCGACTTAGGACACACGTGAAAATGAAATTAGTGGAAACATTAAACATTTATATCAAAAAAAAAACAAAACAAAGGATAGCTGTCGAGCTGGGTTTAAGACATTTGGAAATGATTTTGAAAATCTTAAAACAGACAGGAAACTTTGAAGATAAATTTGAATAACTACAGGATGAGGTTGAAAATATTTATATTGGGGAACCTATGCGCTGGATTCCAACTAGTACTCCGTTGGATCAACATTCAAAATTTTATTTGGATAAAAAACTTAACCCTAAGGTATTTTTAAATAGGGTGAAAACTTTAATACAGGGCAGTTGAAATAAACGAACTAAGTTAAATATCGTGAGATCTATGTTAAAAGGTAGTGCGGAAATTTGGTTTGGACCAATTGAGTGTAAGCTATACTCCATCATTTGGGGACCAGTAATTTAAGGTTAGAGACTATTTACTTATGGGTAAGTACAGCAGTGATTCTAGCATGACAAAGGAGTTGTATACCATAAAGTAATTTAGTGTGGCCAAACAACTTGATCCTCCTTTATAGGATAAGCAGATTATCAAGTATTTAGTGGGACACTTCAAAACAAAACTAAGGCAATGCATCGCCTTACAAAACATTGTAGACAGAGATGAATTTTTGGAGTATGTTCAACGATATAATGGGATGTGTCAACTACGAAGAATGAAGGCCAGACCAAGGGGGCAGTCTATAAATTCATTTGGATTTCAAAGGAGTAATTAACCGAAAAGGTACCTGGGTGAAACATTTTATAGGGGAATGTACACAGAAGCAACTGGAACCAGAATATTGCCATCAGGAGAGACGGAGTAAAGAAAAACAGTGAATCCCATACCTTTGATAATAGAACCGCAATCTAAGGAAGTGAAGCTAATAAAAACTTACAGACAGATGGAAACAAGCAATAATATGGTATATGCAGAGATATTGAACAGACTAGGACCTTTGACGACGAGGTCGGATTTTCAGTGAAAGGCAAACCGAGGAAAACTTATAAAAATTCACAGACAGATGACACAAGCAATAATAAGGCATATGCGGAGATGGTGAACAGATCAAAACCTTTAACGACGAGGTTTAACTTTAAGTAAAAGACAAACTAAGCGCACCCTTACAAATTAACCAGTACGATTATCAAGGGAAACTTATAAAATTTAATTTAGAAAATAATGAAAATGTAAGCAAACGCGCATTACCTATGTTAATGTAAATATAGAAAAAAATGTTCAAAGTTCTTATAAATATGGCAGCTGAAGCATCGTTAATTTCAGAGAATTTTATTAAAAACAACGTACAAAAATTAAATAATGAATTGATACCAACGAAGAAACGTAACTTAAAAACACCAAACACCAGGCAAAACAGCAAGTTTGCAAGTATAAATAGCATGACAACCATAAGATGTGAATTAGGCAAGAAAAAGTTTTAACAAGAATTTATTATTGTACCTGGATTAAGAAACAAGGCGAATTTTGAAATGGATCTGATTGATAGGTTCAAATTGGTAATAGATACAAAGAAAAAGAAAATTATATGTGGTGAAGTATATTTTAAATGTGATGATGAAGTCGATATTGAAATCGAGAAGGACTGTGTGAATTTATGTGAAGTACATGAAGAAGTTTATGAAGGAGATAAAGAAGTAAGTGAAGTTAAGGGAGAAGTTGATGAAATAGAAGAAGTAAAAGAGGTACAGGAAGGCGTAAGTGAAGAAGAGTTAAAGAGTATTAAGTATCCCGGTAAGGTGCAAGAGAAAGTAGAGCCAACGTCGTTTGAATATTTTAAAAATAGTGAGTTGAAGGATTAAAATTTAAATAGTTCTGCAAGTTACGAGTTAAGATGAAAAGTTTAATAACTCTAGTTATTACAGAAGTTCGTAGGAGTGAGATAACAACTATTGGTTGTATGCACTAGTAAAGAATGGAAACTGTTACTATCGCTATAACATTTTAAAACTGACAGCTTACTAAAGAAATAAGGACGCGAAATTGCGGTAGATTGTTACATCAGGCGGATGACTAATACTTCGGGAACATAATCGATTTTTAAAAACGATAACGTATTGAGATTATTTCATTATATAAAGACGGAAGTGAATGAGAGTGGATCATTCAAATTCGGCATTCACACTTTGATAGTCAAGATTTGAACATACGTACTTTGACATTAGATAGTTTATAGATAGTTACCGAATGGAGTTCAACGACGATCAATTTATTGCTTCAATATAAATGATCTTTGTGCAAAGTCATACACTACCTTAATGTGTAAAAAGTACTTTCCAAAATTGATGCTAGGTATTTCAACGTTCGGAAAATAATTAAAAGTGAAAAACTAAAAATTTGGAGCAAGAAAAGTTTTGATGCGGTTGATTTCAATGGAAACTATTTGTGAAATAGCCGAAAACAGATGGTCATAAAGATAAGAATATCTGTAGGAATCTGTCGATCCAAAGCGCAAGTATAAATTTGTTTAGAAGCCTAAAAGGCATTTATATATTGATAAGTAGAATTTGCTAGAATAAGTTTTATTTTGCATATAAAAATTATTTGTCAATGGATAGTTTATTTCGGTAACTTTGAGGTCAGAGCTCTAAGAGTTTTGACCCTTACAGAAATTTTTGCTCAAGGTTATTGATCAACTATACCGAGAGACGGGGTAATACAAGTAAATTTAAATTATCTTAAAAAATTTTAAAGTAAATTTTGTGACTCACAAATGAAATATTTTGAGATTTTCATATAATTAACGAGGATCGAGTGACGATTGTATTAAAACGAAAATAGTAATTAAATACTATTCGTTTCTGAACTTAAGCTAAAAATTGTATTTGTAAGCGTTATTTATATCTGTGTAAGTTAATCACTTGGGTGATCTGTGTAAATGAAAGATTTCTTTAAATGTATTGAGGATTGTTTATAAATGTTTGCTGAGATTTCTTTGTTACTTTTCATTTTCAAAAAATGCACATCATTTTTGTCGTTGATCTAGCAAGAGAAACGGACCCAGTAAGGTAAGAATTCGCGTTTTCTATCTAGCAAGCATACATTGGATCGTTATTTTGACCAGTTTAGTTGTACCTGAATATTAGCAGTATTAGTTTGTGATGCCCTACGTCAAGACAGTTTTACCAAATATTATCGCAATATATGTTGCTGTTATAAATTTTACACAACTACGACAAGTTACACACTTTCCAGCATGCCAGACTAACTCGCCAAATGGTAGTTGACACCCAAAATCAAACCCTAACGTTTCTAAGACAAAAAGAACGAAAGAACACGAAATTCAGAACTTTCTTCAGGGGAAGCAAACAGATAATGTCCAAAAATGATACATGATCTATCTAAAGCTTTTTTGCTTATAATTCCATGTTTTCGAGATTGAATTAAAAATAGAGAAACATTTTGCTCATTGGGTAATTGATCATTTATCTGCGTAAGGCATATGATAACATTATATGGTTTTGTGAATTTTATAGGTTCTTACCTCACCAAAATATCTCGTAAACGCTATTAGTAGTATATCCTTGTAGCATTGTACGGTTTGCGCAATAATCATGTATACATTGTTCTATAAAGCAATATTTATCAGTTTTAGCTATTTAGTATTCTTGGTAAGAAAGTATACAAACAATTTACAATTTACCAATAGGGCTATTGCATTATATTATTAAAATGCTATATCGAAATAAATAGTAAAGTACTTAGTACAATCTTTCATAACCAGCAATTAAAAACCGGGACTTCATGATAAACATCCCAAATTCGACAAACAACACACTTCATTTTACCAGCGTGGTATCGAAAATATCCTTATGTACGGCAAAGTTCCCAAAATTATTAAACATTACATAACCAGACAGAAACTCATAAAGTAAAATCGTTTAAATGCGTAAAGGCAAAACTTCGTGACGCAGATGTTGGTAAACAGATCGTGTTGAAACACCAGTACGCATATTTTCCCATATACGAAGAAATCCTAGACCCTAACCGTAAAATCAGTGCAACTCACACAAACCCTGTGAATTGTTGAAACTGGGGATTTTTCTAAATTAAGATAGTTTGTAAATACCGCAATCGCATAACAAAAAGGGTAATTCAAATAATTTACGCGCTTACAGGCAAACCGTTGATTACAAGATTTGCAGCTTTCGTCAAGCAGACAAGTTGGTCACAGTAATCCGCATGACCTTAATGTTATAAATTGCGATTCGCCAGTGAAGAAAAACTCCCGAACGCGTAGCTGATTTGTGGAATCATATAGTTTACCCTTACATGGTGAGTATTTATGCAGTAAATACTTGTTCTGCAATAGGTGGCTTATGGATTACGCAGACTAAAGTTTATCTTGCTTTGAACAGGATGGTTGTACCCAGTATTTTAAAAAAAAGTTGTGCGTGATAAAAATTAGAACATTCTACAACTGCATGTTTTATTGCTATGTATTTTATTGTTGACATAAAAAGTTATTGATATTCAGACATTTACGCGGGTGCTCGATTAATAAAAGCGTAAAGTAACCACAAACCAGCACCACAATTGTATTCAAAACATTTACCTATACATACAATTTGTTAGATACTTAAATTGAAATAAATATAAGATGTCGTTTCTTTTCAGATGCGCAGATTGGCTACTCAGTGTAAAATTTAGTTTATTTGTGTTTGTTGTACGATATTTCCTATTTTAACATAGGTTCAAATAACTAGTGTAGAGTATTTTTATCATTTGTGCTTAGTTTCACATTCGTAGGAATCGGGGTTCTATCAGTTTGTTAGTTTCAGAAATAACCCTTTAATAGGTTACTCGCCGTCTATTCAACTATGTAAATAGCGCCACGTGGGTTGGCGCTCGACATATTATTAAACCGAAAGTTCTAAGACCTATTCCAGGTAAGTGCAAGTGTTTAGGTTGTGAACCTCTAAAAGAATTCATTTCGTTATCATTAAATACATCCCTCGACGTTACGCTAACTGGAGTAATTGTTCTGTAACGTTTTCGTGATAAAGTAACTCAAAAAGTTATTAACGGCAATTTTGCACGTAACAACATCTTGAAAAAATTACTTAATTTATTAATAGAAATTTATCTATTTAGGCTAAGAAATCGAAGGTTGAGTAATTTCAAACATATATAAAATTCCAACATTGTAAAGCCCTTTGTAATCAATAAAATATCTGACTGCTATGCGTCTAGTGACCTGGATTCCAGTGATTTCAAATACAATTTAATTTTTAAAATCTTATGTATTTCCAACTGTGACAATATAATAATATTATTTGAGCCCTAAATGTTTAGGCCCGCACGTTTAAACAAATTTATAATAAATTAAGATGTACTTTTACAAGCAGATTTATTTGGAATGCATCTTTTACATTATTTTTGACATACTATTGCCTTATGGAACGTACAGAGAAAAACTATAAAAAATATTATTATATTGTAACTAAATAGGTAAATATAAACCTAAATAAACATAAAAAAACAGGTATTACTCTAAAAACAACTTATAGTGTAAAAAACTGCAACCGGTTTTTTTGACATGTTTCTCAAGCAGCACAGTCTATACATACTCTCTTTGAACATTCCATACAAATGGGAATATTACATATAATGCAAAAATGGGATGTCTTTCTTCTTTTACTCGCAGGGCACCTTCTGCACGCTTTTCTGACTTCAAATTTTTCTTCTTCGCCAGCATTATAGTCTTCTTTTATTTGCAATACTCTCCTAATACACGTGCGATGCGAATATTCTGTAATCTGCGTTCCATTTCAGGTTTAATCAATTGCATTGCTAATTGTTTAACAAAATTATACCCGGTCAGCTTCGGATTATCTCTGTATGACTGATGAAGTAAATAAGAATTTACAGAAGAAATGTCCACCATTCTGAAAAAGATAGCCATAGGCCATCGCCTTGTCCTTCGACCCGATGAATAAATACTACATTTTTCATCAAGACTATCCACACCTCCTTTTGTATTATTGTAATAGGAAATTATTTCTGGTTTACCATTGTCAGTGCCTTCTTGGTGGTGAACAGAAGAAACTAGTATGACAGCTTTATTTTTTTTCGTCACATAAGATAACATTGTTGCTCTATTGGTATATCCATATAAAGATGAACCTACATCCCTTGTTCGTTTTTGAAGAAACTCTGGAGGAATTTCTTTCTTGTTTTTCTTCAGACTCCCTACATAAGTGAGTTTTGCTTTCTTTAATGCATCTATCAACTCTATGGAAGAAAACCAATTATCGGCCGTTATGTTTCGATTTGTGCCGATAATTGGTTCCACGAGCCTAAGTACAGATTGGGTTGGCTTAGAGTACTTCTTCAGATCGTCTGATAAATCATGCCCATCCGAATCTTTGCCACTATATATATATATATATATATATATATATATATATATATATATATAATAGAGAAGAATAATCCACATTTGGAATGCAAATGAATGCTTAATATATATTAATAGTTATTAAGATGAAATTCATTTCATTATTCTTCTCTATTAATAATAATATAATTACATGTTTGTATTATTCCGAACGTTGCAAAAATGGGATGATCAAGTTATTAGTACATGAATTATGTATATAACTAGATTCAATTTCCTTAAATGCAAGACGTAATTGAAAAATCGTTAACAAGAGCCAAGCTTCAGTAGTATTAAGTATAACATCATCTAAACAATTAGGCTAGAGAGCTCAATTGGTTAGAGCACTGATCCGGTGAATCAGAGGTTGCAGGTTCAAATCCTGCTGTAGCCGTTCTTTTAGTGGTTTTCAATTACTAGTTCGATTTGAAATGGTAATTCAACTTTAAATACAAGGTTGGGTTTTCATTTCATCTTAATAACTATTATATATATATATAAATATATATATATATATATATATATATATATATATAGGCGTTTAGTAGATATCCAGTTCTTGCATCCGTTAGAGCCATTATTTTAATCCATACTTGCAGGGTTTTTGAGGCATGTACATTTTGAATTTTGAACGGCCCCTAGATAAAACCAACATCTCGTCCACACATGCACAAAAACCTATTGTGTAAACGTTTTGACAATTACGAATAGAGGCATTAAAAATTTCTGAAATTGGGGCAAGAATATCTCGATTTCTACGTTCAACTCTGGTATCGGGATCATCAAATCTTAGAGCTGAAAGAATGACTGCAAATCGGTTGGCATTTGTAACGCATCTGAATATGTCACCACCTGATCCATCAACAGCGAATAGAGACCGTATATCTTCACGATTAGACTTGAAGACTGAAGTAAACAAAAGCAAACCGATGAAAGACCTAAGCTCTATGACATCCAAATCACGAAGATCACTTCCAGTTTCATTTTTATATTTCAATCTTATTCTAGCCATGCGTGTATTTGTCCACTGAAGAATGACGCCCATTATCTCATCATCGAAGAGAGTATTCCACACATTTTCTGACTCTTCTTTTTTAACAGCACGATTTTTCAATCCTGGACATTTTATGACAATATTATGATTCAAGGTACGCGTGTTTTTACTGCATGGAGGTACTTTAGACCATTTGTAGCGATTTTTACCATAGAAACAATTTGTGCTAGGAGAAGATTCTGGTTCTTCAAGCTGTAGTTCTTCATCTTCAGTTGTATCAGGCTTTAAATCTTCATCTGCTTTTATTTCAGATTCGGTGTCATGATCGCTTGGGACAAAATCAGCATCCGATTCTACGTCGCTTTCGCCTGAACTAACTTCTTCTAACCATTTTAGCAATGTTTCATCGCAATCTTTATCTCCATACCTTACCCTCTTTGAGGACCCAGGCACTTGGTCCTTATTCATTGTTTCAACCTAGATAACACATGCAAATCAATTTTGTTAAAACAAGAATTATCACTTATGTACAGACCTGACGTCTTTTTGACCCCTACGAATTTTTAACACATAATAAACAAATAACTAGTCACAAGAACAACACACTACTTTGGCAGACGAGTTTATACTGAGAGCCGAAAAGGTACTGCAACGTACAGGCGAGTGGGGAGAAATCAGAAATTGACAACCTGGACGGAGTCAATTTGACTCCTCGTCTGTGGTTACGGGTTAATCATGCGAAATTTTTCAGTTAGGTGCTTCTATAAAAGCTTTTATATTTTAGTTCAAAATCTGTTGACAAACACGTGATTCACTTTGTGCAATTTATCTTGAATAAATCGCGACAGTACTTAGCAAAATAATTTTTTCGGGAAAATGCTGAAACGTTGACTAAGTACAATAGCACTCAAATATTTCTTAGACTAAGCCATCGCCTTCGTAATTAGAGATCATAATATGTATAAGCCGCAGATTTCTTTTTTCAATTTGTAACCTAAAAAAATACCTAGTCATTCGAACAGATGCAACAAGCTCCGTTAGATCGCAAATATAGTCTTCCGAATTCTAAATCTGAATTCTGATGTCATTTTCAATGCATTATCTTTGACACAGAAGTAAATTGTGTGGAGAACAAATTCAGCGTCCTATTACGAAGGCAGCGAGTAATGGTATTAACATACTGAATGCACGTACACATCATTCACTTATGAGATAGCAACATAGCGTATAAATAGTTTCAACCCCAATACATGAAAAATTCATAAAACTTTATGACACCAGAAAAATAAAAGTATAAAATTCCCTAGACATTACATCGCTGCGCGAAGAAAAATAACCAAAGGGTGGTTTGGCACGTAATTTTGACAGGATAACACGCTGAGCATAAATCAGCAAGCGGCTTTAGCTTTGAAGCGAATGCAACAAGATCATCTCTTTTATAATTGTTTCAAAGAGCTGAAACCCTTTAAGCCCTTGCATAAATTTGCATTTAATTTGATTTCAACTCTCTCACGGCACATTCAAGCACTTCTATTTTAATACATAGCTCTTTCTATTGGAGCATAAGCTTGTGAGAGCTATTTCGCTTTTGTAGTGCTGTAGGCAAAGTGAAAGACAGTAACGTAAGTGTCATTAGTATGTTACCTGGTGCAATTGAAACCAAATCAGTATGCTTTAGGGACGAAACTATTTGAAATACGATACTCTACAGAAAATTTGACCTGATATATATATATATATATATATATATATATATATATATATATTGCCGTGGTACCTCGCTCTAGCTGAGTACTTTCTCCAAAAACATTCGAGGATTTTATTTATTTTCCAAAAATCGTCATAAATTTAACACAATAGAAAAATTTTTCTATAACAAATAATTTCTTACCCAGATTCCTGCTTCATCACTTTAATTACTTCAACAGCTCCCTAGCTAGCTCAGTTGGGCCTCCTCTTGGATACCTAGATTCACTATCATACTCTTTATCGTTCACGCACACTCTCAATAAAACCACAAAATAATACAACAATCATACAATATTTATTTACCACTATTTGCAAATAAAAATTCAATATTATTTACATTTCGTTGTTCAAGTTACACCTCAATAAATTCTATTTTTGTAATGTCCAGGATTTTACCTTGAAATATCAAACACATTGAATGTAACCGGAGTATATGGGCTCTGAATAATACCTAATTTTTCTTTTTTTATTTATAATTAATTTTAATTAATAT
Source organism: Platerodrilus igneus (assembly GCA_036346225.1). NCBI lineage: Eukaryota > Metazoa > Arthropoda > Insecta > Coleoptera > Lycidae > Platerodrilus > Platerodrilus igneus. The sequence continues at coordinate 8,582,521 of JARFIW010000828.1, forward strand.
ACTCTGGAATATGGTGAGCTCATGATAACCCAGTTAATTATGAATAATGTATGCCTTTTACTTTGCATACTCTTACAACAAACACAAAAAAAAGACCATGTACTCTTAGCAATAAAAAATTTAAATTCCTGAGGAACGTTAATAAGCTTTATATACACCTTTAAATTTATATTTAAATACCACAATAAAAGTTAGTTATACATATTATTTTCAATACGCAAAATAATGCAAAATACCTTCATAGTTCACTCTTACACATCACAACAATTTTCAGAGTTTATAAAAACAACAAATTCTAAAACTATACCTGGAATTTCTTGAAGATTCTGTAACGTGCATTTTTGGTGGCCTAACATTTTTAGTCTACTTAATTCTTAAAGTACATCGTTTTTGGATCGCGGTTTGTATAAAGTAAATACTTCCGCCTAGTTTTCAGATCGATATGCAAGTTGACTCGCCGGTATTAATTTTAAAAGATGGTTTAGTTGTAAATTGGAATACTCGTAAAATTACTTTCCACTTGTCATTAATAAATAATCCCGCTGTAATTAATATGTGGATATACAGTCTAGGTAGGCGATCAGAAGTTGTACTAGTAGGATTAGATATAAACAAAAAAGGGTCGTGTTTTGTTCTTGCTTGCGAGATGTCAAAAAATTAAGTGTAAGATACGGTTTTTCTGGTTGAACTAAGAGTGGTAGAGTTGGTAAAACTCGACGCACGTGTGTTTGAAGAACTTTCGACGTACGGCTTTAGTGCTTACGCGTGTCTACTAAACGTTTTTAGTCGTCTATCTTATGAAAAAAGAAGCCGTAGAACTAACTATCGCGGAGTCGTAGTTGGTCTTTGGTTCCGATATAGGAATTACGTTCAAGATACTGTTTCGTTCTGCTTTTAACTCGATGCACGCGGGTTTTAAGGACATGGTTACGGACTCCCTTTAGTGATACATGTGCTTTACTTATTATGGCTTTTGTTGCTTGCTTGGTCTGGTGATATTTAAATTGTGACCGACTACCGGTATACAAAAGTAGTGGTTGAAGTTCCTCGCAGCTTTTTGGATGGTTATGCAACTAATATACCTAGTTCCTTCGCGTGATAGGGTCCGCTGCTAACCCCAGTGAGATCAGTCAGTGTGATTAGGGTAAGTTGTGATAAGTTCCATCAACACCCTCACAGTCTAGGGTGCAGTGCTTCGTTAGTGTCAGACATCGTGGATCCCACACTGCAATGGCAAGGAAGCGGTACTGAAGGACTTTGTGTAAGTTGCACTATTTCCTATTTGTTCTTACTGTAAATATCTACCCGTTGTTTTTGCAATATTCCTTGTCGTTCTGATACCTTTTCCATAGACTTGCCCGCTATTTAATAACCAAAAAAAAAGAACAATCAACCCTACTGAATGACTCAGAACAATTGTGCTTATCTACCTATTTATGTCTTTGCTAAACATTTTACTAAATTACTTATATTAATTATGTCTTACCTATTTATAAAGAACAATCAACCATACTGAATGAATCAGAATAATTGTGCTTATCTACTTATTTATGTCTTTGCTAAAAATTTTACTAAATTACTTAGAGTAATTATGTCTTACCTATTTATATTTTTTTGTTACATTTTACCTGAATTATGTTTAATTGGTGTGTGATGAAACGTTTCTGCTACTCCCCAATATGGCCTCACTTTGTACTCAGAATTTTTCTGTACTGCTATTACTGGTGTTAGATTATAGAGTTTATCTAAACAGTTGCTTTTATTTATTCTATAAAGTACTGAACAATTTATACTTTATACCGCGTTTCAAATTATGAGGCCAACACGGTACTATTTAAATTAAAGATTTTATATACCTACAAGCTCGTGGTAAATTTCTGTACGTATTCTGAAGTAATCAAAATACTAAGAGATCGAAGTTAAAAGAGAGCGATGCTAATTCCCTTATAGTATTTATACAATTCGAATGCCACCTCTCGGCCACTCTTCCCGCGAAATACCTAATTTAAAATAATACTACCCTCAAATTTTTGGTTTAACTGTTTTCGAAATCTTCGAAATTTAGCTCGTTGTTATGATATTTTCCGAAAACACGCATTCAAATTTTTCCGTGCTTGTCTGTTCTACAACTAACTATATCGACCAATACTATATTTCGCGACGTCTTAAAAACCCCGCCTATATTAACCCTATCCTTCTTTTATGCATATTTTATGTTTCCTTCTAACCTTGTTTGAGTGGTAGAAAATCGATATTACTGTCCGCGTTCTATCTACTCTAATTGGAGTTGAATACGTACCTACCGAAGTGAATGCTATTATGCCTGTCTCATTCTAAAGCATATCATTGATTGTTCATCCTTTCTGCGCTTTAAGGAAACTTTTAGTTAGCATTTATGCGAAACATTCTACCGTTGCACAATATACATCGAAGCTTGTCTTTATCTACACAAATTAGGGGAACATGACCTTTCCAAAATCTGTAGGTGTTCAGTTAACTATCGTTCTAAAATAACATTTCTAGGAGTTTGCTTTTCAAGGTATTTTATATTCAACGGCTGTTTATTTGCTAGTGAAGCTTTTTGCCTTGGTATTATCGATTTTTTAAGCTCTTAAGCGTATTAGACATAATAACCTTTTCAACTAAACTCAATTAAATTAATTAATAATTTGCATTGACTTCTATAATTTTTTTTCTTTACGAACCTACCTAAATATTAATCACTACTTGTAAAATTTTGTTAATACTTGTTACTTTAAATTAACTAAATGAAATAAATTTCGCACATAAATTTTGGTTGTTTCCTCTATACAACGTGTTTGAAATTGCCTTGTTTATACTTAAATTTAACCCTTTAAAACCACTACAATATATATATATATATATATATATATATATATTGTTGTGGATTCAAAGAGGTAAATAGGTAGATTCAATAAACTTTCAACAACCCTGTATATAGAAAAGAACAAATTATTTAGCGCAAAATTAATTTAATTTATTTAGGGAAAACGAACGAGTATTAACGCATTTGTATATGTAATAATTAGAATGTTAGGATTACATAAAGAAAAAACAGTTTTAAAGCAAATAGAAGTACAAGGATACGCATAATTAACCATAAGTTATTTGAATTCAACACATATAAGCGTAAAGAAACGTGTTGTGTAAGAAAATCAATAATTTCAAGGCAAATATATTCCGTTAATACAGATACCAAAAAGCAGAAAGTCCAAGAAGTTGTCATGTTCAAACGTTCGATAATTAACAGAAACACCTGCGTTTTAAAAGGTTACGTTCGACGAAGTCGAGCGTGTGTTAAGATAGGATTTCATAGAAAATATCTTCAACCGTCAGTTTCGTATAAACAACAAGGCTAACAAACATATTAAAGAGCGAGGGAAATGGACAATCGGTTATATACAACAGATAGAAACAGATATAAAGGGTTGGGATTGAAAAGCACGTACCATATACACGTGGAGTTGAGATAAGGTGTCAGCAATATCGATTTTCTGTAACTCAAATGGGGTTTTAAGCGAGACAGCAGACATGCATAAGACAGAGATTAATAGAGTTTAGGCGGAGTTTCTGACGGCAGGAAATTTTGTCATTGGTTGAAAGTCAACAGTGTTAGAAACGAATGCACACGCCATGGTTGTAAGCGAATTCGAAGTATACACTAACACTAACACGGCGAAAAAAATTTTCAGAATCAACCGACGGTTACATTCAAAATCTATGGAAATAGATTCGAAAATATGCTTTTCGAGTGAAGTGCGTCCACTAGGGGGTTGGAGAAATGATTTAAATACCGGAGCTTTAATATTCAAGTTTTCTTCTTTTCCTTTACGTCGATAAAAGTGCTAAATACCGATTCAGAATACAATAATAAAGCTTTTGTGAGTATTTTAAGTAATATTACCGTAAATATAGTGGTTGCTAGTATAAAACAGTAGTACCGGACCTCTAATTATTGACGTGAGTGACGAGTAGTGCATATTAAATTAATAAAGGTCCGGCTACTACTAAGCAAAAATCAATAAATTGAAACATGATATATGGGGTACCCAGAGCTGGTAATCTATTGTGTGTGAATGATATGGATGGTAGAGGCTTGTGGATTCGACAAGCAGTATAGTCAATGGTAACAACGCCAAGGGGTTTTTATGGTAACCATCTCCAACGGGAATGAAGACTAAAGAATTCTCCAGGTATTTATTTGAAATTTCTGTTGTTGTATAAACATTTGTAAAATTTTGTGCTGTGTGGTTGGCGTTTTTGGTGGCATATTTATGGTTGCAGAAATTTATTGTAAAAGATACAAGTACTGGACTATTTATTAATGTTTAAATATTAAAAAAGCGTGGGTTTAAAGCATCCAAAATTTTAGTCAGGATAAAATTTGAATTGTAAAGGGTAAACGGGTTTGTAATTTTTGGCTTTAATTTATGCAAGGTGTAAAAGGCATATACAAACTCAACTGGGTTATTATGAGCTCACCATACTCCAGTGTGAAGTCAGTTTAGGGTAACATGTGGGGCCCATTTACTCGTATCTCATTAAAATTGTTTAAAATTTATCAGAAAACTCTAGGACTTTAAAAGATACCCTAATTTGAGTTTTATAATTATTGTATCAAACTGTTTTTAACACATGTAAATATAATTTATCGGGTAATAGATGTAAATAAAAGGTTGTATGGTTGTGGTATTATTTGGTAGTTTCATTGAATGATGTGCGAGTGTGAAAGAGATATGTCTGTAAATTTAGGTATTCGAGAAGGGGCACAGCTGAGCTAGCCAGGGAAGATGAAGGAAATTAAAGGAGAATTAAAAGGGTAAGAAATTTATAAAAATTTTATTTTTGTTTTTCGAAAAATTTTATGACGACCCAGTGAAGGCTCAATGTTAAAGCCTTAGTCTTCGACTTCCACGACAATATATATATATATATATATATATATATAATATATATATATATATATATATATATATATAGATATATATATAGCTATTGCTGGGGTAAGGGGTTGTTTAAGGGTGTATTGAATAGCAAGGGTCCTGTAGTAACCATAAATTGCACTAGGAATAAGAAAACTGCATTTATTTAACAGAAAATTAAGTAATTCATTCATTATGTAAATAGCAAGCATTTAACACCCTGTATGTAGACCATAATTAGCGTTAAGCAATGCAAGTAAGCATGTCCGACAACAATAGAACGCGTATTTAGCAGAAAAATAGGTAATTCATGCATTATGTAAATAGCAAGTATTTAACACTCTGTATATAAACCGTAATTAATTTTAAGTAATGTAAGTAAGAATATCTTTCAACAAAAGTACGCGCATTCAAGAGAAATTATAGTACGTGTAATTAAACACGCGTTGAAAAGTGTTCTAACTAGTTATAAAACAAGTACAAAGATAAAAGATAAAACCCAATAAAGCTTTATGCAAGTACCCTGAAATAATAAACATTTTTGATAAGAAAACGCAGTTTCAAACACGCATAAAATAAACGAAAATAAAATTAAAGTTACATCATTTATTTTGTTCAATTATCCAAAAGGCCATATCTATACAAAACAACGAATGGTCAAGATAACGATGTATCAACAACAAATAGATATTACACAAAAAACCAAATAAATTACATCAGAAACAACTTTAAAATGCAGGAAATACAAAGACGTAGTTGGTTGAGATATCTACAAGACTTGTTGAAAACCCAGCCCACACATAAGTGGGATGAGCCTATATCAACACAGAGCCATGATAAGACGAGTTAGTTTAAAACTGAGAAAGAGCGAAGCTGCGTCACTGCGAAACAGAAAGTCATGCGTAATTTAATATTTAATAAAATATCAAGTGATAATAGTGCTACAATTATGAAAACTTATTTTGCCGCTTAACGACTTCAAATGTGTGGATAGATATAATAATTCAAATGTGTTGTTGAGAATAATTCAAATTTGGATAGATATAATATTTCAAATTGGGCGATATAATATTTTGAATGTGTCGACAAGAAGAATAATTCGAATATTCGAATGTGTTGAAGATAATAATTCAAATTGGTGGTGTATTTCGGAATAATTCAAGTATGCGCCGACAAGAATAAGTCAAATCTGGGTCAATATAATATTACAATTCAAATCAGCGTCGACAATTATATTTTGATACAATTCTGGTACAATTTTGGGTTGCGAGATTCAAGGCATATAAAATAATAATAATAATAAAATAATTTATGGAAAACGAGGGGTTCAACTAAGCAGAGCAGTGATAGACAAATAAGGACAACAGAGGGGTGTTAATATACAACCCGAAGAACGACCTGTAGCAGGTCAGATCTATTTAATTTTAAGATATTTTTCTATTTAAATTTCAATACTGAATTTACTCAATTTATATAAAAAGTGTAACGAAGTCAACAACAAACATTGCATATCTTAAACTTACGTAATATATTATAAAGGGGTTTAGAACGTTCCAGGTTTCTTTGGTAAAAAGGGGTAGTTTTTGGTGACTTTAGATTGAATTCAAAGCATATAAATTTTGAGATAAATGATACATATGATATTGATTGATTGAAGGGTGTATTTTATTATTTTTCAAAAATTGTAAATAATATTTCTTTTCATTATACGAAATTCCATAACAGCATACAATTCTGGTTGTTTGTGATGCTTGCCCCACATATATTATACATCCATTTATTGATTTTCTAGCCTAGCATAGTAGTAGCCATACCTCTATTAATTTAATATACACTACTCGTATTTCGCGTTAGTAAATAGTAGGACACTACTAATAATTTTACACGTGCTAGCACTATATTTACTGTAGTATTAACATATCTAATACTCACATAACAAAAACTCTACTAGAATGTTGGTCCATCGTAGTAAAGTAGTATAAAAGCGACAAGAAGACAAAGAGACCCTTAATAATTTCCGTTCAGTATTTATATTAGTTCAAAATGCTACCTCCGGACACAATTCACCTAAAAAGCTTATTTTCAAATTTAGATTCTACCAATTCTGATACAGCCGTGTTGAAAATTCCTGAAATTTACTCCGTCTACGTGCCGTACGTATCCGAAATCGCTCCCACCTGTCGCGTTTGTCTACGTTTGTAAAACTGTCGGTTCTGAACCAACGATAATATCCTCTGTCGTTATAAAACTCCGTCTGTACTATCTTTATCTCTGTCTGCTGTCGCGTTCAAAACCCCACTTGAGTTATAGCAAATCGATATTGCTGACAGCTCATCTCAACTCCACGTGTATTAGTAGGTGCGTTTTCAATATCAATGCTTTTATTTCTGTCTCTATCTGTAGTATATAACTGATCGTGCATCTCCCTTGCTCTTTAAGAATTTTGTTAGCTTGTTATTCAAATCAAACTGACAGTTGAAAATATTTTCTATGAAGTCCTGTCTTAATATGCTCATGATTTCGACGAATGTAATCTTTTTTAAGAACGCAGGTGTTCGAATTATCGACCGTTTACCACAACAATTCTTAGATTTTATATTTTGTCGTATCTGATACAACTGACGTTTGTTTGTTACAACGAACTTTTTCCTTGGAATTATTGATTTTCCTACCCTAGTGGGTTTTCTTAAGCTTTTACGTGTTGGATTAAAATAAATTAAAATTAATTATGCGTATTCTATTTGTTTTAAAACTGTTTTTCTTTATGTGCTTTTAACCTTTTAATCATTAATTATAAAAATACGTAAATACTTGTCCGTTCTTCATAAATAAATTAAATAGACTTTGCGCGTAAATAATTTGTCTTTTTCTCTATACAGGGTGGTTGAAATTTTATTGTTTACCTTAAGTTTAACCCTTCGAATCCACAACAATATATATATATATATATATATATATATATATATATATATATATTATATATTATATATATATATATATATATATATATATAGTGAATAAGTTGAAATAATAACTTAGACTTTTATGCAAAGCCCAAATGATCATTTCAAATCGAGCTAGTAATTGAAAAATGAAAAACATAAGGTCTTGGACAGGACTTGAATCTGTATCTTGGTTTTTGCCGGAACCATGCGTTTACTAATTACGCCACCGAGACCGATGGCGACAATTGAAAAATTTACAAATTTGAATCGTGTACACAACTATACATAAACCTAACTTTCAATTACGTTTGGCATTTTTGTCAATCATATCTGACATTGTCAAGTTTTTGACTTATGTCAGTTTATAGACAGGAATCATGGCTCAAAATTACGGTTATAAACCAAGTATTGACTATATAAGTATTTTAGGTAGTTCATTACACAAGGTAAGTTGATTGATACTATCGTATTACGGTGAATAGGATGAAATAATAACTTAGACTTTTATGCAAAGCCCAAATGATAATTTTAAAGGGGCGAATCGCTGAAAACGGTCTATGCCGGAGCTATAGAGCCGGCAATGCTGTACGCAGCATCTGTATGGGGGATGATCGCAAAATCCGGGAGATGCGTCAATTGACGAGCATACAGCGAATAACCGCTGTAAAGGCAGCGAGGACGTACAGGACTACCTCCACGGAGGCCGTCCTGGTAATCAGTAGGACCCCCTATCGAATATGTCGTTAGGAAAATTAGGGATAGTAGATTAATAGATATTGGGAAAGGGCGTGAAATTGTCGAAGATATTAATCTTGGTAAAAGAGGGGTTTTGAGGAAGATTGTTGTATCAGAGTTGGGGCACCCGACCGATATTAAAGGAATCGAGTTTATGAAGGTGATGTGGAGGCGACGGGTATCAGAATTTACACGGACTGTGGGCGTATGGATGATGGGCAAGTAAGTGCGGCGTTTGTCGTGTTTAAGCAGGAAAGGAAGGTGTTTCGGTTTCAAACCAAACTCGCGAACTGGAGCACTATCTTCCAGTGCGAATTGGTAGCCATACAGGAGGTTATGGACTACGTAATGCACCATACGGGCAGAGACGAGTACTATATAACCAGCCACAGTAAATCCGCGCTGACGACTTTAACAAACATGAAGACCTCGATAGACCTCCAAGCGGACATCTGGAGGGTAGCGCATACGGTGCTCGAATTTTGACGTTTAAAGTTCTGTTGGGTTAGGTAGCACGGTGGTAACATAGGCAATGATTGGGCAGATGAATTAGCTAAAGAGGCCGCGACGAGTGACTTTTGGATATTACATTCGTCGATACCGAGGTCTCTGATTAAAAGAAAGCTTCGCGGAAAGTCAATCCGACAATGGGAAGCGAGGTAGAACAACGCTGGTACGGGCAGGTTAACACAAAAATTCATACCCAGCTTTGTAGCTAGAGTTAAGATCGAGGTAAAGCTCAACCATAAAATGATGCACCTGATTACAGAGCACTGCGCCCTGAAAGCGTATTTGCAAAGATTTGGTTTAACCGACAACAACCGCTGCGAATGAGGTGAGTGCGCAGAAAGCGAAGAGCACGTGTTCCTCGGCTGTCCACTCGAAGAGGCAAATCAAGGGTTAGCTGATATGAAGTTAGCTGTCGTAGGGCTATCATGGCCAAAGAGCCTAGAGGAAGTCGGGGAAGTGGCTAACCAGAAGGCGTTCTAGACAGCCTTTAAAAAATTTGCCGGAAGGGTCGCGAGATTGGACGCTATTGACAACCGCGCGTAAAACGGGGGGGGGGGAGTGGAGTGTAAAAAAGATTGGAAAACTAGGATTTGACTTGGCACGATATATGTGCACGATTTCAAACCTTTAAAAAAATGGAATGCAAAAACAAAATCCAAAATTAATAACCAAAAATCTATTATGCACAACGAACCCCTCACACCACTGAAACAATCCCGGTCTTTCACCTTAAAGGCGCGGAATATCGGTAATATATAATAACAAATAAACACTAGCAAATTAAATCAGAAACCCCAATTAAACTAAATTAGTAAAATAAATAGAGATAATAAAACAGAGCGGAACCGCGCATCCCCTCCAGGACTTTTTAAGTGATAATAATTGTGAACCCACCCCCAAGAACGTTTAGTGCATGCCAACCAGGACTGTAACAGTGCATATTCAACTCCCCTTAGAAGTATGATACAAATAGACGTAAGAAGACGATTAGATCTTCGGATGTTGGAGAAATTTATATACGAGGTAGGAATAAAATTGTGGAGGCTGTACTCGCATAAGCATTGACTTGTATTATTAAGAATATTTTGAAATTATTTAGCAAGCACGTTTTTTGCGTGTAATGGCGCTAGCGATCATGATGCTTATGCGAATGCAACTGATAATTTGGTTAATACTTTTGCTAATTTATGCACTGTTACATGCTTTTACTTAAATAGATATTTATTTATTTATATATTTATTTTATGTTTATTCATATATTTATTTTATGTTTATTTATATATTTTTTTTATGTTTATTTATATATTTATTTTATGTTTATTTTATGTTTATTTATATATTTATTTTGTTTTTTCATATATTTATATTATGTTTATATTTATTTTATATTTTTGCTTGCTTTGTATTGTTTCGTAGCTTGATATAATTCGTTTGACGTTCTGCCGCCTCTTTTTTGGGCGCAGTATTTATAGGAAAAAGGAATGTAATTATAATATGTCAAGTTAGGGAACGTTAGGGACGAATATAGAATTTACTTAGAACTAAATAATTAGACCAAGCAGCATAAATTTGCAAATTTATAGACTAGGCAAAATAGCTGGATTCACTATTAAAAATATATGGCAAATGCTTAGAAAATTTAAATCCATTTTAAAATTAGCTAGCTAGATTTTTTTATTTTTAAGACGACCCGTCAGGTCGCACTGGTAAGCAGAGCTGGCGACTGCTATCCGGTATTACGGATCCCTCCCATTTTACTCCCTAATCAACGTTAGGGATACCTTACATTTGATTTTCCAATGCCTCACCCGAAGGTACTACATTGTGAGTTTTTTTATCTGGAAATTTTGCATTTTGACGAACTCTTGCTGTTTCAAGCAAGCTAGGGATCTTTAACGTGCGTGACAGCACTCACACACGGGACCTCCATTTTACCTCTCATCCAAACAAGGGTATATTTTTGTGAAAAATGCTCGCTTAACATTTTCCAAGCGGACCGTATCGGGATTTGAACCCGGGACCTTGGGTATAGTAGTCATACACATACCAACTACACCACGGAGCCGCCACTAAGGATACCATTATTCAAACCCTATTTTTAGTTTGGTTTTAGTTTATTAAATTTTTAGTTAGAATGGATTAATTTTGAAGTTAAATTACATTTGGAGCACGTTTAATTTCGCGTTTAAACCCAATGCAGTACCTTCGGGTGGAGCATAGGGGACGTGGCCGCAGGTATAGCGGCCCCTTATTTAAATTATAATGTCTCACGCAGCTTTATTCTCCGAAAGGAAATTTCCGGTCATTTTGCCTAGTAAAATTCGCTTTGCGGATTTATATATCTGTTTTGTCCATTTTAAATACTTTCACGCGGGTATTTTTATCATCCCTCAACAATTAAGCAGTCATTTCGCCGTGTTCTGAGTCGGTGTGTGACTTGTTGGAAGACTGCTCCTACCGCATCGCAGCCTCCTATGGTCAACCTTCCTGCATGTCGAGTCCCTCAAGTTAAGCCCTTTTTGCGTTTGGGCGTTGACCTTGCTGGTCCCTTTTTTATTACCATGTATCGAGTAAGGGGAGCCAAAGTGTTAAAAGCGTATTTATGTCTCTTTATTTTTATGGCTACCAAAGCCCTGCATCTTGAATTAATTCCTGATCTGTCACCCGAAGCATTTCTCGTAGCTTTACACCGATTTATTGCAAAGCGTGGCCGTTGTGATCATCTCTACAGTGACTGCGGCACGAATTTTAGTGGTGCCCACCGACAGTTAATTTTCCTCGCAAAGTCCGCTACCTCTAAAGAATATATTTCTTGGCATCTTATACCGCCCGCTGGGCCTAATTTTGGTGGTTTGTGGGAGGTGGGTGTGAAGTCCGTTAAAACCTCTTCGTACTATAGGTGAACAAGTATTGACCTACGAGGAATTGACCACTGTCTTTGTTCAAATTGAGTTCATTTTAAACTCGTGTCCTCTCACACCCGTGAGAAGTGACCCCAATGACTTGACTTGCTTTAGACCAGATCACTTTCTGATTTTGGCACCTTTAAACTCTATTTCGGAACCCGCCCTTTCCGACTTTCCGCTCAAACGCCTTTTTCGTTTTCAATTGCTCCAACGAATTTATCAAGATTTTGGGTCCCGTTGTTCTAAAGAGTATTTGCATACGCTCCAGCAACGGTCCAAATGGCACAAAACGTCTTTTCCAGTTCTTTTGGATACCTTAGTGCTAATTAAAGCCGAGAGCGTTTTACCTCTTTGTTGGTTTCTTGGACGTGTCGTAGCGATACATCCGGAACTGATGGTGTCGTTCGCGTTGTCACCATCAAGAACGCTCAACGCGAGCTGAAGAGAACTGTCGCTAAATTCTGTCCGTTACCTTGTTTGTAATTTGTGTTCTGTTCGCATTAATTGCTTCTTTGGTTTTTCTTCGCTTTAATTTTAATTTTTTCTTTTGTTCGCCTTTTCGACATTTTCGTCACACCCTTGGTAATTATTTTCCTTTCAAAATTGCCTTGGATTTTGGTAGGCGGTATGTTCCGTTTGTAATTATAGTTAATTTACTGTTAGTTATAACATAATTATAGCATATGAATAATTGATAAAAATGCACAATGTGCTTTGCAATAAACTTATCTAACCTATGATAATTGATTTTGTTACGTGTTTCAATAATTCCAACTTGCACGTGCAGTTCAATGTTAGATTGCAGGTAAACTCGCATTCGTTTTGTGGAAATTAAATGTTATTAGATTTGTTGCGATTTAGCCTTCAAGCTACTCTGTGATATTGAAGTACCGCTAAAACTTAATTAAAAGTGTGCTGTGCCTCGCAATGGTTTTTTGTTAGACAGAACTACCTCTTGTCAAAAGTCTACGTGTTTTATTACTAGTTCTTTGAACACCGCTAAATCTAATAACTCAGGTAAGTACTTGAAGGTTTCTGCTATTCGTATTGTTTTCGTAAACATGTGCACTTATTTCACCATCTGTGGTTATTGAAGGTAACAACCGCATTAACAGCCGTAATCGAGTCGTTAAAACAGAATAAGTAAAGCGGGGTGGGTGCCATTGGAATGTCTACATGTGCTCTACTAGTACGAACTGATCTACTATACCTTCAAATAAAAATGCATATAGCAAAAAGTTCCCAAAAATGTGTGTTACTTCTTCATGTTGTAACGCTTATCGTTCCAATAGAAAATTTTTACAAGCAACCAAAATTTTTGCTCATGCACCATAAATATTAAAATACTTTTTGTAGCTAATTCCGCTCTATTTTTTCAGATGCATAAAACTTAACTTGATAGCAATCTTAATTACCTAGTAAATCAAACGCGTCTGAATGGCGGTGGAGATATGAATTGTCACGTATTCCTATGCTGGAAAATATATTACCTAATTAGTACAACTGTTATACAGAGTTGATTAGTAGTTGTTCTCAGTTAATTAGTCTCGATTCATGCCGATTCCCAACGCCTGTAATGAACTAGTGGGACACTATTCTCCAACAAGACTAAAATCGAATTAGAACGATTTTTAAATTGAACTTCAATATAAAATTTTTATCCTCACAACGGTATTTCTAAATGCAATCTGGAAACCTAAAATTCGTTTGAATGTCGAAAACATCCTTCACTGCAGAGGTGTAAATGATAGTAGATGTTAAGAGTTCTAGAGGAAACTTGTATCGGTTTTCCGAGAATTTTGCCTGTCACTCAAGACCAGCAAAAATGTGCCTTTAAATATTTATAGTATACAGCCGAAGTCGTTATTATCGCTTTAATAAAAAATTCCGTGACAGCAAATGACAAACTTTGCGAGTGATTTATATTTGAAATATATTGTATGAATCTCGGCGTTTGGAAAAAGTTGTAAATTGTTCCATTTAAATATAGATGTGACGCACGCTAGTACAATTGTGTTACTCCTAGTAACCAGCTTGAATAGAAACCAAGATATTACGCGTCATTTTGACGTGTACCAAATTTGTCATAGTATTTAATTTTTGCAGGAGCTGTATTAAAATTTTAAATTTAAATTGAGCGCCTTTTCCAAACATTTGGCTGATTTTCTTTTGGAAATCGTGAGGTTGGTTGTCAAAAGCTATCTCATGATGAATTGATCGTTTAACGCAGGTAAAGATGAGATATCGTTTCAGAAAATTCCCTGCGTGAAGCGGACTCTTTTTACCGAAGCTTTGAAGTGTGAGATCTGCAGGAACGTGTCTCTTACCTCATCCCTTACTTCTTCCTGTTCAAATTGGTACGGTTTCGTTCTATAGCGTATTTCGGTAGGTAGATAGACATTGCTTTAACTGTGTTAACCTCATCTTTACTGCCAGTTATGACTTCTCCTTCTCATTTGTTGTTATTCAGTCTCTTATCGTCTATATTGTCAGTTATTGTATCTATTGTTATCAATTGCCATACAGTGTGTATGTAATGCTATTTTCGTTTATTCTCGTCGTTTAATATCGTTTTTGTCATTTATTGTCATTTGTTATTTTTATGAATTGTTTATCGTGGTAGATTGACAATTGTTGTTTTCTATAAAATTTTGATTGTCACCTGTTTTTATTTATTTGTGATTTATCATTAGCTCATGTCATTTTTCCAGCCATTTATTATAATTAATTATCACTGATTGTTGCCTATAGTCAGCCGTTGACATTTAATGTCGATGATTGTCGCAAAATGTCATATATAGTAATGAGTATCGTCATCAATAGGTGTGTAGGGTTACATTGCCATTTCTTGTCATTTATTGCCATTTCTTGCCGTTAATCGCTTTAAATCATCATTGTTTGATGAGTTATTGTGAAATTATCATTTATTGTCATCATTTTCATTAATAATGACTCATTCTCACTTATTGTTATTACGCTGATTTATTGTCGTTCATTGTCCTTCAATATCATTTATTTTCATCTATGGCTAATTAATGTCGTATATTGTCACATGTTTCCTATTGTTGTTTTCGGTTATCTATTGTTGTTTTCTGCCATTTTTGCCATTTATTGTCAGTCGTTACTGTTTATTGACATTTAATGCCATTTATTGTCATTAATTGACACTTAGGTCCATTTACAGACGATTGTCGACATATAGCCATTTTCTGTAGCTTTCTGTCATCCATTGTCGCATTCCTGTCGATAAATGTTACCAATTGTCATTTATGGCTATTTATTATTATTTACTGGCACTTTTTGCCTTTTATTGCCGTTTATTGTCACACATTGTTGGTGTTTGTCGTTTGGCGCCATTTATTGCTATCTATGGTCTTGCATTGTCATCTACTACTCTTTACTGCCATTTATATTGTCATTTATTGTAACTTTATAACCTTTACTTTATATTAAGGGATTTTTCCTATTAGGTTTTCTTTCTATGTGACCAGCTGAAAGGCACAAGGAAATTTTACGAGGATTTCCAGTAAGCGGATAGAGCCCACGGCGAGTTCCGATGGAAAATGGCTTGTAGTTGAGGAAATCTCAAAAGGCTAAGCGGCTAGTCGAACTATTTGCTCTGGGTAGAACATGAGCTGTGGGTCGGGGTTGGACTGCGACCAAAAATATAAAGAATATGGCGCCACCGAATTTTTCTATACGAAGAAGACCTTACTTAAGTCCCTTGTACAAGGCGAATGCGGAAACCTTTATTCAATTACCGCTATACAATTTATTAAAAACAACACAATCCCTAAAGTTTCTTACCTTATGGCTCGACTTTGACCTTTATACATCACTGCTACACCTGTGAACAGATTAAACAAAGATAGCACTGTTTGTGCATTTATACCCAAAATTTAAAAATTTAATTCGAATCAACCTTCATTCATTCCAATTAAAAAGAATAGTCTTGACCAAAATAAAAATCTATTCCTTCAGTATTTAGTTATTGTGCTATTTACAAAACATCTTTTTCCTTTAATATAATTTTGATTAATTTAAACTCTTGAAAAATATGTACATAAGTACTTGGTATAATAAGTACTTTTCACCATAAAAATATGGTCATTTCTATTAGAAATATCTAGCCAAATTTTACTTAAAAATGAGTGAGCCTGAGTTTACTTTCTGAATAATTAACTATATGTTACAATTTCGGTTGGTTTGAGTAGCACTACTATAATCTCACAAAAATATTCCACTCGGCAATTAGTGAAATATGTAACGTATAAATTTAATTTCTAATGATTCGAGTAAATCATGTTTCAAATAATTAAATCAATTTTCATAAAATCTAGAGTTTAACTTTCCTTATCTCATAATGACATCTTCCGTAATTTCAATGTATTAATAAAAAGATTTAAAAATGAAAATTTACAGGTTCCTGTTGCTTAATATGAAAAATATATAGTCTGTCATTCACCTAACTTGAAGTTCAAACCACGTGATTAAACAAAAAATTATTTGTCTGCTATATCCATGCTACAGCTGATATACGAAAGCAAATTTACATAGCAGATGTTCATCTGACGGAAAAATACCTGCTAGGCGTCTTGTTTCAGCACTCAAATAAAAAAAATCTCCAATTCGGTACAACCAAATTTGCTGCTTATTGAAGCTCCAAACCATATCACGGCGTCCATATTAACTAATTGATACTCATCAAATCCACATTCGTACAAAAGTTAAATTCTTAAATTTTTCTAAATTTTCCTACGTTGTATGTTGATTAAATTTACGTTGCATATTAAATAAAATTACATGCTAACTAAAATTTGCATGTATTCAAAATTTTACGTTAAACAAAAGTTCTGTTAACTAAAAGTTGCATATTATTTCAAAGTTGCACTAAAAAATCTTTATTTAATAAGATTACAAAAGCAGTACTACTTACTGTTAACCAAAGGCCCTTCAAACAAAATATCGTCTCATCATCTGCGAGCTATTCTCCAGCAAGTGGACAACAAAAGTGCCGTCGGAGACGATATTATCTCACGAAAACAATTTTAAATTTCACGTGCTTCCAACACGTAGATTCCTTAAACGTCATCGTCCTTGCGTTCAAGGAACAATTCGACTTCTTCTGACGGCAGCTGTATTGGGAGTGATAATATCACGCGAGTTACCGCTTGACAACAAGCCCAACGCTACAATCGTCTAACAGAGAAAGCTCTAAGAATGACACTAATAGAAAAGTATCTTTTGTCACCGCATAAATTAAAATTTGAATTGAAAGTTAATATTTTATTGGACAATATGTAATATTTATTTAGTGGATTGTGTAGCATTATTATGCATTACGTCGGTTCTTATTAAGTAAATAGATTAAATTTCTGTAGACATAATGATGGAAAATAAAATCGTTACACAGCCTCTTACTAAGAGAAAAAATTCGAGGAAATATTTCAGAATAAGTGCGAAGAATTTTTTTTTTTATTAATTTTATTATTAGTATTTACAATTTACTATTAATTTCTACATACCAGAACAAAAATAACTCTCTGAATCAACAAAGATACTGCATGCATGTAAATGAGTGCCAAAAGGGGACAAATTCGGGAAGTCATAATCGGTAATGTTACAATATCAGCTAACACATATTCGGGGTTATTTATCACTCACTTTACACACAGAATTTAAGAAACGAAACATAGAATACTGCCGTATTATAATTCATTAATAAAGATTTAACTATCATGACAAACATACTCTTACTTTACTAACCATAATTTACATACTTACTAAAGAAAAAGGATTCCTAATATTATCTGGATCCACAACGAACATATTTCCAAAATAACGAACATGTTTCAAAATCATTAATGTTTAACAATCTACCGCATGCATATGCTAACGAAAATGTAGAAATATCTCTACCTATGAAGAGACAAGTAAAACGTCACCACGTCTTACTCTTCAAAAATTTCACTCACGCATGAATGAACAAAATAGAACATTGCTAATTCACACAATATTCATAATAAAATAGAACATTGCTAATTCCTACAATATTCATAACTATAACAAACATAACTATTTTCGTTACTAACAATATTGGTCTCTTACCAATATCTAACTTGGACTCAAATTATTTGACTTCCAATACAATCTCAAGAACTACCATCAATTTAGGTTGTTCTCTTGACTACAAAATTACTTTCCAGAAACAATTGTTTTCCACAGAAATTTTTGAGAAGCTATGTTTCGGACTAATATAAACACTATATACAACATGTTAAACAAACTAAATGAATTAAATGAATCAAGTGAATTATTTCATACCTAACTCACCATAGATTAATATGATCATACATACATAAATCCAAAAGAAATTTTCAACTAATTATATACAAAATTTATCAAAAGTTGATCACCAAAAATATAAACATCTTCTACTAACATTTGACCTTTATGGTAACATGCAACTTACAAAATCTCAATTTAAACAAATAACTTGCAACCAACAGTTTCAGAGCAACCTAATATTAACCTTACTGTACAACAAAATTTCTTTATCCCTTTTTACTTCATATCCGACATCTAAATTTTGATTTTCAAACAGTATTCTAATACCATAAATATATTCTTTACCAAAAAGATATGCTAACTAACTTGAAGTTCAAATCACGTGATTAAACAAAAAATTATTTGTCTGCTATATCCATGCTACAGCTGATATACGAAAGCTAATTTACATACCAGATGTTCATCTGACGTAAAAATACCTGCTAGGCGTCTTGCTTCAGCACTTAAATAAAGGAAATCTCCAATTCGGTACAACCAAATTTGCTGCTTATTGAAGCTCCAAACCATATCACGGCGTCCATATTAACTAATTGATACTCATCAAATCCACATTCGGACAAAAGTTAAATTCTTAAATTTTTCTAAATTTTCCTACGTTGTATGTTGATTAAATTTACGTTGCATATTAAATAAAATTACAAGCTAACTAAAATTTGCATGTATTCAAAATTTTACGTTAAACAAAAGTTCTGTTAACTAAAAGTTGCATATTATTTCAAAGTTGCACTAAAAAATCTTTATTTAATAAGATTACAAAAGCAGTACTACTTACTGTTAACCAAAGGCCCTTCAAACAAAATATCGTCTCATCATCTGCGAGCTATTCTTAAGCAAGTGGACAACAAAAGTGCCGTCGGAGACGATATTATCTCACGAAAACAATTTTAAATTTCACGTGCTTTCAACACGTAGATTCCTCAAACGTCATCGTCCTTGCGTTCAAGGAACAAGTCGACTTCTTCTGACGGCAGCTGTATTGGAAGTGATAATATCACGCGAGTTACCGCTTAACAACAAGCCCAACGCTACAATCGTCTAACAGAGGGAGCTCTAAGAATGACACTAATAGAAAAGTATCTTTTGTCACCGCATAAATTAAAATTTGAATTGAAAGTTAATATTTTATTGGACAATATGTAATATTTATTTAGTGAATTGTGTAGCATTATTATGCATTACGTCGGTTCTTATTAAGTAAATAGATTAAATTTCTGTAGACATAATGATGGAAAATAAAATCGTTACAACTTATTGTAATTTATTTTCATTTTAGTCATTTATTATTTTTCACGGAATTTATTGTCCCTTATTGTTGTTTATTGTCACAAAAATATTAATGATCTAAACTCTTACTTGTTCTTGATAATATTGTTCTTTCAAAAAAAACTTTAGTAAAATGTGGTGTCTGAGATAAAATCCAGGCTGACTTACGGGAAACGGATGTTTTTGAAATAGCTGGGCATGCCTTCGGTAAACGGTGGGACGACGAAGCGTAGGTCATTCATCCGAGTGCGGCGTACCATTTCAGTTGTACTGGAACAGTAGATGACGCAAAATCGTGTTTTTGCGTTCGATACGTATATACGAAATGGCGGGTCTGTTATAGCCACACGACGGATCTTTCGTCGCCACTTTAATATCGGTTGGAACGGCACAGTTCCAAGTCAAAACACGTTGTTAAGGTAGGTTGAGGCATTCAGAACAACGGGGACAATATCAAAGAAAAAGCCACCAGGCCTTGCAAGAACTGCAAAGACGCCTGAAAACATCGCCAGTGTAAGTGCGGCAATAATCAGGAGTCCGAGTCAATCTACACGCCAACATGCACGAGAACTAAACATGAACCGTGATTCCTATGAGGAAGATTTTACTTGATTTAAAATTTTATCCGTATAAGATGCAGGTGGTCCAGCAACTCAACATGGCGGATTATGAACAAGGAACAGAAATTGCAGTGCGTATACAAGTGTTGTTTAATGATAACCGTAATGCAATACTGTTAGAGAGCGACGAGGCCCATTTTCATTTGAACAGTTCGGCAAACAAACAAAACTTACGTTACTGGGCTACTGAAAATCACTGTCTCATTCATGAAAAACTTCTTCACTCTCCAAAAGCTACAGTTTGGTGTGCGGTAGCCAAGTTTGGAGTTATCGGGACGCATTTTTTTCGAGGAAAATGGCGTGACGGTGACAGTGACATCACAACGCTATGTATACATGTTGAATACATTTCTCAGACCAGACCTTCAGAGGCGAAGATCGAACATGAATGATATTTATTTTCAACAAGATGGCGCCACAGCGCACACTGCTCACACATCGATGGAAGTTGTGAGAAACATGTTTCCGGCAAGCTGATTTCACGTTTTGGTGACGTACCGTGGCCGCCAAGGCTATCGGGCTTGTCCTACTGTGATTACTTCTTGTGGGGGTATTTGAAAGAACGTGTTTATGCTCACAAACCCTGTAATTTAATAGACTTGAAGGACGCAATTACAGAAGAAGTGAATTTGATTGATTAAGACTTGTTGACCCGAGTTTAGAATGATTTTCTACAGAGGCTGGAAACCTGTATTGAATCAGTTGGCCACAACATGTCTGATGTAATTTAAAAAAAAACATTTTTATGAAATGGTATGTAATAATCTTTATTTGTGTAACATTAAAATAATACTATCTTGCAAATTCATTTTGTCCTGCTCATTTGAAAAACATCTGTTTCCCGTAAGTCACCCTGTACCATCGAATCAATCTGCTAACAATACAAGATAATTCTATAATATAAACAATCTCGAACATGCTTTCGAAGACAAATTGCCTTAATTGCCGATTCCATAGCAAGAGATTTAAAGTGACGCAAAGAGTTATTTGCCAATTTAATTCAAATAGACACCATCAAAGTCGTGACTCCATATGAACCTATTTTAGTTAGCCAATGCAATTAATACATATTTGTTTTGTTTCACTTATTCATTATAAGAAACAATATTTTTCCTATGCGCCTTGTCAAATTGCTCAGTTAGTTATTTCCGATCGCTGCAAATTTTAAACTGTCCTCAAAGTGCGTGTGTCAAATGTCTCGTGTTACTTTGTTCTTTGTGCTACATGGTCCAAACTTTATAAATCCATTTTTAGACTACTCAGAAGAACACATTCTTTGTATCAATTATTTAAATCATCTGCTTATATTATAAATGTCTTTTCTAGAATTCTTATGAATTAGCTAACACAGGATTTAAGTCTGTGCTGCAAAGTCTCGAAACGGCCAAGCATACTTCCTTACTATCAATTTTTCTCTGTTACTTAAATACAATATTGTAATACAGGCAGCCAGGGGTCTGGAATCGAAAAGTTAACAACCATTAGACCAACAATGGATTGATTTCAAGTATTAACCATATAAAATCACACAATCTAGAAGTTCGAGAACAACTACAGTTACATATATAAAGACCGTAGGATACAGTAGAGAATTCAGTTTTAGTTGAAGTATAAATTTGCGAGTATTATAATACAAGATATTACATAGATTTTTAAAATAAATGCGTTTAATGTGCATGTACATCAAGTTCTGGCGAAGACAAATTACTTAGTCAAACCTAGTAATAACTACGTTTTAACATAGCCGTATTAAGAACTAAATTAGTGCAGTTATCATTGTTAGTAATCATCATAGTGATATCATCAAATTTAAATTTACTTTTACGGAACAGATTTTAGAACTCAAACTCACCATAAACGCTATAACAAAAAATAAAATGATAATCCATATTGGATGCTTCCATAAACGGTGTTTTCTAGAGGTTTGATATTTAAGTTAAAAACACTATTTTTAATGACAACCATTCTAACGTTTGACAATTGATTTGTATAGCACATTTTGCCATTTCAACATTAATATATTGAAATAAATTAACATTTGCACATTGTGCAAATTCATTCTAAAAATCGTGGTTGTTCGGGAAAGTTACCGTGCTCTATGTCCATTTTACGATCGACATAATCGGAACAAGGTAATGGAATATCCATGAATCTCTTTCGCCCAACGCTTACTTTAAGTGTCAATACGCATCCGCTAAAAAGAAGTACAGCACACGCCGAAGCAGTTGTCGCTCTGTAGATCGCAGTGTTGAAGAAGATCCTAAGAAATTGATTCGCCATTGCGGCTTTGTCCAACTACTTTATAAAAGATTTTGCAGAAAGATAATTTACAAACCTACAATGTCTGGTTCGTGCAGAAATTAAAACCGTTTGGCCATCGCGTTTGTCGTAGGTGTTTACTGAATGGACCGAAAACGAGACTGTTCTTGATTCTCATTTTCACGACTAAATCATGTTCTTGGTTGAACTGAACGGCAACGTCAACAAATTTGGAGTAAAAAACAACCACAAGTCCTTATTGCGACGATGTTACAACTATATAAACTCACTGTTTGGTGTGCTTTATGGAGTGGTGGAGTTATTGGTCTATTTTTTATTACACATGCTGCCGGTCGTAACGTTATCATCAATAGAGAGCGTTATTGGTTCATGAATGGTGACGTTTTTGTTCCCCAGTCAAATGGTATTAATGCAAAACAAATTTGGTTTTAACAAGGTGTCGCAACATGCACATAGCACGAGACACAATTAGCTTGTTGCAGAAAACGTTCGAGCGCATAATTTCACGTAATGGTCTTGTGAATTGTAATATTACCCATTGTTACACTTCCGATGTAATCCATAAGAGCCTCCACGACAGTTAACAATCCATATAATAAACACGTACATAATATTGCGCCACGAAATATTACGTCAGATTTTTGTTTCAAATTATTGTATCACATGCAAAAAACGTTTATTGCGATTATAGGAAAAGATAAAATGTACTCACGTAAACTGTGGAGCTCTTCTCAACATGGCAGCTATACCGGCGTTGTTGGCCGTTGTTGGGCGTTGTTGGGCGTGAGTAGGGCTTCGCCCCCTCGTCGAACCAGATTAATTTCTCTTCCTTCTGTAGCGGTACGATAAAGGAATAACTAGGTAGGTGGAATGATAATAGGTAAAAGGCAGGAAACCTACATATCTAAAAAAGAAGACAAAAGCACACCCCAGATAACCACTCTGTTCGACGTTTAGTTGACTAGTCTTTCACGTGACGGAAACCACCACTTACTTCCCCACTCCGCGTTTGCGCATTCTTGGGCGCCGATGCAACTATCTAAAGTGGCGAAAATGCACGCACAAATCTTTTAAAATATTGGCGCGAATTCACTTACAACTTTAAACTAAAATTAGAAATGTTTACATAGCCGATTTTCGGCATGTAAAACCGTCTGAATTATCTTTTATGATAAAATATGAAGTCAGCAGTCTACTCTGATAAGCTAGGAACCGAGGAGCACTTGCAAGCCAACACTCGCAAAGTTATTGCCGATATACAGCCTCAGCTGCACGAAAATATTATCGATAATTAGACTTTTAGATTGCGTTCCTTCGAGACGGGCCAGACCACATATGCCCAAAGTCATATCCAAACCATTATCTTTTCAATTAAGCAACTTCTATGGACTATACCATGATTTAAACGTGTTCTAAAATACTTCAAAAATCAAACCTCTAAAAATACACCTATCACTTTCTTGTTGCAGCGCTTGAGCGTTCTTGCAGACCTTACGTACGTTGTATAACAACCATCCTCTTACCAGCGATTTCAGGTACCGTAATTTTTTATTGGGTTATAAAGGTTTAGAATTCCTGGCTCCAGTGCACATTATTGCAAAATGCCGTTGGAGCTGGGACAGTGTTATATAATAGAATATTAACTTTATATATTCTTTGCAAAATTTCAGGGAAATGTGTAGGTTAGTTCAGAATAGGAAACAATGGGGGTGTGCGTCTAACCAATTCCAGGATTGAAAACCTAATAATGATGATGATAATGATACTTTGCAAATTTTGAGTAAAGTAACTAATTCAACCAAAGACATCTTGTTTTGTTTGTAAATTTTAAATTTAAATATAATTACCCTTGAGAATTGGGCTACTGAAAACCTGATAAGCAATCATAGCTAGTTGGCAGTAGAACTTAGATTATTTTATTACTGCGCCGAACCGATCTTAACGTATTAGAGTTACTTGACACTACAGCGCTTATAATATAGACCAAAACTGCCTTCTGTATAACTTTGTTCATTTATTTTATTATATGTTCTAGCTGGGGGTACATGTATTCCTCAATTGATGATTAAGAGCTCACAGGAATAGATACTTGATATTTGGCGACATAAAGATAATTTGTAGACAAGTTCATATAGTTTATAGATTGAAAATTAAGTTTTAAAGCAATTTATAGTCGAATTTCAAGATCAAAATCTTATTACACCTGGGAAATATTATAATCAAGTATAGCTGAAAATGCAGGTACATGTCCAACCAGTTCTGAGACGGAAAACCTAATGACGAAAAATAAGCGCAGATAAATCTGATGATTATTATAAACAACTACAGGTGTTGGTTGTAAAATATCTGCAACTAATGTTGACTGTCCGAAAATATATGTGGGAAAAAATATTAAATCGGTAAATGTTCAAGTGCTGGGGAAACTTGGCAGCCACAGGCTGCTTACCCCCCTTCACAACCACTGAATGTCGGAGAAATAGGGTACATAATTCTAAAACAATAGAAAGGGACCGAACTGCATCTAACAAGAAAGAACAGTGCCTATGATGAAATACATCAAACATAGAAACAAGAAGAAAATTGTTGAAAATTTATGCGTGGAGCACAGCACAGTATGCCTATGAAATACGAATAGTAAGGAAAGCAGACATAAAAATGGTAGCAACCTTTTGAAATGCTGTGCGTCAGATGTACAAGGATGATAGCATGGACAGACAAAGTTAATAACAAATAGGTTATAGAAATAGTAAGGGAAGAAGGATATCTAAGGGAAAAAAATAGGAGAGAGAAGGGCAGAATACGTTCTAAAGCATTTATGGAGAATAGTATGAGATATATTACAAACAGAGATAAGAAAAGGAGGTAGATGTAGAGCTAGATCAAGTAGTGGTAGATGCAAACTATGCAAATTTCAGGGAAAGGTGTAGATTAGTTCAGAATGGGAAGAAATGATGGTACGCGTCTAACTACAGTATTGCCCGAAATAAACAGTACTGAAACTAAGTTGGCGGTGTTTTTATGCGTGCGCTGCCACACTCAAGTTAGCTAGTATAGACCTGTCAAGTAAACCTCAAACAAGTAATTAGTAGGGCCTAATTGTTAAAAATGGTGTTAAGTACAGAGGAGAAAGTGTTTCTGGTAGAGCATTATTTTCGTTCATACGGAATCGGCCGACGTAATGGTGCAAGTTTGCTATACGTGTCTGATCAATTCACACAAAGGTTTAATAAACGTTCTCTAAGTAATGCTGTAATTTTGAAGGTTATTGAAAAGTTTAGAAATACAGGTAGTGTATTGTGCCAACGAAAAGGAAACTCAGGGCGTCCCAGGACAGTTAACAACAACAATAACCATGAACGTGTTTTGAGCAAATCTTAGAAAATCCGAAAGTCAGCCAGGCAAGGACAGCGTTACAACTTGATTTAAAAGAACTTCCTTTCAAAGAATCCTGAAGGAGCTGGGTACATTTTCGTATGTGATTCAGGTACATCAACAACTACATCCTCGGGATTATCGCAGTAGAGTGGAATATTGCGTCAGAATTCTCGCGTTACAGAATGAAAATCCTGAATTTTTGAAAATGTTTGGTTTTCAGACGAAGCACATTTTCACTTGTCAGGCTATGTGAATCGTCGCACAAATCGATTTCTGGGCTTTGCCAGACCCGATGAGGTTCAAGAGATTCCTTTACATAGTGAAAAGTGAGTGTCTGGTGTGCTGTTTCCGGACACGGAATCATTGGTCCGTACTTTATCGAAGAGAATGGTAGGCAAGCCACACTTAATCAACAGAGGTACAGACAAATTTTAACACGATTTATCCCTGATCTACGTCAATTCTGTCGTGCACGTAACTTGGCATTTCGAAACCAATTTTTCAGCAGGACGGGGCAACTTGCCATACTGCTGCCGCAATTCGTCAATTTCTTCAAGAACATTTTCCAAGCAAATTCATATCACGATTTACTGACTTCCCTTATCCTTCACATTCTCCAGACCTCACACCTCCAGACGCATACATTTGGGGCATGGCTAAAAATGCCGTTTTCAAACGGGCACCACAAACCATCGATGAATTAAAGGATGCCGTTAGAGTCTTCTTCGCAGCCCTGAGACAACCCTTATTCAATAACATGACCAGAAACTTAGAACATCGTTATGAAGTCTGTCTCGAACGAGGAGGTGCACGTTTAGAACATATAATAAAGTGTCAATAATATGTATTTTTTAAATATACAAAACAATTACAATTTCAGTACTGTTTATTTCGGGCAATACTGTAGTTCTAGGACTGAAGACCTAATGATGGTAATAAGCAGAAAATGGTAGATGTCGTCACGAGGAATCAAATTTTCGAGTAAAAGTTTGATTTGATATACCAAATTTGAAGGTGAAGTTTAGCTAGGATAAAAATCATCAACAGGCAAATAGGCTCCATTACCAAAAATTAAATTTCCAGTTTAAAGTTTGGTGTTATTAGTAGTGAAAATAAATTGAAAGTTTGTAAACTGTACACGGGATACTTAAAAAATCTCGGAAAGCTTTCAGTTTACACTTCAACTTTTATAATTAGAAAAAAAAAGTAGGAAATCCTTATAAAAGTGGGAAAAATTGCATAATTGATATTTCTACAAAAATATTTGCCAAAATGCGGTTGAAAATTGTAGAGCAATCCTGATATATACAAATCTGGGGTTACCCCGTAATCGAGTCGTTGAGACAGAATAAGTATAGCGGGGTTGGTGGCATTGGAATGTCTACATGTGCCCTACTAATGCGTACTGTCTATTACACTTTCAAATAAAAATGCAGATAGCAAAAAGTTCGCAAAATGTGTCACTTCTACATGTTTCAACGGTTATCGCTCCAATAGAATTTTTTTTACAAGCAACCAAAATTTTTGCTAATGCACCCTAAATATTAAAATACTTTTTGTAGCTAATTCCGCTCTATTTTTTCAGATGCATAAAACTTAACTTGATAGCAATCTTAATTACCTAGTAAATCAAACGCGTCTGAATGGCGGTGGAGATATGAATTGTCACGTATTCCTATGCTGGAAAATATATTACCTAATTAGTACAACTGTTATACAGAGTTGATTAGTAGTCGTTCTCAGTTAATTAGTCTCGATTCATGCCGATTCCCCAACGCCTGTAATGAACTAGTGGGACACTATTCTCCAACAAGACTAAAATCGAATTAGAAAGATTTTTAAATTGAACTTCAATATAAAATTTTTATCCTCACAACGCTATTTCTAAATGCGATCTGGAAACCTAAAATTCGTTTGAATGCCAAAAACATCCTTCGCTGCAGAGGTATAAATGATAGTAGATATTAAGAGTTCGAGAGGAAGCTTGTATCGGTTTTCCGAGAATTTTGCCAGTCACTCAAGACCAGCAAAAATGTGCCTTTAAATATTTATAGTATACAGCCGAAGTCGTTATTATCGCTTTAATAAAAAATACCGTGACAGCAAATGACAAACTTTGCGAGTGATTTATATTTGAAATATATTGTATGAATCTCAGCGTTTGAAAAAAGTTGTAAATTGTTCCATTGAAATATAGATGTGACGCACGCCAGTACAATTGTGTTACTCCTAGTAACCAGCTTGAATAGAAACCGAGATATTACGCGTCATTTTGACGTGTACCAAATTTGTCATAGTATTTAATTTTCGTAGGAGATGTATTAAAATTTTAGATTTAAATTGAGCGCCTTTTTCCAAACATTTGGCTATTTTCTTTTGGGAATTGTAAGGTTGGGTGTCAAAAGCCACCTCATAATGAATTGATTGTTTAAATCAGGTGAAGATGAGATATCGTTTCCAAAAATTCCCTGAGTGAAGCGGACACTTTTTACCGAAGCTTTTAAGTGTGAGATCTGCAGGAACGTGCCTCTTACCTCATCCCTTACTTCTTCCTGTTCAAATTGGTACGGTTTCGTTCTATAGCGTATTTCGGTAGGTAGATAGACATTACTTTAACTGTAAAATACCTCAATCTTAAATTGTAACACATTAATTTTTTTATTTTCCAACTCGGGACCCACGATGCGGTGCCAGTGTAGCAAATTCGATTTTTTTATTATTTATAAATAGTGTGAGTAAATGGTTACTTAGTTCGAATCCCAAAGCGTTGGACGTTAATGTAACGGTTTTTGATTTCAATTTGACTCGGATTTCAAAACTTCTTGAATTTTTCACGAGTGCCTGGCGGAACTATAAAAACTTGCTGCGCGGCGGCTAGTTTGGCTATTATAGCATGGAATATCATGAAAAGGATAGAGTTGAAACATTCTTCATCAAACGGAAGACTATATAAAGTGAATTTGGATGCCACTATATTTAGCAAGTATTAAAAAGATTTGATTTTAAGGTCGATACAGAAAATCAAATAAATTCACATGTATTAGTGATATCAAAATACCATTATTAATTTCAACAACATTTTGTCTCTTGTGATATATATATGAGCATCAGATCTGATAATCACCTACAAACTTAAGCAAAACTGTAATTCAAATTTTACAATGGTAATTATTGAAAATTCCAAATATACAAGATTTGCAGCAATGATTACTTTCAAGAAAAAATATACTCTAAATAAAAAATTTAAATAGTCAACATAAGATTATTATTTGTGATAGTGGAGTGCCAAGTCTTACAGATTCAAACAAGTAAAGTGGTTCATCGCGGGTCAAAATATAGCCGTTGTGGGAAAAGGAGTTGCAAAACAATTCAACTGATCCTTTTGCGATCCAGCAAAAATCGCTCAACCTTAACCACTCGCTAATGGAGCTTACCCTTAGGCTGGCTAGGCACAGGTTTCAGCTGGATAACAGGCGTCGGCCCCAAACTAGTGTGCTACGTGATGGATACGGTCTAGGATGTTCAAAAGTGATGATCGGCTAGAGAATGTATAAAGACTAGCAAGTGGTTTCCGCTTCTATGGCCCATTATCTGGCTATTTCATGATAGGGTCTTTGTGGTTGTTAAAACTACTGGAGGTTTGCGCATCAACGACTTTCTAACCTGCTTGCCTGAAAGATGATGCGAAAATAAGAAAATTTAAAAAATTACTTGCAAGGGCAGTTCAATTGGAAAAATTCTAATCAGAACAAATTTTTAGAGCCCACGCACCTTGTGTATGATACAAGTTGAAAACTAAGAGGTATTTTTTGAACAATTAGGTGCTTACACGGACTTTTGAAAACTTAAATTGCTATTTGTGACTTTACAAAACAAGGTTTCATAACAGCTGAAGTGTTTTCTACAAGAATAATCATCAATAGGATTTTAGTCCTGAAACCGGTTAGACGCGTACCCTCAATGCTTGCTACTCTAACCTAACCAGCACATTACGCTAAAATTTGCACAGTCTGCATCTTTCACTCGCTGTGTGTAATTCTGATTTAGCTCTACCTTTATCTTTTTTCCTAACTCTGCTTGTAATATATTTCGCACTATTCCCTAAAAATGCCTTTGAACGTATCCTGCTCTTCTATTTCTCTTATTTTTTTTGTTTTCAACATGTTACGTCCTAAACCCTGCAAGTAATTTTTTCTGCAGATTGTTTATTTTTCCTACTTCTATTTAAAACACCCTAAAATTTTTCAACCGACTCGATTTCCTACTATTTGAAATTTGTGTTAATTTATAAAAATTTTCAAGTATAATTACTCTATATAAAATGTTGCCTTACAAAATCAAGCAGCTGCTTAAAAACTCCACATTATAAAGTCGGTACAAATAAATTTGACCACCTGCTGTGGCGACTTTTTAATTACAGTTAGCCATTAAACTATCTGCCAAGTAAATGAACACTTGGAATGGGTTTGTTATCTGTTATCCTGTCGCTATAAAAGTATTTCAAAGTAATAAGATTACTTTCCTTTGTTTCAAGATCCGTTGCTAATTGCGTTATCCCCTTATTGGCAAGCTGTAGATTTTTGCAGCTGTCGTCTGAGAATTCTGCACACTTGATCCTTCGGAAATATTGTTGAAAGCCAAATATCTACATGGTTCTCCTCTTATAAATAGAGACAGTACTTTGAAGGCTAATCATTCCACACCGAACCCTTTTTTTGTAAAAAAGCTCGCTAAAGTTGCACTACTAAAATGCTTTTCTTGCTAGTACGAGTTAAGTTGGTGGTTCCAAAATCCAGCCCATACAAAAATGCAGCCGCATTTTCCCATCGATAAGATGATACCAGCAAGAAGCCGAGCTCAAGGTACAGTATCTTGTTTTCGTTATTTTTTTATGCTGCTGTGAAGAATAGACATTTCATTTGTTGTTTATAATGTTATTTCTCATGATTATCCAGTAAATTGATAACGCCGCGTTACAAAACTCACGTTCACAATGTTGTGCGACTATTTAATCATTCTTCAAATTAAGAATTAGTCAATCAAAGTTTGTGTAGAGCCATTAAAAGTACTTAACACTTGAATAATTTAAGTTAGGGTTTTTAACTTTAATGTTACACTATTTCTTGAGGAGGTGCACTTCACGATACAGATTGTATAAATTATGTATATTTCCTTTCCTAGCAAAACTGTAAAATTTGTGTTTAATTTTTTTTGCATATACTTAAGGTGAAGCATTAAGCAAGTATCTAGATTCTAAGATGCTATATTTGCTTACCAATTGTATATTCTTTATGTTATGACGCTTTGTATACTATCACGCAAATTATTGATCTCTTTGTTGTTTTGTAAATAGTCTTTCGAGATTGTATGTTGCCAATATAGTTTTCCTGAGGTCTCCAATGCGTTCCTTTTGTTTCACCCACGCCACTCTACGACGTTTTTGAACAAGCTCAAATTCTAACTCAATTCTACCATTCTGTCCCTGTTTTGTAGCGGGATTTGGCGTAAATGATTCGATACTACTGACTTTTAATGTTTTCTTTCGTGTTTGCGCGGAATACCGTAACACACAGATATCTTTATTCTTCTACTATTTCTATAATCTCTTTGTCTTTAACTTTGTCTGTTCATACTATCATCCTCATACATCTAAAGCACAGTATACCAAAAGGCTTCTACTGTTTATCTGTATGCTTCTCCTTGTTACGCTCCCTTTCTGTCAGCGTACTTAAATTACATCGTTTTTGGATCGCCGTTTGTATAAAGTAAATACTTTCGAATAGTTTCAGATTTGTATGCAATTTAACTCTTGTGTATTACTTTAAAGATAGATTAATTGAAGATTGATTTTCATTAATAAATAATTTGCAAGGAATGAATTTTAAATAGGATTATGCGTAAATTACTTTCCAACTTATCGAAAATGATAAACCGCTTGTTATTAATTATTAGATATCATTGCTGCATTCACTTTTTGGATGTTCCTTATGTTATTATCGAAGTCGAGATAATAGACGATCAGAGGTTATGGGTAACAACTATTTTATATAAACAGATTAGTAGTGTAGTTCTTATTCCATTGAAGGAAAGATGCTTTATAGGCGAACGTGGTTGGGTCGGTCGACCCCACGTGCTTGTTACGGAACATTGACGGACGGACTAGGTGATTACGCGTGCTTTACTAATTGTGTTTTTAGTTGATTTTCTTTTGGAAATAATAGTTGTACAACTTGCTTGCTAAACTTGACTGATTCTTCTTTAGGATTACTGTGTGCGCGATCTAGTTTAGTGGTCCTTTTTTTATCAGAGTAAGTGCAATAAACTTGTACAGAATTTTTAAAGGGCCACTTTAGTCAGGTTTTAAACTCCCTAAAACATTTGCAAAAGGAAATTGCAAAAGTGTTTAACTCATTCGGTATTAATGATATGTTAAATTTACCTTGCATTTAATGATAAATAAATAAAATATGAACGTACATTTTTTAAAGACGAGATTGTGAGAGTGATCGTGTTTTTAAATGTTTCACCGTATTCAAACAATGCCTGTACCAACTGAAATTAGCCTCAGAAGTTGACGAAGTTCTTTTTGCTGAAGCAGATCCGCAATACGAAAAATTCTTGGCGGATGTATGGGTCGGAATTATACTAACTTTAATTGTTCTTAGTTGCGTTTGTTGCGTGTGTTCCTGTCTGTTGTACCACAAATTCCAACAATGGAAAAGAAGGATATTAGCAACAAGAAATGCAAATGGAGGTGAAGTTGGACCCGGCGACTGTGAATCTTTGCCAAGCTACACCATTGCATCCGGTTTACCAAGCTATCAGGAGGCTTTAGATCAGTTACAGAAAGTAAAAGAACAATCTGCAGTTAATAGTAGTGTCAACTTTCAAGTTGATAATGGGATGGAACCATGGACACCCCACACTCCACCAACTCCAACTGCAAGGTTATCAGTAGCCGAAATATTCCAATTCTATAGAAACTCTTCCGGTGCTCCTGGTTTTGTAAGTTGAACTATTTCGTACTTGTTATTACTTTAAATATCTATCCGTTGTTTTGCAATATCCTTCGTCGTTTTGATACCTTTTACAATAGAATTGCATGCTATTATTAAAAAAAAAAAGAAAAATCAACAATACTGGACTACTCATATCAATTGTGTTTACCTATTTATCTTTTGTTATAAGTTTGCTTGATTTTATGGTTAATTGGTGTGTGAAAAAACGTTTCTGCTACTCCCCAATATTTCCTTACTTTGTAATAAAAGTTTTGTAATGCCTTTATCGTTATTACATTATATAGAATTTCCAAACAGTTTTTTTTACATCTTACAGAGTACGGAATAATTTAGACTTTTCATTGCTGCTATGCTTATTCTTTTTTTTTCAGGTTTGTTTGACTATTTTTATTGCAGGTATTGTCACTAATTCCTACAGCCGCGTATATTATATGGTAGTCTGCTTTCTACAACCCCCCCCCTAATCTCCGATTGAGCCCGGTCATTCCTTGACTTTCTTTGTGTTATGCACGGCTACGAGCCAACGTAACATCCTATTGCCCTTATTTTATAGACCTACTGTACTGTGCTTTACACATATGCTTTCAACAACTTATTTCTTGTTTCTGTGTCTGTTGTTTTCGAACATAGCCACTGCTCTTCCTTGTTAGATGCAGCTTTGTTGAACGTTCAGTAACCCTTCTACCTCTAACGTAATCTTTACGTATCAATCAAAATTTTTGATGACCCTTCAGATAAATATCTAAGTACATGCAAGATTTAAATGTTCAAAAAAGTAAGTTTTATGCAATTAATTTACCATAATCTCTAACTTGTTCTTCTTTCTGTCGATTTCCTGTTTCGAATGTGTAGCTCTACGTACACTCCAATCCTTTGACTTGCCGCCACGTGCTGTAGACCATCGACCTTGGGTTCCTTTCACCTTAACGTCCTGATTCACAGTTTTTCCCTTTATTATGCCTGTTACTCGTAGTACTGAATTTTTACGTTAGATTTCTTATTGAATTTGTTTGGTAAATTGTTTATTGAATCGCTTCATAAATCTCTTAGTAGCTCTCTTAGAGAATTTTTCAGTATCCATAGATTCCTTAGATTTTCTTAGATTTTCTTAAATTGCTTAGATTGCTTAGAGCTCTAACTTAATAAATGTTAAAGATCATGTTTACCTAAATTAAAGTTTGGACTTACGTTATATGTCGACGGTGAACTTGTATATTTAAACGTGTACTTGTATTTAAAATTTATAATTATTAACTTCCACTTAAAATCGTGATATAATTTCACACTTGAACTTTACGTAGTATTTTTGTCAAACTTGTACAGTTTGTGCTTCAGTTATAGAAAGACTGATCATTAACAGATTGGTGTAATATATAAAGGCAAACTCTTTGGATTTCCCGAAAGCCTTTGGATTTTACGTGTAGTTACCTATGCTAAATTTTGTTGCAATGTTCCCAAATCACGTAGACATTAAAGCTTTACATTATAGAGTTCGGTGGGTATGATACTTTGTACCGTTCAATGTATTGTTTTCGTATTTTGTATAGGAAATTATTAGCCAATAAATTTAATCTTGCAAGTACGCCAAAACGTATGGATACATATTTTGTTTTCCTTATATGCTGGATTTTATTCGAATTTGTCGAGTTTACTTTTTAAAAGATCATGTAGACTTCTTTAACAGATGACGTAAATTAGATTCGTTTTTGTTGACTTTTTTCATTCTGAAAAATGCTTGTTTTGAGAGACCTCTTTGTTGTGAGCACACAATTATTTTCTTACATTATTTATGTTTGTTTGACTTTCGATACTTTTAATTCTTATTTAGTCAAAGGTTCTGAATGTATTACTGTTTCTACAATGAATTGGATTGACTTTAGAGTTATTTATTCTACTAAAAGTGGTTAAATTATTATAGAATGAGCTTCCTTTCATTGGCTAAAATTTGTTGCAGATTTAAGTGTGTTTGATATTTGCTTTTTGCATAATTAACGAATTCTGTACTTTTTATGATCGAAATGTTTAGTTTCCTTGACTTTGGTGTTGCTTACATGAAGTATAGTACCCTTCTGACCCTATATTCCTCTAAATAACCCTATTATCATAGCAATGCATATATATATATATATATATATATACCCTACTTCCCTGATATTCAATAGTATGTGGAAGGGGTTAATCGGCCTGCGGCTACCAAGATCCCCCAACACTTGAACATTTGCCAAATTAATAATTTTTCAATATATCCTTTCCCAAAATCAACATTAGTTGAAAATATTTCAAAACCAACCCCTGTAGTTGTTTATAATAATCATCAGATTTAAGTGCCATTATTTTTTTCGTCATTAGGTTTTCCGTCTTGAAAGTGGTTGATCGCGTATTTCTATTCTGAACTAGCCTACACCGTTTCCTAAAATTTTCACAGCCTAGATACAGCTCAGTTCCTAATCTGTTGTATCCTAATTATATGCCCTATTTCACCAAGATTCAGTGGTATGTGAAAATGGTTAAGCAGTCCAACACTTAGACATTTGCCGAATTAACAACTGAAATTTTTAAACTCTTGTAAGTTCACGTTACCTATTTGTATTCTGATTTTTAATTTATTTTCCCCTCCATTGCATACTACTTTAATTTTATTTTTCTTAATTTTCATACCGTATCTCTCTCTTAGAACTGTTTCCATTTCATTAAAAGCAGCTTCTATCTCTTCCTTGCTAGATGCTAATACTGCTATCTTCTGCAAATCTAAGCATATCAATCTTTTGTCCCTGCATAATAATTCCAAATGTCTTCTTGAATTTGACACTATTCATCGCCTCTTCCATGTACAAGTTAAAAATTAATGGGGTTAAGGTACATCCGTTTTCCATCACTTTCCTAATGTTTACTTCTCTACGTTCCTGCTCTAGTTCTATTACTGTTGTTTGCTCTTTGTATAAGCTATGTGCTACCTGTCAATCCCTAAAGCTCATTCCCATCTTTTTAAATAGTTTGAACACGTTTTTTCATTTTAAATTATCGAATGCTTTCATCAGATCTACAAACCCTATATACACGCTTTTCCTTCTTTTTTATTGTTTTCTCCATTATCATCCTCAGAGATAAAGTAGCCTCCCGTGTTCCCCCTATTTCGCCTAAACTCTAACTGATCTTTCCTAGTATTTCTTCGGCTCATTTTTCCATTCGTCTTTGTTCAATCCTAGTTAATATTTTTGACACGTGTGCTGTCAAACTTATTGCTTGAAAATTTTCACTTCTATCCCTGACTCTCCGCGACACTCTTTTTTGGTATAGTAACTATGAAGTTAGGTTTGAAATCTTTGGGTATCTCGCCTGCA
Organism: Platerodrilus igneus; assembly: GCA_036346225.1. Taxonomy (NCBI): domain Eukaryota; kingdom Metazoa; phylum Arthropoda; class Insecta; order Coleoptera; family Lycidae; genus Platerodrilus; species Platerodrilus igneus. The sequence goes on from JARFIW010000828.1 coordinate 8,618,806, forward strand.
TCATACTTATAGCTTACAAGTTAAAAGACACGTTCTGTTACTGCTGGTCCAGCGGCTTTTAGAGTTTCTGTTTGCACCTTATCTGTAGCCGGTGCCTTACCATTTTTCAGACCCTTTAATGCATGACTATAGGATATCCCGTCATCTCTTTCAATGTCTGATTCCTGTTCTAATGCTATTAGTTCTTCTCCTGCATATAAATTTCCAATATATTCTTGCTCCCTAACCACTTTCTCTACATTTTCTATAATGACGTTTCCTCTCGCGTCCCTTATATTTTTGCTATATGGTTTTATATCCCTAAAATTCATTCTAATTAGTTTGTGCTTAGTCTGTCCTTCCTATTTCTATCTGAGTTTGTACTTCTTTACACTTTTCATCAATCCGTTGTTCTTTAACTTTCCTGCATTTATGAATAATGTCCCATTTTATGGCTTTGTGTCTGTGTTTTCCTGTTTTACCTGATCTATTTTTGTTTTTACGTCTTTTTTCTATTAGATTCAGGATATCCTTTGTTATCCAAAGTTTCTCATATTATTTTTGTGTATAACCCAGAATATCTCTGGCCGCCGTATCGTAGCTGGGTTTAAATTTATTCCATTCTGTTTCAACTTTCTCAGTATAAGAAATTTTTCCGATATCTTTTAGCAATTTATTTGACTTTCTTTGAAAATCTTTCGTGAATATCTTTATCTTTAGTTTCTCAAAGTCAAAGCGTCTTTTTGAGTTCCCTTTTTCCAAATTTTTAAATTTAAGAGCGGCCTTAATAATTACGATGTTGTGGTCAGTGGCTATATCTGTTCCTGGTTATCTTCTACAGTCTTTTATTTGATTCCTAAGCTGCTGTCTAACAAGAATGTAAACTATTTGATATCTTCCTATATCTTATCTTCCACGTGTATCGTCTTCTGGCACGATGTTGAGATAACATGTTTGTGATGGTTAAATTGTTCTTGTCGCAAAATTTTACCAGCCTATTTCCCCTGTCATTCCTCATGCCTAAACTAAATAAACCAACTACTGCTCCTTCCCCTCTCACCGACCACTTCATTAAATTCCCCCCTAATTACTAAAATTTCATGTGCTTTTACGTATCTTAGTATGTCTTCTATATCTTTGTAGATCGTCTTTACCTCTTCCTCACTGTAGCTAGATCTCGGCATGTATGCTTGTATTATTACTGTATTTACCGGTTTAGATTCTAATCTAACCATGAGTACTCTTTCGTTCTATTGTAAGTAGTTTTCTAGACAGTGCTTTATATTTTTTCGTATATCTATCTCCACACCCGAACTTCCTTCCTCTGATCCTGTATGAATTACCCTAAACACTCCATTACAAAAATCCTCTGCCTCTGGCCAGCGAACTTCACTGATCCCTACTATGTCTAGTGCTAACCTATCCATTTCAATTTTCAAGTTCTGTAGCTTATCTACTTGCTTCATATTTCTGACATTCCACGTTCCGACTCTTCCTTTAAACTTTCCGGTCACATCCTCTGAAATAGTCCCTTCCCGGAGATCCCGCGACTGAGTAAAGTATTTGTTTTTATTCTCAAAAAAACCTTACTCTCTACAATAAATCATTTTATGGAAAAGGATGTAATACAATTTGAATCAAAAGAAGTATTATTTATGAACTACCTATTACGCAGGAATATATTTCCTCAAGAAAACAAGCATTACACTTTTAAAACAGGCTCGCTTATTGAGCTTGCATAGTACAATTAATTATCGTTAATCCAATTTTATTAAATCAAAGTTTAAACCACCCCCGCTTGGAGATCGTTCCAAATACGTGCTCATAATATAAATTGGAAAGTTTTATTGCAAATGCGTTTCACGCAAACAAATTGCTTGTACAGGCAGTGGATAATGAATTTTTAATTTCCGGAAACGTAACGTGACGGTATTGCTTATTGATTGATTTTAAATCTAACTCTTCCACCACTAATCACAGGTTTTACGAGAAACTAAATCATTTTATAAATAAATTGTGATGTTTGAACCCCTAGAGGGCTTGATGCCAAACGGCTTTCTGCTTTTAATCAGCTTTTTATGTTGGTGAGGAAACACTGTCCTAATTAATTAATTGTGAAACAAGTAAACAGTTACAAATTGTGAATGGGTATAGAAGTGTGACAATTTAATGAAAGAATATAAATTTTAAATCGGTTTTGCTGAAACGTTTTAAATTATTTAGTTACAATAATATAAGCGATTTAGAAGCAAGTTTATTCTATTAGTTGATTAATTATATGGTCATTTGTACGAAACTAATGTAGGAGAGTTTAGGGTGGTCTTTAGACAGAGATTTATCATAGGCCACAGTGTGTTCTCACTTCTCAAAAAAATTGCAGGCTCAAAGATGATAGCTAAGTAAAAGCCAGTAGGTGCGGGAAAATAGTGTTAATTTGCAATGTAGAAAGTAAACACAGGACAACAAAGACGAATGCTAAATTAAATTATTTATCTTATCTGCTTTCATTTAACTGATTTAACTGAAAGCTTATGATGTAATTGGCAAATAAGCGAATCTGGAACGCAAAAATTCTGAAACACCTACGTCCTTAGGTGTCAGCCTTGATCATGTCTGCTTGTATGATTGTGTTTAAATATCCAATATTTTCTTGCGACTTACAAGAGTAACACAAGAATACGTATAGTTCTAAAAGAAATGAATACAGTAGTCGTCACTGAAATAGAATAATCTAGAATGCAATTCCAGAAAACCTTATGATTCCAGACCGTCTAGTAACTTACAGACACTTCTCGATTTGCCTGCCGGTATAGAAACTTTGTTAGGTCATAAAATAGACGCATAATCAACAATGTGTCATTGCTGGTGTTGTATCCTAGCGATAAAGGTTCGAGGTAGTCGGTGTTTAACCAAAAATTGAAATAGATGAGTTTAAAGATTTGTGGTTATGATGTACAAATCTAGTACCGATATTTGACAAAATAGTGTTAATGTGTATCGGTGTAGCGGGTAGAAAAAGACTACTAAATATTTTTTAAGGAATTATTATTGTTTCACTTTCAAACACCTTGCCATTACTTTACTAGTTTGCTTATATGTTAAACAACAAAAATCAGCAAGCCCTACAACAGCTAGAAAGCCGCAACTAAAATCAGTCTGGCATATTGTAATATCACTCTAAGCCTAGAACGAATTTATACCTATGGTCCTCAAAAACACAACTTGCCCAAACAGTACGAACTAAAAGGATTGGGACCACTTTCAAAAAGTTTTGGTCAAAGTAATGCAACTACTACGTGTAATTTTGACGTGTATCAGACTCTTTTTGTTCAGTTTGTAATTATAAATAAAATTTAACTGTAAATATAATTATCGCAAAACACGTATCCTCCTAATGAAATTCCTCTCAGTCGCGTTTAACATCATCTATTAGTTTTCCAGCGGTTTAACCTTCAAGTGCTTTGTGTTGTATGTGCCGCACTGTTGTACAGTAAAGTTGTTGTAAACAGACAGGTGTTAGTGCCGCAAACGGTCGACGGCTTACTGTCCTGCCATTTTTAGTTGCAGTTTATTACTGGCAAGCACTTGAAGGTGCTGCTTTTTTTAATTTACTCATAATTTACACGTCCACTATCTCACCATCTGTGGTTATCGAAATTGACGTACGCAAGGCACCTTCAGCAAGAAATTTCTGTATGTCGCTTTATCGTAGCTTCAAATTAAAAGTAAGCGCCTACTTTTGAACATTCACGTGGGTTCCTGTTAGAAATTGTGCAGGTGTCCTTCAACGGTTGTCTAATGATCTTTGACGAATCTGAATTGACTGAGAAGCGCAACTGGGGATGTAAAACCGTTGTTGGCAGTGAGACTTTCCTTTCAAACAGGGTTCTATTTACGTGAATGAAATAGAGTAAATGATAACAGCTATGCTTCTGTATAAACCTTTAATGCAACAATTCTTAGTAAAAGTATAAAAGAAAAAATCAAATCAATTCGTATAATTAATTATAAACTGGACCCTAAACTACTTAAGAAAACTAATTATAGTTCATCACGAAATGGTATACTCCCTGTATGTTTGTTGTGGTTTGTTTAGTATTCTTCTTAATCTTCTTTGGGGATTAAACCACTCATAGTTTTTAAAATTATCTTTATTAACGTTTCGATCCATAACCTAGGATCGTTTTCAAAATAATAAAAACTTCAAGCTTGACATTTATGACAAGTTTGAAGTTTTTATTATTTTGAAAACGATCCTAGGTTATGGATCGTAACGTTAATAAAGATAATTTTAAAAACTATGAGTGGTTTAATCCCCAAAGAAGATTAAGAAGAAAACGAAATGGTATATATTAATTGTCATTGTCCTTAAATATATTAAGTCCGAATATCTAACCGTAACACAAGTAACCTGTTCTAAACTATACTCGGTCCACAACCGGTTCGTTTACTTTTCTTGTGAAGGATGAACTTCCTGGAATATTGACGTCTTTGCTATTCATACGACCCAGAGCGCTGAATGATACTTCACACAAAACCCAGTTATAAAAATTAACTTATATATTTGGATCGATCCTACCTTATATCGTAGACAAGCTATTCTGCGGAAATTATTTCATCAAGCTTCACCACTAAGCTGCATTGTTTAACACACTGCCGTTTGACTTTCATTAATCACATAGCACTTGCTTTGTTTTTAGTCGTGCTTTACTCTTCTACTCAAACCGACCACCAGGTTCCGGCGTCTCTTTATACCTAACTTGATTAAAAACAGATTACTCATCTGACCTCCATTTCCTATAATAGTACTACCTTATACTACTAAACAGGAATCGTTAAACCTAATGCTAAGAGAACTATTATATACTACAACTATTGCCGCGGCACATCACCCCCACTTGAATTTAGGTACCGGCGAAATACTAATTCAATTCACCGTCGAGATGGCTGGGCCAGATCGACAGGGGCTCGATAGGGATTCAGATTAATTATATTATGGGCACCGATAGTCAACCCGTTCGAACCCCTTGCAAATTTGGCAGAAATTGTGGTTGATTACTCTGGTAACCGCACTCGTGCCTTTGAATAATAAAAAAAACGTCTTTATTACTTTGTCTTCAGCAGAAGACTGGGGGTAACAAGAGGCGATCTCACTCTACTAAATTGGTAAGTTTGCGCGCCTTACGTGTGTCTTTTCCCCGCCTTTGTTCTTAACTTTTCTTTAGTTACAAACACACAATCTTTGAGTTCTCCCTCGCAATCAGTTCTTTTCAATTTAATAACAGCTTTGTATGGGTTTATAAACTCCTCCTCCTCAAATATCTCTGCAACCCTAGCAAAGCTTGCAATATCCTTATGTGGGTACCCTTTTCTGCCAACCCGTTCCTGAACACCGTGCTCAAACTCGCCATAAATATCGCAAATGGCAACGCGGATTATGTTTCCCTGGCCGACTAACAAAAACTTAAGTTCTTGCTTGGTTTCTTAACGTTCCCTGCAACCAACATTTCCCAAAACTATTTACAATAGCAAATCGGTCCATCCAGTCACATCGTAAAATTACATTTTATCAAATGTGGTACCACAATGAAAGGACAACCAAAATGCACACTGCCGCTAACGACTTCCAAATATACCTGTTGTTTGACCGCTTGGCCTTTACTACTTAAAGGTCCAAAAACTGTTACGCCACAAGCCGATAATGATGGGATAATACCCTGCTTAGTGGCTACAACTTTATCATAAAATCTTGACTGATGCAACTCATAACCAATCCAGTGTCGACTGGATATACTAGCCTATACCCTCTACCTTTGCCCTTATCAACGAAATCTTATTCGCGGAACAACTTTCGTGTTTATTCTCCCATAAGGAATTATCATAATTATCGCTGAACGGTGTAGATACTACCCGATCATCGGCTTTGTTGGTGGTCGCACTCTCCTTCGTCCCTCTCCGCCACTTTATTTGGACCCTACTATAGACATTTTCCCCTTGAAAATTTCGACCACCAAAATGATGATCCCCAATTTATCTCTACGAGTACCGCCTCTCGTATTATAATACGGAAATAACTCGAATTTATTCGTAGCGTAAACCCGCCGTTAATATTACTCAAACTTATCAATAGCTTTAATACCAGAAGTAATAATTTCCCAGCATATCTCGGCGTGAAACTGTTTAGTAAAAATGTCGATAATCTCCTCCTCAAAGGAAGCCGTCTCCAAATAACTTGCTTCTTTGCATTTTTTTTTAAGTTATACGCACGTGACCCCTTCTCGAAGATATCGTACTTGAATACATTAAAATATGACCGTTGCGTCCGAGAATCCCTCTAACGATCCAAGAATAATTTTCTGAAACTATTGAAATATATTCACCTTCTGTCCTTAATTTGACCACAGTCAGCTACCAAATCGGGTAAAGCACTAATAGCTAACGCCAATTGTTTATTGTGTGATACTTCCGCTTTGTTAAACAATGCCTCAAATTTATTCATAAGCATAATCGGGTTTATACGACCATCCGATCTAAAAATTATCGAGCTACCCCTCAATTCTTTCCGAACATTTAAATATTGGGAGCCACTTATCTTTAGGGCGTTAATTAATTGTACGCCATTTACTTTCCTATCGGGCTGTTCGCTAACGGCTTCCAAATTACTCTGAATCTTATCAGTACCATCCAAATTAATTTTTAGAAGTTTCAGACTCGTTTGGATATCCCTAATGCCTCCATTTAATTTTCGACAAAATTTGTACTCCATATTTCGTTGTTGGTTTTCAGATTTGTATTAAGCTCCTTCATAAGCGTAGTTAAGTTTTAAAATATTTCGTCGCTTTCAGTGCTCAAATTTTGCTTTACTGCTTTTGTCTTTTTGCTTTTGCGCCCTGTCATTGTTGATAGTAAAATAAATTTCTATCCTAATCTAGAGCGTACTATAAGCATTAACTTCGTAAATCATAGGTAAATCATACCAAATTTTTGCAGAATCATACGCCACTTTAAGTCGTTTTTATCCAATTATAAAAAGAAATAAATAATTTCACATGTGTTAGTCATACCAAAAATTATCAAACAAAATTTGGTTTCTTAGCATTTATATGAGCATCAGATCTGATAATCACGTACAATTTCAAGTAAAAACTGTAATTCAAATAACATTGAAATAGTTATTAGTGAAAATTTCAAATTTACCAACTTTAGAGCAAATATTACTTCCATGAAAACATATATTCTAAGTAAGAAATATTAAACAATCGGCAAAAAATTATAATTTTGACTGATTTGGGTGCAGAGTCTTACAAATAGAAACCATGAAAGTTTTTGCGGCTCGAAACTTTGCCGTTTGTGGGGGATGTAAAATAAAAAATTTAATTCCCGTTGCATGGTATTTGCATTATATGTTTTTATATGTTACTAATATTACAAATTGTAAAGCTTTTTAGTTATGCATTTGTCAAGGTCATATATCTTCGAGTAATACTGTTGTGTATATCATCGCTGCTGATAGGTATCGTTATGCATGTTCTACGTTATCTACACTACCTTTCACAACCACATGTCGACTAAGAAGCACCAAACACATTGCTCAAGAACGCAATTATATTCATTGAAACAGAGTGATTCATGATAGCTATGCAAGAACAGACAATCAACACACAATATTATAATTTCATCATCAGAGACCCCAGCACAACAACAGACAAATGTAGACTATGTAAACAACAAATTGAAACAATAGTACACATCATAAGCGGGTGTTCAATACTAGCAAATACAGAATGCATGAAACGACATGACAATGCCGCAAAAATAATTCACCAACTAACGCTACAACACAATCTCACAAAGGAACATACATCAACATACAAATACACACCGCAAAACATACTATAAAACACAGAACACAAGCTATACTGGAACAAAAGCGTAATAACCGACAAAACAACACCACACAACAAACCAGACATTACACTTATCCGCACACCAAAGAAAATCACACAACTAGTAGAAATATCTATTCCAAACACAAGCTAATATACAGAAGAAGACCGCACAAAAATAGAAAAATATCCACAACTAGGTGAAGAAATTAAAGGCATGTGGCACCAATATAAAGTAGAAATAATACTGATCATAGTATCAATTGCAGGAGTCATACCAAATAACCTACACCAGAACACCCAAAGGCTACAACAACAAACACATTCACACATCTACAAAAGCCTTTAGAAACCGAGAACATATGATTGCAGTTTTCTTTGATATTAAGGGGGCCTACGACATAACCTGGCATTCTAACGTTTTAAAACTCTGTACAAGCATGGATTCAAAGGCAACATGTCCCTTTTCATCACATCGTTTCTAAAAAACCGACGTTTTAGGGTAAGATCTAGTGATAGTTTCTCGTCCACAAAGGTACTGCAAAACGGTGTGCCGCAAGGATCGACTTTTAGTTGTACACTCTTTCTGCTTGCAATTAATAGAATCTTAAATAATGTAAACATTCCTAAATGTTTGTAGGTAGATGACTCGGCGATTTTCTGCGTAGCAAAACTGTAGTACGTCATCTGCAGTCGGCCATTAACACAGTAGTTAGGAATGGTAAGTCTATCGGCTTCAAGTTCTCAAGAGAGAAAACGTTATGCGTCCACTTCTGCAGGCTCAGAATTTCACATTACGATGCTGTTTTGTACATGGATGGCGAAATATTGCAATGTCGCAATACTCTCAAATACCTGAGCGTTGCGTTTGACAGAAAACTTACCTGGCAACCATAGATTGAGAACGTAATAACTAAATGTAGGAAACATCTCAACATCTTAAAAGTACTTGCCCACGCAAAGTGCGACGCCAATCTAGGAGTGATGCTTCATATACACCGAACTGTAATTCTTTATAGAATCGAGTATGATAGCATTATATATGGCTCCAGCTGCAAAAATATTCTCCGATCACGAGATACCATACAGCATACGACAATCCGGTACTGTTTAGGTGCTTTTGCTAAAAGCCCAATCCAAAGTCTTTACTGCGAATCTAGTTATTCATCCCTTGACATAAGACGGAAAAAGCAAATGTCTACGTACATAGATGGTGTCAAATCCTGTCCATCCAACCCCAATAAATCCTTCTTATCCGACAAAGTCAACACATATAGAATCAAACCAAAAGCTACACGCGCAGCAGGAATTTGCTTCCTCGAATACTTACAAAGCAGAGAGGTTGAAATACCTAAAGAATTTATGGCTGGTACCAGCAACAAAAAAAGAATAGATTTAACATTGCTAAATAAAGACTCCACACTGTCACAAGTTTACAGAAAAGATTCCAAGAAATCAGGAACAATTATCCGAATTAGAACGAAATATACATTGCTGGGCCCAAGGTAGATACTGGCGTGGGATGTGCAATTGTGACAGGAAACGAAGTCTTCAGTTGGAAATTACACAACTACAGTTCGATATCTTACGCTGAATAGTATGCTATGTGGCAAGCACTTCCGTACTGTATAATCATGGATAGCGAAGGAAATTACCTTATAGTAACGGATGCACTAAGTGTATACAAGGTTTAGAAGACATACAGCGCCGATTCAATGAGGCAAAAATATCAAGCTCTCGTCGCTAATCTGATTCACAAAGGCTTCCACTTTGTTTTTATATAGATACCGAGTTATGTCGGAATATCGGGTAACGAATTCGCGGATAAAGTAGTCTGGCAAGCAGCTGAAACAGGTCACATGAATGTTACGCTCGTCAAATCATCAAACCTGAAACTTTATTTTAATGGAATAATATCTGAAGAGTGGCAACAGTTATGGAACAACACAAACACAGCATTAAGAAGACATAAGCTTGTTACGTTCACTTTCGACGGTAAGTTAAAAACCACACCCTTTTTGATTCACTATTCATTTACGTAGATTCTGTTACTACTCCAACAACATCCTGAATATCTTACCGTTTTACAATAAGTACGCTTCCTAACGATTTTGATTTAAACCAATTTGCTGCGAATTTGGAAAGCTTATTCTATAAATTAAATAGTCAATACCTGTTTTAAGTATCCGTGAACTTGCTACACATTACGATAGCGTATAGTTACATTCTAGATTATTTCAATCTAAAGACTGGTTGACATAATGTATTGAACTATCTGATGAACCGCGTTTCGGGTTTTCTAATCACCTGTGTTGATAACACTGGTATTACTTTAAACTCTGGTTATTTCAAAACAAATATATGTGCATTTTCTTTTCTGAACACAACAAAAGAACTCGTCGTTATCGTTGTATTTTTCGTTTCTGTTTCTTTTATGGGATTTCGCGCACACAATATTGTGTGGTAAGTATTTATGGTTTTAAGAAAAATGTACTTTGCGGCGACAACAATGTAATTTTACCTGAAATTATTCCCGCTCCACCCGTTGGATTGCTGCCTCCTTTTTTGATGGGAGTACACCCCCCAAGACGGAATCGCGCACGCCTCTGTTCCACCCCGTCATTAGAGACGGTAGGAGCCATTCCTACGTTGTAAACTCGAGGGTGAGAGTTTATGCATTATTTGCACCATTTTATATTTACACTTGGTAGCTTTAAAATAGTTATCGTTATGTGAGATAATATGAAGTATTAATATTACACTTATTGTGGTCATTATATCCGCTTAGTTGTATGTATGTAATCGTAGGCGTACGATGATGATTTATAACTCTTGGTTTAACTTTTTTTTAAAGTTATAAATTTTTGTTAGTTAAGATATTGTAATGGCAATGTTGTATATGTAATTTTATATTTACAATGATTTAGAGCTGTGGTTTCTAGTGTTGTGTTTGGGTTTTATTTTTGTTGTTGTTGATTAATGTAGGTGGTAGATACATAAAAACGTCGGCTCGCCATTTTAAAAATGATTTCTTTTGATTTTGTTGATATGTTGCTTGTAGGAATTAATTAATTAATTAATATAAGGATTATTTTGTAAATGCATGAGCGTAAACGGTAAAATCAAAATAGATATGGTCTCAACGTTAGTAGAGAAAAAATAGTCACCCGCGCATCCACGTTGGTGGATTGGTTAACCCCCCCAAGACAGAGAGGGCCCGATGGACCCGGGACAACGTAATCTGCTCAACTTTCCTACAAAAAAAGCGGCAACAGCGTCAATGAGGGGTCAATGTAATGGACGGTCATGTCTGCCGAAAGAAGCTATAACAAGTACGATTAAAAATTAGATTATTTACAAAAAAAGTACATTTTTTTAAAACTAAAAGCGCTTACCACACAACGGTGTGCACGAAATTTTGTAGATTACAAAAAACGACAAATATTCTGGTTCGTACGCAGAAAGAATAAATTGAAGTCGTTTTATAGGCAGAATTAAATTCAATCCCAGCGTTATTAAACACACAGGTGTTAATAGAAACTCGAAACAAACTTTATCAGAAAAGTGTAAGCCATTTTTTTAACGTGTCTTTAGTTTTGAGTATTATAAGAAGTAATCACACTCTATCGTTATATGTATCAAGCCGACGGATATTTGAAACAAGACACCCATTATTTAAATTATAAAAGAACTTTCGGTTTCGTAGCAAATATGTTTAAATAGAATTGTAGTAAAACGCACTTATTGTAGGAAGGTCTAATATACAGGATGGCGTATGAGTATCAAAAGCAGAATCTAAGCGAATAAATAGTGAAACAAAATGACGTAATGTTTAGTACACCGTCGGAAAGTCTAATATACAGGATGGCGTATGAGTATCAAAAGCAGAATCTAAGCGAATAAATAGTGAAACAAAATGACGTAATGTTTAGTACACCGTCGGAAAGTGGACGTAACAAGCTCCTCCACTAATTTTAGTTATTAAAACAAAGTATACCATTTTCAGCAAAGAAAACATTATAATAGTAGTAATATTAATAATAAAACATATTTCGCGCAGGAGAGAAATTTATGATAGCGATATAAGACCGGACAATCAACATACACTAATATAGTATACATATCATCAAAGACCTAAACACAACAACAAAAAAACATAGACTATGTAAACAGCAAATAGAAGCAATATGACACATCATAAGCGTATGTCCAATATTACGAAACACAAAATACCTCAATACAATACATCAAATACATACACAAATATATACTTACATTCTGAAAAGCAACTCAAAACCCAAATACACCGACAGCGTTCTAACTGAACCAGACATGCTTAAATCATTCAGCACGCCAGAAACTAATTACAAAAATAAAAAAAGGAAAAATATTAAAAAGAATGTGCTAACCAGCATTAAAGATTGAGTGGTGTTTGTTGCATAACGCAACAGAAATCATGTGACTGACTTCAGAATGTTGAATTTAAATATGTTAATTTTGTAGTACCGTTATCCGGGGTGTAATGGATCACCTTGGGTGAAATGGATCAACCGTACATTTTTTCGAATATTGTCTTGCATAACCGATTATGGTATCCTAGACACCACAAACTCCGATTGACATGTCAGTAGACATTACCATCAGTAGTTTTTTGTAGCGAACATTGTTATTGGTTATGTAAGTTTCTCTTGAAAAATTATGAATTATTATGTTTAAGTTTACAAAGTTTGAAAATAAACTACTCCACAGACGAAGTGGCTCACTTTGTATGGTAATAGTAGTCATAGATACATAATATGCCTTTTTGGCGACCAGCCTCTACTCGAACTGCTTTGATAGGTAATTCCATTTCTATTGGGTAATTTTATTAGGAAAAATTGTAATTTTGTGGGGTGCATCACGAGCTTGCCAAATAATATTGACTAATATGTACAATTTTGAGACTAATGATTGACTACCTACACTATAAATTAACAATAATGAATACCTACTAAATATTACTTAAATATTCTAATGAGTACTATTGATTTTCAGTTAAAAATGCCAAGAACAAACAAAAAAAATAGTTGGGATGCATGCTAATAGGACGTAAGAGCAGTGGCGGCGGAGCGTATTGGTCAGACGACTATGAGAACTGCATCCGAATTTTATGGGGTTCCATACACTACAATAAATCAACATTATCATGGCATGCAGACAGGTGTTTATGGTGGCCAGAAAGCTTTAAGCGCCGAGGAAGAAACTAGGTTGACAGAAGTACTTTTGTTACGTGCCGAGTGGGGCTCTCCTCTTAAAAGCTACGACGTTAGGTTTATGGTTCAACAATATCTGAACAAATGTGGAAGAAGAGAAAAAAGGTTCAATGGCAATCTACCAGGAGTTGATTGGTTTAAAGCTTTTATATCAAGGCACGAAGATTTAACCATAAAATTAGCAGAAAATACGGAAAAGGTTAGAGCTGCCGTCACATATGAAATAGTGGGAGAATATTTATTTTACCTGAAAAGGTCACTCGATGGCGTACCACCTTCAAACATGATTAATTATGATGAAACAAATTTCGTGGATGACCCGGCTGCCGTGAAAGTTGTAGTTAGACGAGGTGTAAAGCATGCTCACCGAATAATTGACACGTCGAAATCGAGTACAAATGTTGTAACATGTTTAATTTCAGCAATAATTATTAGCATTGAATTACGAGGATAATGCGCCAAGCGTGCCTTATTCCTTGTTAATCTTCTTATATGAAAATATTTGTGTGACATAAAGTTACTTCGTCACGCATCTTTAGCTGCTTCGTTGTTATTGCCACACCTCTAACGATGCTATCATTTGGTCCTTGCTTCGTCGAGCAGTCACCCGCTAGCAACTGCCTTATCAACATGTATTCCCGGCTAGAGGCGTGCGACTTTCGTATAAATTGCTCTTGTAAGCAGGTCAGGTCGTGCTAGACCTGAAACTATTTTTGATACCTTCTACTAACGGTTGGTAAAGTATACATTTTAAGAACTAATTTAATTTGGTTTAATTTATTTCGCGCGTCAATTAGGAGTCGTCACTTAGGATTTGTAATTTGTCAACTTAGAATTTATCAACAAAGAATGATGGATGTTGGTTTTGATTGCAGTCGTTTTTAAATAACATGGGAGATTATGAATTTCCATCCAGATTTGTTTTGAAGCAACAGCAGCAGTTTGGTTCGTTATTGGATATAAGATGTTTCGTGCATGTGTTTTGAACGTCATGGAGGTTTGATGAACAGACTATCATATAAAGCACGGAAAGTTGTTATTATGTTTTCAAACATGTGGTCTGTTTAATCCTCAATTATTGTTGGACTGGTTTTACAGGCCGTAGAACGAAATTTTGCCAAGTTGGGTTTGTATAGTTACAGGCTTTGTTTCATTTGACCTTAGATAATTTCAAGGTATGTTTTCGATGTCATATTTTTTTTGTTGCACAGTTGACAGATGTTGTCATGAAAGCAGATGCTTTGTGCAGCTGTCATAGAATTTAAACTGAACATTCATATTTTTGTGATTAGCTTTTATCTACATATAAATTATAAAACCTAAATATGAAAGTTTAAATCCACGCTATGTAAGAATTTAGAAACTGTAATCTACCTGAAAAGATCTGCCCAGGTTAGAAACGTTAATTCAGTGTATTTTGGCTATAAATTATTTTTGATCAAATTTTTAAATCAAGTTTATGTTTGAAGTGTAGTTGGTTGTTTTAAAAAAAAAAACAAATCCTTAACCTTGTTATAGATGTTAATGATGAAATTTTTTTTACTTGTTAAAAGGTGTTGAAATTTTAAAAGAGTTTTTTTAGTAAACAATTAGTTAAACTCTGAGGCTTTTATTTTGGTCAAATGCAATCAAATCTAATAACAAACAGGTAAAATTCTTGAGTAATAATTTTGTGCCAATATCATAATGGATATACATTTTGTAATTTTTTTTTGATATTTTTATAGGACACAAATAGTGTTCTACATTTTTATTTATTTAATCTTTGCAATTTCTTACAGGAGCTGTGTCTTATTGTTATAAGACAGGTTTTTGTTAACGAAGGCGATTGTTTTATCTTTGGGTTTCCACGTCCGCCCTTAGAACTGTGCTCTGCTATTATCGTGATTATCTCAGGACTTGGTGGCGCCTATTTAGCTTAGTTTAGCTTTGGTTTGCAAACAAAATTTGACTTACCCCCCCACTTGTTATTGCTCTACCCAGGAATAGACCCCTAGCTGTGTCGAAAAAATTTTGTACACTAGCGCCTCAACGTTTAGGGTTCCGAAACATAAAAACAAATAACAACAAAAATCGGTACAGTGTAATGTTTGAAGGTAGGTAATGTCACTTTACTTCCACCATTTATGGTTTATAAAGGTGTAGTACAACAATGTGAAAATAACAATTTCAGGTTTGTCCTTCTACCTTCTAATACTACGCAATGCTGCAGCCATTGGATGTCGCCTACTTTCATTCATTCAAAGCAGCATGGCGTAAGGTTTTAGAAAAGTGGAAGTTGAGAAATCGAGGCGTCTTACCTAAAATGTTGAAACGAAAATTTATTTCTCGCGAATATCAGATAGTAAATTGGACCACCATATACCATAAACCCTTACCTGATATCACAAGATCGAGAATTTCTTATTAATGAGGGAAGCCCAAGGTAAAGTTGGATGGAAAACGGCTTGAGGAAAAGAAAAACTCATTAGAAATAAACGGCTAGTAGAGTGTTAGCTCTGAGTAGATTATGAGCTTGGGTCATGGGTTGTCAAATGACCAAAAATATAGATAACGAGCGCCACCGTATTTTTCAATACAACAACATACGAAGATTCATGTACTTGTATTAGGGGAATGCGGAAACCTGAAGTCTACACGACTTATGTAGCCACGAAACCTAAATATCAACCTTGCAAAGCACTTACCAAAATGTTACTTGCCAGATGTATTACAGATGTCTCTGCATAACCTGTGAACAAACAAATGCACAACATGGACACCGTTTGTGTCCTTAAAAATATTTACCAAAAAATAACATATTTGATTTTAAGTTCCAAAAATATATACACTAGGGTATTTGTTATCATAAGATAGAATAAATCTTTTGCTTATTAAAAACCAATAAATTTCCCTTGAATTTTAATAATAAAAGAGTTAAGCAAAAATAAATTCTATTCAATCAAATTGTTTTAGCTTGTTTCAACATTAATATTTACAACAAAAATTTACATGAAAAGAAACTTGTATTGTTTTCTTTTCATGAAAATGCACAAACATCTTTAAACCCAATACTTCGACGTAAGTTTACTGTAAGGTATATGCTTTCTTAATTTAATTTTCAAACTTGAATTATAGCCTTCAGTAGTACTACAGTCGAATTTACAAGTGAGAAGCAAGATTATTTTACGTGATACTAAAATGTATCATTCAAACAAAGTATAAGCTTTACTTTATATGCTAAAAAAAATTATCATGTTCTTTAAAATTAAATTGCATGACCTCAAAATAACCAAAGATATTTTAAATATAACACAAAATAACATGTGGTAATTATATTGAATAACTAGATATTTTTGACATATGTCAATAACAATTTTTTTAGTGAAGCCATAACTGTCTGCTTGTGAAACAAATATGATAGGCAAACTACGGCACCATCTTTAAAATTTTGTAAAGTTGAGAGAATAAAACGGGATCTTTCTTACTAAATAAATTTTAAAATAACTAAATCAAAGTAAAATTTCAACATTTGATCATACGTAAAACATTTAAATAAATACAACTTAAATTAAAGGCTAAATGTCACTCACGTGCTTGTACAGTTCAATCAAAAAAACTTGAACGTTTAAACCAGAACCAAACAACACCAGATGTCGACAATTCCATGTACATCTGCGATGCACACAATATGAAAACATACCATTATGACTGAATTTTACGCTGGAATTTTCAAAGACCTTCACAATAAAATATTATCCAACCAAATAAAATCTTTTTTACATATGACCAGTAATTTTTATGTTTTCTAAATTTTAACTAAAGCTCTATATCTATGGTATTGCACTACAGAAAACGAATTAGTAAATTTTATCAAATTAATTATACCATTGTTTTAATGATGAAACACTCCAATATTCTTTGCGTTTGCAGGAATCAACTAATTTTTCTGATGGTGAAATACAAAATAAAATCTTTACCAAAAGTTTTCAGGAACCACATCAAGACATGAAGGTATTCATTAATCAACTTCTTTTACGAACGCGACAGCAGCTCATGTGCCTGAGCATATTGACTTTTCTATGCTCCGAAGAGCTGCTTACTTCTTCAAGCGCTAAACAAGAAGTGAAGCCGAACTGACAAACCAACGATTAGAATCGTAACTTAGACATAGAAAGCGGAGGAGCGCATAATCCATTATACATTTAATAAACTATTTTTAGTGATCAGACAATTATAAATTATATTTATATATTATCGAAACATAATATTAGATTTATAAGGAAAGTGTAACTGACTAGAAAAAAACGTTACACAGCCTCTTTCCAAGAGAAAATTTGAGGTACCTAAAATTTGATGAAATCGAAGAATTTTTTACCAAAAGTTCAACAACATAGAATTGTCAAAATATTGTTATTAACTATTTAAACACACAATTAATCAAAATAAAACAGCACAACCGTTAATTTATAACAAACGACAAATTTAACCAAAAAATTAAAGAATAATTCACCAAACTATATGGGGAAATATAAATGCATGGAAATGAGTGATAAGTAACTACGTGTACTACACGCCTATAAAGGGACAAATTCGAGAATTCATAATCTGTATTAATATTTGATTAGCTAAATATAATTCAGGGAATCCAACACTCACTAGATGCATATTATAATGTGCAAAAGAAACTTCAGGTACAATAACAATACCAAAATCTTAAAGTTAGCCAAAAGCAAAAAGAGTACCAACTATAAATCAAAACAAAAGTGATAGTATGACAAAATCACTATTACACAAGAGTTTATACAACAAATACATTTTCTAACACTATCCTACTTATCATAAATACTTATCTACACAAATTTCTAAAGTGCTTACTAAATTTGCACAAATTGATGAACTATAAAGGTACCAAAGCATGTTGACTACCAAGTCTTCTTACGAATCAAATCACTAATAATCGAGAAGCGGACAAAGTATTAACACTACCTATCCATCAATAAAATATTTTCCGCTGTATTACAGCTATCATACAGACTCAACTATTTCACTCAAAAATTCTACCACTTCAATAATTTAATACTAAAAAACATCATTACTACCAATAAAATATACTCTGAGCCAACTGGAACATATCCACCTGCAACTCACTAAAAGCTTTTCACGAGCTACCATAGCTCATCAAAATACTCTAAACTAGAATAAGCACATCAAGCTTGATCTCTATTTACTAAACCAAAAAAATTAAGCATTCATCAAATACTCACTACATCATTACATACTTACTACATCATTAAATGATTACTACATCATTAAATACTCACTACATCATTAAACATTCACTACATCATTAAACACATACTACATCATTAAACACACACTACATCATTAAACTCATGCAATACCAAAAATTATAAAATACCACTACTACCAAAGCTAGAAATTACTTCAAACAAATCAAGAATTCCAACTAATTTCAAGCTCATCCCACTTAGGAATTCAAAACATGAACAAGAAAGAATTACTACTGACATCAACTAACATCGTAAAGTACTTAATGTTCTGAAACATTTTGATCATCTTCACCATCTTTATCACTTAATGCGGAGTATGGTTTCAAGTCTTTGGTATGCCATCAGCCTGTCTTAGAACCATCTATATTACTCAACTCATAAACCAGATCAGAAATCTTTTTCCTAACCACACACAGAACAAACTTTGCTGCTAGTTTAGCAGTAAATTTATCGTCTGCACTAGATAAAACCTTGTTTACTCTCCATACCTTATCACCAACGTCAAAGCACACATTTCTTCTTTTTAAATTATATTGGCGACATGCTCCTTCATAAGCTGAATGTAAATTAGCATGTACTTTTTTAAAAATATCGTAAAGACCTTGTTGATCAGATACATATAATGGTCGACTACCCGGAATAAATTCCATATCTTCTTTAGGTACAAATCCATCATTATAAAATCTTCCACTTACTGGGACACTACGACCAAGAAGTAAAAAATTAGGGGTATAACCTGTAGATTGATGTTTTGAGGAATTAATTGCATACTGAATTTGTGGCAATTCTGAACCCCAATAATTGTGCGTATCAATATATAAACGAATAGCGGTACCCACAGTTTTATTAATTCCTTCTACAAAATTACACTGCGGAGAATATACCATCTTATACCATATTTTCTGAATATCATATTTATTACAGAGGGCTTTAAAAATTCTACCTGACAATTGAGGTCCATTGTCATATATAACAAATTGTGGAACACCAAATACTAGAAAAACTTTTTCTTCCATAAAACCTTGTATACTGTGTGCTTTTGCACTACGCAGAGGATGTAACAAAGTATAGTTGGAGAACCAATCACCTACTACTAATAACCATTTATGTCAAAGTTTTGAACGTGGAAACGGACCCATCAAATCTAACGCTATTGTTTGAAAAGGAAACTTTGCTTCTTTCTCTTTACCCATTAAACCAAGAGGACCAACATTTGATGATTTTTGTGCACCACACGTTAAACACTTTTTACAAAATCTGAGTACATCTAAATTCATTTTAGGCCAATAATAATGTTCTTGTATTCTATAATTAGTTTTTGCGAAACCAAAATATCCTGCAACAGAATATACATGACAAGAACTAATAATTTCTTCTCGCTGAGCCATAGGTACTAAATATTTTCATTTACTTAAATTTGAAGATAAGGGTAGGTTAGAGGGGACAAATTTAAGTACAAATTTATTCTCTACTTTCCATTGAGAGTAATTTTCAGGAGAAGAGAGAATTTTAATCCTTAAAAAACGTACCAAGAATCTAACTTTTCTAAACTAACTTCAATTAATTCAAGAACAGGATTTTCCTGAGGAGTTGCACGACTAAGACAATTAGGCACAACATTAAATTTACTTTTTCTATGAATTTCGCAGACAATGATAGTTTTATACGTAATAAATTTATAGTTTAGATTACTTTTATCCTTCCATTGAGAGTAACAATAAATCAATGTTCTGGTACACTCACACTATTCATAATCAAACTGTTAGACAAACAAAAGTGCTTCACAACGCATAAACTTGCTAGAATGACAAACTCCTTTATAAGCCTCACCTAGACTTATATACAAAAAAAAAATTTTAACCCCATCACCAACCTCAAAAATAGTAATGCCAAAATTGCTAGAGCGACAAACTTACCAGGAGTCTCGTTTGACTTATGTAATGCTGAGCGATCAACTCTTCATGAGTCTCGTCTAGACTAACATACTGCTACGCGACCAACCACAACGAAAAGTCTCGCTTAGACTAAATACAACTTAACATACTGCGTTGCAATGCGATATAAATTAAAAAAAATTGCTACCAAATCAAATCAAATCAAAACAAAAACGTGCCCATGCACAAGAGCAATTTTGAAACTATATATCAACAGCAAAAACTAGTGTACCAAATTATTAAAGCATTATTTCTTATATCAAGAAATTAATCAAACAACTATTGTAACTAATAGGAATGGAAGATGAACCTAAATCTTTATTTAATTTTTCATGTAGATCTGCCTCCACAACAAGAATTGTAGTCAAACTTTTATTTTCAAATATCACCACTTCCTCAAAATTTTCTTTAGGGAGCCTTAAACCTTTAATCCTACCTGTAATATGTATTAACCTTGACTGTATCATTTTGAAAATAGAATCGGCGGGATCATCAATAAATTCCAACAAAACATTTTTTATTGACTCTATGCTAGACCTAATTTCTTCTCGTTCTGTATCAAAATCCATCTTATAACCCGAAAGATCAATTAAACAACCTGGCTTGTGTGTTTCCTTTGCCAACAACCTAGCTAAAATTTTCTTTTATCTGAAACTGGTTCTGAATTTTCAATGCCTCTAATGTTCTTTTCATATTCTAATTCATTTTTAAGTAAATGCACGATGCTGTACATTTCTGCCATAATTGAATATTTATATGTCACTAAAATAACCTAGAAATATAATCTTTGTCCAAAAATTTTAATTGACACTACTCAATTTATAACCAAGCTATATAAAGTTTTGAAGATAAATTCACAAACAAAAAGGTGTCCTAAGAATATTGAAAACCCACATCAAACTGTAAGTGTGACAAAAATGAAACTATAAAATCACATTAGTAAGGTCGATGCGAACCTCAGTTACTGAGTGCAAGTGTGATGAATCTAAGAGCAAACAATCTAGCCCCACGTTCTGGGCGCAAGTGAAACGGAAATTTATTTCTCGCAAATATCAGATAGCAAATTAGACCACCATATACCATAAACCCTTACCTAATATCACAAGGTCGAGAATTTCTTATTAATGAGAAAAGCCCAAGGTAAAGTTGGATGGAAAACGGCTCGAGGAAAAGAAAAACTTATTCGAAATAAACGGCTAGTAGAGTGTTAGCTCTGGGTAGATTATGAGCTTGGGTCATCAGTTATCAAATGACCAAAAATATAGATAACGAGCGTCACCGTATTTTTCAATACAACAACATACGAAGATTCATGTACTTGTATTAGGGGAATGCGGAAACCTGAAGTCTACACGGCTTATATAGCCACGAAACCTAAATATCAACCTTGCAAAGCACTTACCAAAATGTTACTTGCCAGATGTATTACAGATGTCTCTGCATAATCTGTGAACAAACAAATGCACAACATGGACACCGTTTGTGTCCTTAAAAATATTCACCAAAAAATAACATATTTGATTTTAAGTTTAAAAATATATACACTAGGGTATTTGTTATCATAAGATAGAATAAATCTTTTGCTTATTAAGAACCAATAAATTTCCCTTGAATTTTTAATAATATAAGAGTTAAGCAAAAATAAATTCTATTTAATCAAATTGTTTTAGCTTGTTTCAACATTAATATTTTCAACAAAAATTTACCTGAAAAAAAAACTAGTATTGTTTTCTCTTCATAAAAAACACAAACATCTTTAAACCCGATACTTCTACGTAAGTTTACTGTAAGGTATATGCTTTCTTAATTTAATTTTGAAATTTTAATTATAGCCTTCAGTAGTACTACAGTCGAATTTGCAAGTGAGAAACAAGATTATTATACGTGATACTAAAATGTATCATCCAAACAAAGTATAAGCTTTACTTTATATGCTACAAAAATTCATCGTGTTCTTTAAAATTAAATTGCATGACCTCAAAATAACCAAAGATATTTTTAATGTAACACAAAATAACATGTGGTAATTATATTGAATAACTAGATATTTTTGACATCATATGTCAATAACAATTTTTTTAGTGAAGCCATAACTGTCTGTTTGTGAAACAAATATGATAGGCAAACTACGGCACCATCTTTAAAATTTTGTAAAGTTACGAAAATAAAACGGGGTATTTCTTACTAAATGAATTTTAAAATAACTAAATCAAAGTAAAATTTCAACATTTGATCATACGTAAAACATTTAAATAAATACAACTTAAATTAAAGGTTAAATGTCACTCACGTGCTTGTACAGTTCAATCAAAAAAACTTGAACGTTTTAACCAGAACCAAACAACACTAGATGTCGACAATTCCATGTACATCTGCGATGCACGCAATATGAAAACATACCATCATGACTGAATTTTACGCTGGAATTTTTAAAGGCCTTCACAACAAAATATTATCCAACCAAATAGAATATTCTTTACATATGACCAGTAATTGTCATGTTTTCTAAATTTCAACTAAAACTCTATATCTGTGGTATTGCACTACGAAAAACAAATTAGTAAATTTTATCAAATTAATTATACCATTGTTTTAATGATGAAACACTCCAATATTCTTTGCGTCTGCAGGAATCAACTAATTTTTCTGATGGTGGAATACAAAATAAAATCTTCGCCAAAAGTTTTCAGGAACCACATTAAAACACGAAGGTCATTCTTTTACAAACGCGACAGCAGGCCATGTGCCTGAGCATATTGACTTTTCTATGCTCCGAAGAGCTGCTTACTTCTTCAGGCGCTAAACGAGAAGTGAAGCCGAACTGACAGACCAACGATTAGAATCGCAACTTAGACATAAAAAGCGGAGGAGCGCATAATCCATTATACATTTAATAAACTATTTTTAGTGATCAGACAATTATATATTATATTTTTATATTATCGAAACATGATATTAGATTTATAAGGAAAGTGTAACTGACTAGAATAAAAATACGTTACAATGTCTTGCCTACAATTGTTAAGTGAATCTATTGAAAAGTTGGTGCAAAATCTCAATCAAACAGTTGCTGGTTTTAAAGCCTGTGGCATTGTACCATTTAACCCTGATGTTGTTTTAAAAAAAATAAAACACCTTAGAACCTCACAAGCCCAAGAAGAAGCTGGTGATCAAGTTCAGAAAGCATGGTGTAGTACAGTTGTCGAGCATCTGAGTCAAATGAGAACATTTAGTGGGGAAACCAAAAAACGTGGAAAGAGACTAACTGTAGAACCGGGAAGAAGTATTTCGCTGTCCGACCTGCTACCAATACTCATGCATGAGGAAGTGGAAGATGATGGGGGTCAAGCCAATGATGTGGAAGAGGGTGAAACTTCTGATAAAGCTATTGAAGATTTATATCTGTCTTGTTCGCAAGGCAATCAAATTGCACATGATGATATTGAAGTTGACAATTATGTTATCGTAACGTTTGAAACAAATAAAAGAGATTGTTTTTTCATTGCAAAAATTACTGCTAAAAATGACTCTGATAGCAGTGAATATACAGTGAGTGCTTTACGGAAGAAATCCACTTCAAAACAATTATTTTTTATTTATCCAAATGTCCCTGATATTTCCATTGTTCAACCAGCTCACATAATGAGGAAAATTAGGGGTACTTATCCAGAAGAGGAAAATACATTTTTGAAAATTTAGATTATGATGTAGAATAGTCCGACTTATTTTTTTAATACTTACTTATGACTTAGTTCTTGTATTTTCTTTGTTTTTATATTGTATGCAAGTATTATTAGAAATAAAAACAATAAAACACATAATATTTAAATTCTAGCCGTTAATAATTGTTTTATGCTCAAAATGGCATTAAAAATTTTATTTTATATTTTTGATCCACTTACCCCAACAGCCGGTCTAGAATGCATATTAAATGAAAATAAATGAATGATCCTCTTCACCCCTACTTGAGAGGTGAAACGGATCAGCTTTTGGAAAAAAACATTAAGTAGTTTGGTGAATTAAAATGATAAAAAAAGAGTTTATTGGATAATTGAATAGTATGGCTGCAACATATATTATTTTCATATTTTTCTGTGCATGGGGAGACTACGATATTTGCAAAAAACTAGCAACTTTGATCCACTTGACCCCCGTTGACGGTACGTAGCTAACTTATTTTTAAGAAATTGACTGTAAGTTTTATTTAGGCGTAAACGCAAGACATAGAACTTACGTTGCTGCTACAAACTAACGTTTGTAGAGGATTAGAAACGATCAATTTTCGTAATTAGTAATTTTCTATGATGTGCATATCTACAAAGCTATAAAGCAACAGATTTTTGTTCGCCTAGAATTGAACCGCACTTTGTACTACAAAGCACTTCACTACTTACAGATTTGCTACTTTAAAAAGCTTTATTTATCTCGTCCTGATAAGATATAAAATATTTCTTTGAATAATATTCTTTTGATATTCCTTTATTATCTCGGTAATATTAATTTTAAGTTTGTAATTAAAATTTACTTTCAACGTAATTGAAGTTTCTAAAAGAATTCATAATTTAGGCAACTTTGAGGATGATCCTGAAAAACACGTAAATACAAAACAGTTCCACAGAAACTCACGCCCCATTTCATTTATATTTGAGAATTATTAAATCATATGCTGATCAGTTGCAAAAACGAAGTTCTACATAAAAATCTATTGCCATATTATTGGCATGTAAAGAGGAAGAGGTTCAATCTAAATGAATACTATGAAGTACAAGAATAAAGCAGAGCTTTCAGGCGATATCAACAACGAACCGGCTTCAATAAAGAAGATTAATCATATGCATCTTGCAGTAAAGTATGTAAAACACGTCATTCTTCCCATGGGATTGTGGCCAAAAAAGCAGTTATCTTGGCAGTATATAATACGTGGCGTCTGTACAATGTCAGTATTGTGTATATTTTTGTTAGGACTATCGGTTCAAGGCATCTACGATATAAAGGAGGCCGACTACTTCTTCTACGATATGTGTGGAATTTCTTGTACCCTAGGCTGCATCACCAAGTATGTCATAATATTTGCAAAAAGGAAGCGCTTAGAACAAGTTTTAAAATGCCTTAAAGATCCCTTATTTACAACTTATTCGAGGAAGATTGCAGGAAAAGTGTTAAACATATTGAACTTGACAAAAATGCTTTTCCTTTCGTGCCTTGTTCTAGATACAGTGCTTGTGACAATATCTCTTGCAATTCCTATTTCAGCAATATGGACCACTGGTAAATCACTACCGCTACCAAACTCATTCGATATGAATCGAGCTCCTTTTTTGGTATACGTGTTTTTTGTCGCATATCAAGTTGCTGGAATGATTATACTTGGATGGTCACTTTTGGGCGCCGATTTTGTTATGGTCTATCTTATGGTAATCGTTGTGTGCCAGTTAAAAATTGTCTGTTACGACATATCTGTCGGAATTAGTGTATATACAGAAAAAAACGATAATGAAAGTATTCGAAATCTGCTGGGAGTAATAATACGACATCACACATTAATAGAAAGGTGAGGTAAATTGTTGAAGAAATAACGTCCAAGATATTTTTAGATTTGTAAATGGTATAGAAGACATCTTTTCCTTTTTCGTTTTAATCCAGTTGGTCCTTAGCATGGTCTTAGTTTGTATATCTGGTTTTAATATGGTTTTGGTACGTATACACGTTTAGTATTTGAAATAAAGCTTGCAATCAAATGTGCATCCCTAGCACACTAAGAAATTGTCCTGGACAAAATCTTATTGCTTCATTATATGAGCAATTCGCAAAATATGCATTATCAATGCAATCATATAGAATAATAGGCGTTATTCTAGAGCTCACTTGTACCATATTAGACAAGCACGTATTCTGCACATATAAAAATCATGTTATAAATAGATTCCAACCTTGTGTAGAACAAGCAAATTATGAAAACTAATTTAAATTTGCTTAAAGTGTACACAAATGCAACAGGATCACTGTTTATCTGTACACTGAAAGTTACGCAAAGTTTTGATCAGCCAGTGGATAAGCTGGCTGCCTATTTGACTAAAATCACCCGATTTTACTTATATTTTTCTTATATTTTGTAATGTTTTTTGTACTACCTTTTGTTAGTTATTGGTGTGACCCCTAGACAGACTATAACAGAAACAAAGGGAACTCAGCTTTCCTGTTTTTCAAATTATGGCCCAGGATTAGAAGATTAGAAAATTGCAAAAATGAGTAAGAAAGTCTAATTAAACAAAACAGCTACCGGACTTATTAGGTCATCGGAGGCAATAAGCGTCGGGTGGGATATTTGATATATTACAAGATGGAAATTTATTCGTAGGGTCAAATATATGAACGATTTATAACATTAAGGGTGCCACTAAAACCTGTCGTGCGATTGGCATGTAAACGATTTCTTAGAGGCGGGCCTACAGATCTCAAGACGATTAAATCTAACACAATAAAATACAAGGCACTTTGTAGATATAAAGTACCTACTGATTGCCTAAGCGAACACTGTATTGCAACGTTTCGGTTTGGATCTGCAACAAATTTTAATTGCATAACCTCAGACCCGATTTGAGCCTATCTTATGTAAGTCACCTCTTAATATTTTATTTCACGTTAGTGATTACTACCTTTGCACAAATAATAACCACAAAAATGGTAAAGGTTTCTATAAACTTAAATTCTTTTTTTTTCAAAGCATGAGCAAAGGTATGTACATTTCATATATTAAAAAAAATAATCATGAAAACATTCTCTAGTTTAAATAAAATATTACGTTTACATATTATATGATCACAGCTATAATAGATCTATTACAAATGTGTTACATTAAAGAGCCACTAAGCATTTTTAGATAAGCACATATACACATGTAAAGTAACCAATTTCTAAATGTGTAAACCAAAATTATCTATACGAAAATTTTAATCTTGTCGTTCTCTGAACGATAAAAAAATAAATCTGCATATTTCATACAGTCTCGCAATCAAAATATGAAAAACTTTACTGTTAGATTTTATGATAGTAACGCACTGAACTTTATAAGAAATATTACTGTTACATTTTATGAGAGTACTAAATAAGTGTTATAGAAAAATAATCCTACTCTTTAATGCAGCTGCTTAAAAATTGTGAAAGATATTACTCTTAGATCTTATGACAGTACATAATAAAGCTTATGAAAGATAATGCTGCACTTTGACGCAGTTATACAATAATATAACAAAAGCTATTACTGTTAGATCTTATTATAGTATATAATGTATTTTATAACAAATATAAACCTTATTTTTAATACAGTCTCCTAAATAGTTTAAAAAATATCACGGTTCGATCTCATGACAGTACATATTAAACCTTATAAATATATATATATCCGTATCTTTAATTCAATCCCATTATGATAATTAAGTAAAATATTACTGTTAGATTTAATAACGCCCCATAATAAACTTTATGAAAATTAATGCTGCAGCTTGATGCAGTTATATAAAAAAATGGAAGATATTTCTATTAGATCTAATGACAGTAGGTTTTGAGCTTTATAAAAAAAATAAACCTGTATTTTTAATACAGTCTCATAATGGGAATAAAAAAATATTACTGTCAGATCTACTAGCAGTACATAATGAACTTTATAAAAATATATTCGCTAATTTCTACGAACAAAATTTTAGGGCCATCACTGACTTCAATTATTTACAATAAAATTGACATTTAAGATAATGTGTAGTCACGAAGGGGCAGTAAAAGTGTGCAACCTTTGTTAATTATTTACCTTTCTAAAAAAATTAATTAGGTTAAAATTTTGTTGCTAAAATATAGTTGGACTGCGCCCTCATCTCAGGAACTGCGGTGAGTTCTTTGAATTGTTATTCCTACTAGTAAAATCATACACTTGATTTAATCCAAGTTCAATAAACAATAACACAACACAATGCCACTATTTTAGTGAGTAGAAAAAATATACTGTTAATAATAAATCTCTTTTCAACCAATGATATGTACAACCTAACTATACTTATAAATGCTTTTTAAAAATATTTACAGAATTGAAATGTTGCCAGTAGAACAATAAAAATAAAAAAATTGCTGAAATGCAAACTGCATAAACAAATTGTTATTTACCCTAATATTGAATAAAGGCGTCAAGTATTTTAAATCGAGCTTGTTTTAATTGTATCAGACTTATACAAAATTGAAGTCTCTAGTTTAGTAATTAATTCAAGCAAAAAAATTGAAGCTAATGAAATTTCATGTGCTGCTTAAAAAAATGTTTTTACAGTACTGTTTTAACTGCACATAGAATTAAAATTTTGCTATTATAAGAGGAATAGAATTTGTAATACCTGTTTGCGTGTTTGGTAAGTTGTTAGTTGTTGTCACCTGATAAATAAGTTGATAACGATATTACTCAGGGGCCTCTACCAGAATTTCCTATTACGGCTCCAGCAAGGACGACACCTGCAAAGATAACAGTTTAAAAAAACACAATTGGACAGCGTGCACGGTCAACGGCTTTCCGTAATTTATGATTCCATCACCAAAATAACTTATTAAACTGTAGAGTGGTTATACTGACAATTGCTAAAAATACCCTTCAGAAATGATGGCTGCATTGTGTTTGAGATGTCCTAAACTTAGTGGTTAGAATTCACCATGTGCGAATTCTATTAAAATAATACGTATTTCTGATATCAGAGTGAATACACCAGGATCAAAATTATTTTTACGTGCTTTTGTGAATAATTCACTACTACGTGCTTCTCGCAATAATTTAATGTCACGTGAACCCATAACTAAATGCTGAAGTAAAAAATCCTCATCAGATTTAACAATTTCAAATTAATAAAAGGGAAGTAAACACCCAGTTTCGGCTTTACACATTGTAACAAAGTAAACAAACTAAGTTATGAGCACGTAAGTACTTGATGCTTTTCAGGCTAAGCTCAAATTCACAATTAGGAAGACCCATTTTCGTGCAGTGCTTAAATCAAAAAGAAAGTTTGCGTATCTAACAAAGTAGATAATATCCCTCCTAAGCACAGATGGTTTTTAAAATTAACGAACAAAATACTGTTTTCAACCAAAACACGTTCCTAAGAGGCCTGTATGTATGGCTGTCTATTTATCAGAATAAGTAGAATACATTACCTATTAACAAAATTAAACTGTTACAAATGGTGCCCTCATCCCGACATATTTGAATAAACAGATATCGCCTGAGAGTAATTTACTCATCACCAGCTAAGTAAATTGACGTAACAACTAACAGGAATTTAAACAATTACGCGCGGTTTCCATGTGAAACGAAAAGTTTGTTATCTCTTCCAAATAAGTATCAATCCATTTACCACAATTACTACGCCATAACAGATGATAACCCAACTTGGCGAATTAAACCATCACTTGAATTATGAGTTTCCCAGATAATGTACTACACCAGTTATTATAAGAAACATTTGAACTGTCTGAATTTCATTAGAAAGTGAGGAAGAAAAGATAAAAGCTTTGGCAAGGTACGTGTAATTATTGAATTTTAAGATTTGGAAGTGGTTGAAACTCGACTTTTGCGCGCATCTCTTATTTTGTGAGGAATCGCAAATCCGAAGTCCCACATTTTTAATTATATGGCGATACCTCAGTTGGTGGACAAAGATATCAACGAGAACAGCAATCGCCCAGGGTTAAAGTCCAACTGTCTTTATTATAATGGACAAACAAGATAACCTGGTAGAAAAATGCACACTTGCTATTGGCGCTTGCAATTATTACGTCGTGAAAGAAGAACATTACACTTGCAATAGGTGTATGTTTGCTCAAGGCAAGTCTTAATCTACCTTTTTTAAGCGCACAAGTTAAGGAATTTTTACACAAATATATGCAGGTGTTGCAATATGAAAATGAACCTATATTTTAATATATACAAGGTGTATTTTATGGATTGTATTTATTTTTAATTATTCAATTAGGGTCGGCAATGATTTTGTAACACGATACAGCAGAAGATATTCAAACTAAGGGTGGCATAACACGACGTTGTATGACATAATTCGATTTAAAGCAACTTGATGTTATGTTGTCAGTCAGCAACACCGACGCAAGCTGTTGTGATTGTTAACCAATGAAACTAAAGGTACTAAATACTGCCAGAGTAAACCTTATATTCACTAATGTAAAAATTAGTGATTTTAAACCCGTACCACAGTAGCTGAACTACTTCAGCCTACAAGGTTGACCGCATATTTAATATTTCAAGGGGAGGTCCAAATATGGATTGTAAAAAACAATTCCTGCCACCAATGGTTGTATAATTTAGATGCGTGTACAAATACAAACCTCGCGCAATAAAACTCAACCACAAAATAAACAGAAATGGGCGTTATCAAAAACTCTAAATAACCCGTTTGGATGCATCGTGCTGCTGGTTTAAGATTCTGTGCAAATAAAATTGTGATTTTATGTTTAAGTCATTTAATAGTTGTAAAAACGCATTCCGGATCAATGTTTTTGGGGGTTTCATTACTTTACTATGAAATTAACTCCTATACACGCACGCACGCACGCCCCCAAGCACGTACGCACTCACGCACGCACGCACTCACGCACGCATGCCGTAAGTACATACGCGCTCATACGCAAGTATGCACGCAATCCAAACACGCACGCACGCATGCATTCACGCACGCTCGATCGCACGCACGCACGTACCCGTCCACACACGCACTCGTACAGGTACGTACGCGTACGCACGCACGTTCACAAACGTGCGCACACGCGCACACACGCATGTACACAGAAGATGATTGTTAGGTCCTGCGATACGCGATCTTTTGATTGACAGGTATGACTTTGCATATAGAAATTACAATAGATACATCCTAGATTCTATTTAGAATTTTAGTAGGAAATTGATGTGTATATAAATTTGTGGTCATAGATATTACAGTCAGTTGTAATTGCAGCTTTGATTCTAATACTTGTACTAATGTAAAACGTCGACTTCGATATATTCTAGGTCAAAGCTTAGAAGTCGTAGTGTAATATAAATTACTGCTATTGATCATATAAACTAATATAAACAAATAATTAGTATTCTGATATAATTTCGTTATAGCGCTTGGGTAGTAATTTAGAAAATAGCATTGTAATCTTGGTGTCAAGGAGATAATACTCGTGCTGTTAGTTAACCCTTTATAGGGCAAAATAAGCCGACTATCATTTACGTTTTTTTTTTAAATCACGTATGAATAGACTACACATCGTTTATTCTACTTCAAATTTGGTTTAGAAAAATTGTTTAACTGTATAGCTATGATTGATTTACAAACCACTAACCATCTACGGTTCGGTTGTTAAATAAGTGATTAGAGGCTAAGCAATCAACCAGTTTATTAAAACACAGAATTCAATTGATAAACACCTTATTTATTATGTAATGTTGAAAAACAGCTACATAAAGCTACTCCACATTGTACATACTGTGTATTAGATTGCTGCACTTCTTTTTGATGTGCAACAACATGCACATGTATGTATAACCTGGCATGTGATCTTCTACATTACTGTCTTACACTATTTTCTACCTTGATAGTCCTTCCATCTATCTTCTTCATCTTATTTCCTCCAATGATTAACTTGGATCCTCTTATTTTTCTACCACTAAAACTATCAATTAATTGATTTGACAATATACTGCGAAACTGGATATGCTAGTGCGGTTTCTGGCGAACCTCTTTTTTAGTGTCTTTATATAAAATATAAAAATTTACAAAGGAAGCTTCCAAAAGATAATAATATAATTTTAGTCGTCATCTTCTTGATTTCCAGCTGATATTGTAACAAGAATGCAGCTGGTCAAGCCGATCAACTCCACTCATCTGGGTGTTGTAATCCTCAATACCTTCAGCGCAAGGTACTTGAATTCTCTTTGTTTCCTTCTTTAGTTTTTGAGCCGATGACATTTCTGAAGTATTATGCATTGAGCTGGTCACTATAACAGTTTTCTTCCACTTAGTAAATGAAATATCTCCACACATAGCAAAATCAGATTGCCACGGTCACATATTTTTATCTGCTACCAATTTATCAGCAGGATAGTGTTTTCTATCGGACCACAATGTACCACAACTATAAAGATTTCTAAACAACATTTTTCTAAGAAGACTAAAGCTTGTGAAATAATTATCAAAAAATACACAGTAACCTTTATCTTTCAGGGGAGAAGTTATTTCAAGGACTGTTTTTTCGCCACCAGAACCTTTTCTTGGCTTTCTTTTTTGCCTTCATAAACCATAAAATTTAATAGATATCCAGTCTGTGAGTATACTATTGCCCAAATTTTAACCCTCTCTTGATCGGTTTCAAAGGCATATATTGGTTGAGACTGGTTCTCCCTTTGAAAGCAACCTTGCTTTCATCAACAGCTATAAATCGACTAGGAGAAAATAAATCTTGAAACGATTTTTGCAAAGTATTTATAATGGGCTTAATTTTAAATAATTTATCAAATAAAGGTTTGCCTTTTTTGGGCGTTTTTTGATTGTCGTTTATGTGTAGGAACTGTAAAAATTTTAAAAATCGTTTTATTGACATTACACTTGAGACCCTATGCACATGAAAGGTAATATTTGATGATCAGTATAACCTCCAACTCGGTAAGTTATGTAGCCCAATAATTATTACTAATCCAAAAAACGCCAATAGTTCTTCGACTGTAAGCTCTAGAGTGACTTTTTGTTGCTCAGCATACAGATTAGACTGATCCACAATAAAAAGTATAGAAATATGTTTTTTGGGGAGTGAACGGGTATTTTTGGACGAACAATTTCAGAAAAAGTATATTTTGCAAATTGCGATGGATTTATTGAACTTTTTGTCCAATTGTAAACATATGTAGAGTTTCATTGTAAATTCGCTTCTGTATTTTTTGATACAGCACTTATAATTGACATACTATGAATAATTATAGGTTTTTTGATACTGTTGGTGGTTGCACAAGGCGTATACGCCGACAGAAAGAATACGAAACGAGATCAAGAACATTAGGACTTCGCCGACATACATCTTCCGGTTCGGAAGGAGTATAGACAAATTTCTGCTTCTTATGGGCAGTTTTCCGCAAAACAGGGACCGCAGGGGATGTAGTAGTTGTAGCACGTGTTATAAGAGGTGGCAAGGGTAGTTTAGAAAACTCAAAACGCGTCATAGAAGAAAGTGGTTTGTTTTTAGAATTAGTTCTCAGAATATCAACAGTAGAAAAAGAAAAAGTATTGGCTCTACGAGAATCAACCTTACGAAAAGAAATACAAGCCGAGCACACTTCAGTTACGTTAGCTAGAGCGACAGAATTAGATAAAATTTCAACGATGATAGATATAGGACTAGAAGTATCACAGTTAGGAAAGAAAACAGCATTGGCTGTAGGAACATCAATCTTAGGAAAAGGAGCAGAATCCAATAACACTTTAACCATATTACCTAAAGGAACAGAATCGGGTAGAAGTTCATCAACGTTACAAGAACAAACAGTATGAAGTAGAACTTCATCCACAATAGATAAGGAAGCAGAATCAGGTTGACCTTCGTCAACATTAGATAACAGGATATGAGCTAGGGTTTCACCAACCTTAGTTAAAAGAACAGAAGCAAGTATCATTTTGTCTGCATGAGAAAAATGAGTAAGTGTAGGTAACATTTCATCAACGTCCGGTAAAGTAGTAGAATCAAGTAAGACTGCATGTGAATGGAACAGACAAAAGTTCAGCCACAATAGGAACTGATTCCTTGACGATAGTAGATATCGAAACAGGGTGAGGTAAAGCTTAAACGACAACAGCAACAGGCATCATGGCTACGGGTTTCCTAACGTCAACAGGACCTTCTCTACCCGTATTAGAAGTTATCGTCACATTAGCTACAGCTGTTATTGCAGACGCGACAGAAATTTGTTGAGTAGAACCATTTAAGAAAGCAGGAACATGTAGAATTTTGACAGCAACAAACATTAAAGATACAGGTTCATGGGCTTCAACAGGAACCTCTCTAACTAAATTAGAAATAATTGTCACTTCAGCGACGATTGTGCTTGCAGACACGACAGGAATTTCGTGGGTTGAATCATTTAAGAAAGCGGGAACAAACTCTTGAGAAGCTAGCTGCAAGTCACTAATTTGAAGTATGGTTTGCACTGGTGCTGGAGGTATAGTTTGGGGTGAGAGTGAATAAGTAGGGCGAGCAGAAGGAGGAGTAGTATAGGATGTAGAACTAGAGACCAAAGAAATTTTGTTCAAAGCTATATTTGCCGAAGAAGTGTAGGTTTTGAGAGTAGTAGCAAGATGACCTGGATGAGGTACAGAAGAGAATGTAAAATTAGAAGCAGAAGTAGTTAGTTCCTAGAACTGAGAACAGAATTTGAAGTATTATTTGAAAACCTATTAGTAGTAGGATGACAGTTTGGATAGTTTCGGCGGGAAACTCCCTTATATCTGCAACCATGGCAATGGAGCGCTTGAGGACGGGCACAGCGTGTTAAAACATCACCAGGTTTGTCGCAATTAAAGCATATGATCTGTAGTATCTGAGTAGAAGCGGAATTAGAAAGAAAAACAGTAGAAAGTACGGAGGAAGTATCGGATCCACCCGTAGGCATAGGAGAAATCGTAACAACTCGATCATGTGAAGCAAAAGTATTTTCCTCAATAGTACCAAACTTATAAGCAAAATTCGGGGGTTTAAAATGTTGAATCAGTAAATTAAACAACGACTTCCAGTCAGAAGACCTATGCCGGTTACCACAATACCAAAGTAACGCTTTAGCTTCGAACAAGTCGGCTGCAGACTCAAATAACTGCAATTCCGACACATGTCGAGTTCGTCGGGGTTCTTTAACACCTCTCAAAAAACCATGCACGGTAAGAGTTTTTGGGTTACCAGAAAATTTCAAATTCCACTACCACACAGGAAGGTTTTGGTAGGAAGCCGAAAAAGGAGTAGCGACTGACTTGGGCACTGTAGCAGGGGCCGATTCCGGTTCAGCAGTAACAGTATGTTGGTCGTGACTATATGATACGAAATTATCGGGCAGAATTTTTGCCTGTTTTAATTTCAGACATTATTCCTTTAACTCTTGTAAGGAGTGGACGGTAGGCAAATGGGCTCGATAGAATGGACCGAGGTTACGAAGCACAATAAAAATTGACCATCCTCCTTGAAAGATCCATACCACTGAAACAAAGCCGTCATACACGTAAAATAGTCAGTGGTACTTTCCGATGACTTCTGCTGTCTATTGCAGATACCATCATACAGCCGTGTCGCCGTATCAATCATTTTGAATGCGAATAAAAAAGAAATTAGGAGAAAATAACTAAATAAAGGCTAACCGTAACTCGATAGGTGCCAAATGAAATAATACAGGGCAATCTAAAACACATCCGACGGATAAACTTCAGGAACGACATTGGAAGCGAAACAACAAAATAGAAATTAGAATAGGGCCGTAGAATAAAAGAAAAATCGGAGAAAAAACCAACGCTAGACTTGACGGGGAGAACAAAATGTACAAAGAGGAAAGGAAAGAAAAAATTTTAGGCGCCAGCGTTCTCAATGGACTAGGATTATTGGCGAAAACACAAGTCCAATAACCTGAAATTAATCAACCGATAATATTGAGCGATTAAGAAAAGAAACAAAACTAAAATTTAAGAAGATCGAACCCACACAAGAAAGAAAGAAAAGGAATAAATACAAGTTCGAGCGTAAGGAAACAAAACATACGTTGTGTCAGGCCGAAAAACCGGATAACGTAGTAACTTGGGCAGTGCAAAAAAAAAATCAGGCCAGAATCAAAACAAAAATTGGACCAAAAATTAAGCGAAACCAAACCAGAGCATAAATTACCCAAAACCAATATCGAAGCAAAAAAAAAACAATTATAACAAACTCGGAGCCAACAATTAACTAAAACGAAATCGGAGCAAAAGTTTATCAAAACAAATCGGAGCCCCACGCCACATCGTCGAAATTTATGCTACGTGTAGCGACGTAGTCAACAAAAAAAGACAACAAAAGCGTAATGTAGTAATCCCATTGCAATAAATCCTCGTATTATAAATTATTTTTGTACATACAATTAATTAGAGACCTGTATGAACTCCAAACAGTAATATCCAAGTGGACAGGGTTTCGACACAAGCAAGAAAGAAACACTCACCCACGTCTCTACGGTGTTGGACCTCACGTTCGCTCCTCGGACCGGAGCGGGCCAACTGGACCTGGGATCCCATGGCTGCAGTCTTCTATACACCAAGGAGCGGCAATTCAAGGGACTATCGTATCACCTGCAAAAGCACGCTGTAAGGCGTGCGCGAAATTTTCATAAAGAAAAACGGAGCGAAGAATCTAGCAATTACGACGAGTGCTTCTTAACATTTAGAAAAAAAAGTGAACATAAATTCGTTTAATTAAACAACCAGAGCTCCAAATCATATTGTGGTTATCAAAAAGCGTGATTAGGAAACTTGGAAACACGTTTTTGTCGGATAGTACGCGAACTTAGTTCGACGAGTTTTTAGATTCAAACCATAGAGAAAGCAATTATAAGTTATCGGAATGTTTAACAAATTAGAGGATACCTAAAATAAGGTATTGATTTATTTAAATTTTCTCATAATCTTGTCGTTTCAAGCAAATAGATTTGAATTAAACAATTGAGCGGGCTTATGATGTACAGGTAAAATATACAGGATGTTGATGAAAGATTTAAAAATAGCAAGGGATTTGATTTAATAACTGAAAAAGAAATTAAAGGAACACAGAGGTAATTAATTTATCCCGAAAATAAACGTAACAAAGCAAACTTCGGTAACTCTGATTTTGAGGTTATTATTTTATAAAATATATAGTGTAATATTTGCCATGCCCAAATACTTACCTATTTATTGTTATCGAAAACACAAATTTTAATGATTTTGCTTTCCCTTTATATTGTTAGATAATTAAATCTTTACCATTTAGTGCCTGGAAAAACAAATTAATCTAACACCTCCAAAATTAACTGATTATATATACATTTTACAAATGGTTGATGGTTGAAATATCAACCACTTGTTTGTCATTCGCTATACAACTGCTTTTTTGGTTGTTATATCGACCTGTGTGTGTTAAGTAAAGTATTAGCTACACAAGTGGATAAAAGTCCTACCACATGCTTAAGAAATGTAAAAATGCCGAACGGTTGATATATCAACTAGAAAACTGTAAAAGGTTAAAACTCTACAAAGAAGTTATTGGATGAACTTTTAATCAGTTTGAAAATAAACAGCTGTTGTAATTGCAAATAGAGTTTTCGTTCCAATAAGTTTTAACCTACATGCTTTTCTAATCTATTTTATAGGTTTTAACTATGTTTTGAATGTTTATGTTTTTGATTTATAACCGAGTTATTAAAAGTTGCATTTTACAGAACTATAACCAATTTCGAATGGACCTGCACCTTGCCGAAGTTCTAAATTACCGGAACAGGTGAAACGGCTTGCTTGTTCTAATGAGCTAAAGAGCCAAACTACAGGTGCAACCAAAGTAGTAGGGTCGTTAGTGAGGAACCAGACTAAGACAGGTCCCCGAAAGAGGACAGCGGCTCTTTCGGTACTAAGATTGGCAGAGACCATAGGGGTCGGTACGGCAGTCTAAGACACACTACCGCGAAGTGGAAGGCAACGGGAAACTACCACATAATCTCACAAGTACACAGCGTACTTAAATTGTAACAAACATGATGGCATTCTCTGGTGTAAAAGATTCCGGAGTTAAAATAGTCCCCCAGTCGGATCTCCGGGAGGGGACTACTTCGGAGGATGCGATCGGAAAGTTAAAAATAATAGTCGGGAACATTCTACGAGTTGGAGCGTGGAATGTTAGAAGTATGAAGCAAGTAGGTAAGCTAGAGAACCTAAAAATCGAAATGAATAGGTTATCACTAGACATAGTAGGGATCAGCGAAGTTTGGTGGCCAGAGGCGGGGAATTTTGGAGTGGAGACTTTAGAGTAATTCATACAGGAGCAGAGGAATGAAATTTGGGTGTGGGGATGGTTATGCGGAAAAAGATAGGACACTGTGTAGAAAATTACTTACAAAAGAACGAAAGAGTACTCATGGTTGGATTAGAATTTAAACCGGTAAACACAGTAATAATACACGTATACATGCCCACCTCTAGCTACAGTGACGAAGAGGTAGAAGCCATCTACAAAGATATCGAAGACATATTGAGATACGTAAAAGGACATGAAAATTTGATAATTACGGGGGATTTTAATGCTGTGGTAGGTAAGGGTAGGGAAAGAGCGGTAGTAGGTTTATTTGGTTTAGGCACGAGAAACGACATGGGAAATAAGCTAGTAGAATTTTGCGACAAGAACAATTTAATCATCACAAACACATTATTTCAACATCATGCTAGAAAACGATGTACGTGGAAGATATAGAAAAATATCAAATAGATTACATTCTTGTTAGACAACGGTTTAGGAATCAAGTAAAAGACTGTAGACTGACCACAACATCGTAATTATGAAGCTGGCACTTAAATTTAAGAATGTAAAAAAAAGAAACGGAAAAAGCCACTTTGACTTAGAGAAAATAAAAGATAAAGATATTCAAGAAAAATTCGAAAAAAAGTCAAATGAACTGCTGAATGATATCGGGAAAATATCTGATACTAAGGAAATATAAACAGAATGGAATAACATTAAATCCAGCCTAGGCATGGCGGCCAGAGATGTTCTGAGGTATACACAAAAGGAAATTAAGAAACCATGGATAACAAAGGATATCCTGAATTTAATAAAAGAAAGACGAAAATACAAAAATAAATCAGACGAAACAGGAAAACAGAGATACGAAGCCATAAAATGGGAAATTATTTGAAAATGCAGGAAAGCTAAAGAACAATGGATTGATGAAAAGTGCAAAAAGGTACAAACGAAGATGGAAATAGGAAAGACAGACGAAGCATACAAATTAATTAGAATGAATTTTAGGGATATAAAACCGTATAGCAAAAATATAAGGGACGCACAAGGAAACGTCATCATAGAAAACGTAGAGAAAGTGGGTAGATGGCAATAAAATAAAGAGAATTTATATGCAGGAGAGGAACTAACAGCATTAGAACAGGAATCAGACATTGAAAATGATGACTTGAGATATCCTATACTTAGAGGTGAGTTTGAATTAGCAATAAAGAGTCTAAAAATGGAAAGGCGCGGGGTACACATAAGGTGCAAGCAAAAACTCCAAAAGCCACTGGACAAGCAGTAACAGAACGTCTTTTCCAACTTGTAAGCTTTATGTATGAGACAGGCGAGATACCCAAAGATTTCAAACATAGCATCATAGTAACTATACCAAAAAGGAAAGGCGCGGATAGATCTGAAAATTTTCGAACAATAAGTTTGACAGCACACGCTTCAAAAATAATAACTAGAATTGTGCAAAGACGAATGGAAAAACGGGCGGAAGAAATACTAGGAGAAGACCAATTTGAGTTTAGGCGAAACAGGGGAACACGGGAGGCTATTTTACCTCTGACAGTGATAATGCAGAAAACAATAGAAAAAGGGGAAAGCGTGTATATAGGGTTTGTAGATCTGGAAAAAGCATTCGACAATGTATAATGAAAAAAGTGTTTGAAATACTCAAACAGATTGGAATGAGTTATAGGGATATTCGAATAGTACATAGCTTATACAAAGAGCAAACAGCAGTAATAGAATTAGAGCAGGAACGTAGAGAAGTAAACATTAGGAAAGGGGAGAAACAGGGATATGCCCTATCCCCATTGATTTTTAACTTGTACATAGAAGAGGCAATGAATACTGTCGAATGCAAGAAGACATTTGGAATTACTATACAGGGATAAAAAATTGATATGCTTAGATTTGCAGATGATATAGCTGTATTAGCGTCTAGCAAGGAAGAGTTAGAAGCTGCTCTTAATGAAATGGAAACGGTTCTAACAGAGAGATACGGTATGAAAATTAACAAAGCTCAAACTAAAGTTCTAGTACGACAAAGGTGGTTAAAATATATTAAAAACAAGAATACAAGTATGTAATACAAACTTACAAGAGGTTACAAATTTCTGCTACCTAGGAATCCAAATAACGCAAGATGGGAAAAGCACAAAAGATATAAAACAAAGTTTAACACAAGGTCGTGCTACATTTAACAAAAAAAAGCAACTACTGTGCTCAAAGCCCGCAATCATAGAAACAAGGAAAAGATTGCCTAAAACATGTGTGGAGCACAGCACTGTACGGCTGTGAAGCCTGGACAGTAGGAGAAGCGGGCAAGAAAAAGGTAGAAGCCTTTGAAATGTGGTACTATGCACGTATGACGAAATATCATGGACAGACAAAGTTGAGAACGTAGAGGTACTAAAAATGGTAGGGGAAGAGAGAAATATGTGGAAAATGGTAAAAAATAGGAAAGATAGGATGATAGGCCACATACTACGGCATGAGGGAGTAGTGCGGAATATATTAGAAGCGGGGATAGGAAAAAAGAGAAGAAGAGGCATACCTAGGTTAGACTACTGCACACAGATAGTAAAATATGTAGGCTGTAGAGGTTTCAGGGAGATGTGTGGGCTAGCCCAGAACAGAAATTAATGGAGGTACGCATCCGACCAATCCTACGATGGATAAACTAATGACGAAAAAATAACTGTGCTTAAACATGATGATTATTATAAATAACTACAACAATTGGTTGGGCAATATTCTCGAATAATGTTAAGTGTGTAAAAGGATTTATTGGAAAACCATTATTTCGGCAAATGTCTAAGTGTTGAGGGATCTTGTTAGCCACAGGTTGCTTAACCCCCTTCACTGAATCTCGGTGAAATAGGGCATAAAATTAGAAAACAATAGAAGGGGAACGAGCTGTATACACTTGCTGTGTGAGAATTTTAGGAACAATGTAGGCTAACTCAGAATATAAATAAGTGCAGTTACGGGTCCAACCAGTTTTGAGACGGAAAACCTAATGACGAAAGATTAAGCGCAGATAAATCTGATGATTAGTATAAACAACTAGTTGTTGGTTGCGAAATATCTGCAACTAATGTTGACTGTGCGAAGAGATATATTGGAAAATATATTAAATCGGTAAATGGTTAAGTGTTGGGAGAACTTGGCAGCTACAGGCTGCTTACCTCCCTTCACAACAACTGAAGGTCGGAGAAATAAGGTATATGATTGTAAAACAATAGAAGGTAACCGAACTGCATCTAACAAGAAAGAACAGTGCCTATGAGGAAACACAACAAACATAAAACAAGGAGAACATTGTTGAAAGCATATATGTGGAGCACAGCACAGTATGCATATGAAATACGGGCAGTCTGAAACGCAGACAGATAAACGGTAGCAGCCTTTTGAAATGCTGTGCGTCAGATGTATGAGGACGATACTATGGACAGACAAAGATAATAACAAATAGGTTATAAAAATAGTAGGGGAACAAGGATATCTGGGGAAATAGATAAGAGAAATAGAAAGGCAGAATACGTTCTAAGGCATTTTTGGGGAATAGTATGGGATATATTACAAGCAGAGATAGGGAAAAAGAGGTAGATGTAGACCTAGATCAGATAGCGATAGATGCAGACTGTGCAAATTTCAAGGAAATCTGTAGGTTAGTTCCGAATATGAAACAATGATGGTACGCGTCTAACCAGTTCCAGAACTGAAGACCTAATGATGATAAGAACTATATTGTTTTTATCCAAGTTTTAGTAAATTAACCCTACAATTAACTAATTGGAAAAAAGTTGGAAAGAAGGAAACAGAGGGGTGTAAGTGCCGGTACGGCTTATATTGCTTCAAGCAAAGTAGTGTACACTTACGTGCATGTGTTGCAAGCAACGCACTCTAACTGCATTTCAAAATATTCCTGTGCTATAACACTAATTAGATAAATTGCTTTAAGTTGCGTTTACAAACAGGCAAATATATATAGATTTCAGACATA
Organism: Platerodrilus igneus; assembly: GCA_036346225.1. Lineage (NCBI taxonomy): Eukaryota > Metazoa > Arthropoda > Insecta > Coleoptera > Lycidae > Platerodrilus > Platerodrilus igneus. The sequence goes on from JARFIW010000828.1 coordinate 8,661,193, forward strand.
CCAACAAAACGGGTGTATAATAACTCCTGGAATTTTCAATGTGTTTTTAACTTTAGACGCGCATTTCTAACAATTTTACTTTTAGCACTTGAACCCGTCTACTTCTAGGTTTCTAAATTAATTTTCGTTGTTCTTAACCGAATAAGAAGGAATTAAATACTTTTGGTCAAGCTCCTTTCAATATGATTTTTTAAATATCTGGATCAGTTATATTAAACAACTTTTGTACAGAGTCGTCCCATGTATTTTGGGGTAGGTTTAAGTCATTACCAATACAGAGCGTTTAACCATGCTGTTATTCTAAGCAATAACAAATTGTTGTAACCAATTACTCTAAAATTTTGCAGGAAAACTAATAACAATTCTACAATTATTGCAGGTGCCTGTGCTCAGCCTACAGTTTGGAAGGTCGTTTTTTTTCTTCATAGCTGCTATGCTAGAAGTAGCTTTGTACTGCGTGCCGGGAGACGAAATAATTAGACAGGTACGTAAAATATATATTTTTAAAGTGCTATTTGTATTTTTGCATTTTTTTTGTAGTTTAATTATTAAAATCCGTAAGATTTAAGTAAGGTATTTCAAATACGTATTATACAATTGGAAATGAATTCCCACAAAAGTGATCCATAGCCCAATAGAAATACTTTAATGCCTTATTTAGATCGGTCGTAAATAATAGTACCGCATCCGTGTTACATTTGATAGAAAGCAGGTAGCAAAAGAGAAGTTTTATCTTAAGCAGGCTGATCAATACGGATATACCCTGTATACTATGATTTCACGAATATCATTAAGCATACGTTTAATTTCTTTTTCTTTTTATGTAGAAATCGAGACAAAACCATAGTTACATTTTCTGTGCAATTTGCAGTTGAGTGTCACCCATGTCAATAAATTATTTCAAAACCGCAAAAAGAAAAACAGACTCCAATAGCACATGTTACGAATTCTAATACAAAGGTGTAAGCATGAGTAATTGTCTTAGTTAAGTTGTGTAAATAGAATAACTACAATAGTAAAGTGTTATAATACAGTCATGCTACTTTAAGAAAGCTATTACATTAATTAAAGATGAATAACAGTGTGTAACGGTAAAATTTGTAAGGCTAAGAAACGCACGGGTCAGTCTGAAACAGAAAGGACAGTAAAGTAAGGACCCGCACGAATTACGATTACGTATGAAGAGATAAAAAAATTTAGCAATACCGTGCTAACTACAAAAGCGGAGAATGGGGGGGTGGGTGAAAGAACTTAGATAGACAAGAAAAGTACATGGTCATTGATTTTCTATTTACAATAAAAATAAAAAGTTCTACTGTAAACAGAAAAATAAATAAACAGTTATTTTGTACGGACATTTTTTATAATGGAAATTCGAAATGCCCATTTTGTATGTTAACATCTAAAGCAAACTATTCAATAATAAAAGAGGAATAATGCTTGGACTTTCTTATAAGCAAGCGTGTTACGTTAAAGGTATTACATTGAGAACCATTTCTAGTAAGTAATTTGTAGTAGCGGGAAATAGCATTGAAACTAGGTTTTAAACAGGACGGGTTTGTAATTTTTTTCTCAGAAAGCCCAGGAATGTGGTGAGGTTAATCCGGGATTCATTGGTTACTCAAACAATAACTAAAGTAGATAAAAAGATGCTCTCAATATATATATATATATATATATATATATATATTGCCATGTGACCCCGGTAAAAGCCTCGCCGGAAAAAAAACATTCGAGAATTTTATTTATTTTCCAAAACTCGTAAATAAATTTCACACAATAGAAAATTTTAATAAAAAAATTAATCTCTTACCCAGATTCCTCTCCTCATCACCTTAATTCTTCTTCAGTTCCCAGGATAACTCAGTTGGGCCTGATTTTGGATACCTAGATTCACTATTATACTTTGTATCGTTCACGCACACTCTCAATAAAACCACACAATAATACAACCATCATACAATATTTATTTAACACTATTTACAAATAAAATTCAAGATTATCCACATTTCAGATATCAAGTTACACCTCAATAAATCCTATTTTTGTACTGTCCTGGATTTTAATTTAAAATATCAAACACATTGAATATACCCGGAGTAAATGTGCCCTGAATAATACCTTATTTTCTTTCTTTATTTATAATTTATTTTAAATTTGTATACTCTGGAGTATGGTGAGCTCATGATAACCCAGTTAATTATGAATAATATACGCTTTTGTACTTCGCATACTCTTACAACAAACAAAAAAAACAAACCCATGTACTCGTCACAATAAAAATTTTAAATTCCTGACGGAACGTTAATAAGCTTTATATACACCTTTAGATTTCTATTTAAATTCCCTGATAAAGTTAGTTATACGTATTATTTTCAATACGTAAAATAATGCACAATATCTTCAAAATTCACTCTCATACGTCACACCATTTTCATAGTTTATAACAACAACAATTTTAAAGCGTTACCTGGAATTCCTTGAAGACCTCCACTCCGTTGACGATGCGGTAAAGTTGTTTCGCTCTGCTCTGTAGGCTGCTTCTAGCTATTTGTAGAAGAACCCCATTTAAGTTGTGCTGTTTTCTCTGCCTTCCCGGTGTATCCAATTCCAAATCCAAATTAATTACAATACTTACATACTTTAGTTTGATTTAATTGAAATTTACGTTACTTCACGTCACTTCACGAGCTTGTTCAAAATGTATGTTGCAAATCAAATTAGAATTTAGACTCGACACATATTTGCGTATCAAATTATGAGGCCAATACTGTACTATGTAATTTAAAATAATTTTATATACTTACAAGCTCGTTCGTAGTCTGAAGCGATCAAAATACTAAGAGAACGAAGTTAAAAGAGAGCGATGCTAAATCTTTTAGAGTGTTTATATGCTTTGACGGTAACCTCTCGGCCACTTTTACCGTGAAAAATCTAATTTAAAATAACATGTTCTTAAAATTTTTGTTCAACCGTTTTCGAAATCCCCGAAATTTAGCGCGTCGTTACAATATTTTCCAATAAACCCGACTTCAAATATTCTCGTGCTTATCTGTAGTACAACTAACGATATCGACCAATAGTATATGCATTGGCGTCTTAAAAATCCCAGCTATATTAACGTTATCCCTTGCTTATGCATATCATATGTTTCCTTCTAACCTTGTTTGAGTGGTAGTGAATCAATATTACTGTCCGCGTTCTACAACTCCATGTGGACATGAATACGTGCTTTTGCGACTGTTGTTTACCAATATTCTTTGAAACTTTTTTGCTATCTATAAAAATAAGCGGAACCTGATATTTAGAAAACATGCAGTTGTTTAATTAACCAACGTTTTAACACAACATTTCTAGGAGCTTCTTTTCATGGTATTTCAACCCAACCGATTTATTTGTTTGTTACAACGAAAGCTATTCGCCTTGGATTTATTTATTTTTCATGCTTTTATGCGTATTACACGTAATTAAAGTTCATTAAATTAATAAATAAATTGCATTGGTTTCTAAAATTTATTTTCTTTACGAACCTAACTAAATTTTATTCATTAATTGTAAATTTTTGTTAATACTTGTTACATTAAACTGAACTAAATGAAATAAAATTCGCACGTAAATTTTGGTTGTTTCCTCTATACAGGGTGTTTCAAATTGCTTTCTTTATAGTTAATTTAACCTTTTAAAACCACTACAATATATATATATATATATATATATATATAAAAATATCGCTACATACCTCCATGTGCTGTGATACTTATCCTGCAGGTAAGACATCGAAGGTGAATCAGCAACAGATTACAACGGTAGTCAGTATCATCCAAGCGGCTACCATAACCGCAACAGCGGCTACAGACAACAACAGTTGACCTACGTCAAAGAATAATTAAGCCTACTTAAGAAGCAATTTGGTTTATTGCAGAAGCACTGGGCCTACGTCTAAAAGTTAAAAAAGAATCATACTAGTGTTAGTAAAGGTGAAAGAACTTACCGATGCACCCAGAATATCCACTTCTCCTAAAAAAAAACACGCATCACTCTTGGCGTAATAGTATTAATCATGCAAAGTGCACCTGCTATGACGGTAAAAATCAGGATCAAAGTAAAAGTAAAATTATAAGATAAGACGACAAACGATTTGAATATTTAAGTAACACATGTCAAAAGAACACTCCCAACGTCGTTGTAGTGTATAAATAAATAAAGAAAACCGGTAAATTTGAATACAATTGTAGAAAATTTACGCTACTCAAACTTTCATTATCACTTATAAATAAAGCGAGCATAATTTTTAAAAAATAAAAAACGTAGACACCCGAATATATTTGTTGAATTTATTCAACATAGAGATAAATTAAGGTTTTTTGACTTAAACTAAGTGCGCTACTATCGTTCTATAAAGTGTAAGAAAAGTACTTGTTCTAATAGTATTAGGATTAGCTTTACAGGATCAAATCGATTTATTTAATTGTAAAGCGTATGCAGGGGCGTTACTTTTAACCGGTGATTACACAAAATATCGAAACGGAAGCACAGGAATATTTAAAAAGAATCCCAAATGCGAATTAAAACATTCAGAAGGGTACAATTGAACATAACAAGTGAAATTATCAATATGCATGTTTTATACAGATATTACCACAAAAACAAAAGGGATTTTTAGAATTTTTAGTGAAATTTACCAAAATTAACCTTACAGGAAAGCAAACATAACCATAATACAAAGTAACCCCCAGACAAGATAGAAATATTATTACAATATAGTTTAATCACTTCAAGACAGACGATGGCTTAATAAAAACTTGTAAACATCAGGTTATCGACGATATAACCAGACAAAGCTTACAATAAAATGTACCCATTAGCAGGATCTTTAAGTACATGCAATATCAAAATCAGACGTCAAACCATACAAAATTACTCATTTTTGACGTGGGTCAACACAGAGCTATATACAGATACTATAATTCAATGGCATACCCGTCTAAGGCATGTAGAATTGAAGAAACAGGTAGAAGATAGAGAGTGGACAAGAACAGGACATTAATTAGTTGCTAACTGGTAACGAGAAAACATGTGAAAGGTAATTATAAGTAAAAAGAAGTTAAAAACCCTATTGGCTATGAGATTAGCAACCAAGCGTTCAACCTGACGATAACCGCAGATAAATAGACAAGGACTGGTATTTAATTTTCACAGTTTGGTAACCAACTTGTTTTACAACTAAATTATTCTTCTTCGATGTTGACTCGTGCTGGCGAAATGGAGATCCCTATTTAAACGTATTCAGCGGTAAGTTCATTAGATATTTATGAATTACTTTCTTTGTTTTATGATGGCATGTATTTAGGGAACTTGTTAAGATAGACACTGAGATTTGCAAACATTCACCAGTATCGTAGGTTATAGAGGTTACTTTATAGGATTAACGAAGGGTGGATATTAAAATTTAACTTAAGTAAGCTAAAGTAATTAGAGCTAGCTTATTTTCTTAGCTCGATATTACACAAGTATACGGAATAACAAAAATAAACCATAGATAAGTACCCTAAAATCAATCATTTACTAAAAGCAAATTGTAGAGCGATTTTCAGCGACTAACAATCGCGATAAAACTTCAAAAAGGAAAAATTTAAAAAGAAAAAGATCTCTTTGCACAAGAGTTTATATACATAGAGATCTTATATTTTAATAATGTCATTAGGTGTCGCCATGTTTTTAAAGCGTAGCAATATTTGCGATACCAGGAAACAGAATCAGTAGCCACCCGCTCATCAGACTACGTCATCTAGCCGCGCAAAGATCTTGTTTGCTGCCATACCGGCTACACAGAATTAATCGCAGTGTACGAGAATGGATAGTTTAAACGAACGCTTAATTTTTACAACAAAAACCTTAATACAAAACTCCGTTTTCTACACATTGCATATAAACACATACATTTTCTTTAAAAATATCTTTGGATGTTACCTTATCTACAATTTTTAATATGCGGTAAACAATTGATTGTACATTACGATTTTCTTAACAATCTGAATTTAATGATAATTGCTAATTATTCAGCTTCCTAAAAAATGTTACAAAAAAACCTCTTTAAACATTAATTTATGATAAAATATGCTGCAAAGTGATTTTTGTGACAAGTAATTCTAAATTAAGGTGCAAGTAGGCAAGTATGAGGATCACTTCTGTTATATAATGTTTTCCATTTAATGCAAAGGACGGTGGAGTTTCTCAATTATTCTATCTTAACCTACAGAGCACTGACGTTATACAATATGCAACCATATGCTTATCCAGGTTTATTTGTGTTCGTCATATACAAACGAATGCAGTGATGCGTTGCGGGTTTTGTTTGTCAAAACATCAACCTGTGTTACGTGCTGAATTGACGTTAGCTACCCGAATTAATTTTACTATATGAGAGCGAAATGACGCAACAGTTAAATAGTGCACCTAGCTTGCAGTGATGCGAAATGGGTTCTATGAACGCAAATGCATAACGTATAGGGGTATAAACATATAGCACCTATACACATACCTACAAAAACTTTAAAATTTTTGTGTCTAATGATACCTTTGAGTACCAACCCACCTGGATATTCCCAAAAAATCCTGCCTAGAAAATTGGAGTTCTGAGAGACCATTTAACGGTTCTTTACTGCAGTAGAGGTTGATAAAGCCTTGTGTGCATATTTCTCACATTTTACTATTTTAAAATAAACACAAATAATAGGAAAACACTCTAAGTTGTTAACATAACAGATGTTATCAAACAAGAATATCACAGCAAATAAACAAAAACCGAAATCTAACCCTAATTAGTCAAATAAGAGTGTATCTAACAAGGAACAAAAGTTTATAAATTCTACTTCCAACAAATTGCATTTTTACAAAAAGTATACGGGTATAATGACGATGAATTCCCATATTAAAATTTCCGGGTTTACAATACGCTTTAAATAAGCATGCACGAACCCCGTGTGGTTAGGGGGCACCCAGTGTCACCGTACGAGCAATCGTTCGCTGCCATCGGGTTATGTGCCAGAATAAACCTAGCACTCGTAACGATTCAGAGCTTTGAGTAGCGTAAAACCTACAATATGCGGGGGAACGAGTGTACGTCAATGGGGACTAAACCCCGCATGATGATGGTTAGGTTAATCCCACATCGCGGACCAAACCACCAAACCCCTACTGCTACATGGGCCGGTATCGGTCTGCACAGGGGTCCAGGCCACCTCGTGTTTGGGCCGTGCGAGGCGACCCGTGTCGGTCGGATGACGGGATCCTGGTGCTTGAGCCACACCTGAGGCGGTATAGATCCTCAGTGTCTGGCAACACGCCACTTAGGCCTACATTTCACCTAGACGGGGGGTCAAGACTAACCCATCTCGATCAATCGGCTGTGTCGTCGGGTCAGACCGCCGACTGGGTGAGCTCTTGGAGGTGAAGGGCGTGCAGCCGGTACTGTGGGTGAGCAGCACATGCTACATGTGTGTTGCTACAAAGCGGTATGCGGGCTCGTACGTCAGTCATCTTACGGGGAGCTATATCTTCCTGGTAGCCCTGGTGTTGTTTTTACACACCCCAAACTTGGGCTCCGTGGTGGGTGGGGAGCTGGGAAGATGAACTTTATTTTTAAAAAACATGGATCATATAGTCAATGTAGTTAATCCAGAGGGTGCCTCCTCGGACACCCCTCAAGTTTTGTTGCAGGTCTCACAGGAACTACAACGAAAAGAACAACATCATCAGCGCCAAGGTGGGAAGAAGGTTAAGCTAGAGGAGTGGCAACAGCAGCGCCCACAGAGAAAGCGGATAAGTGGGGCTAAACAGAAAAGAAGGAGAAGGGCCCGTTTGGCGGCACAGGAGGGTGTGGTGAAAAAGGCTGGCCCTATGGCTAACCTATCCACGGCACAACCTGGTGCCAATCAAACACCCTCCACTTCAAAACCATCCACCTCCGCACCTAGGCCTGCAGAGGCCAAGACGCGGAGCATGAAAAGAGCCAGATCTGAGGGCACCCCTGTGCAAGGTAGACCGCAAAAGAAGGGCTGTCAGACTGGTACTAAACAGCCCGTCACTGGCAGCTACGTGGAGGCAGCTGCTAGGCACCTTCAGGTGGCTGTCATAAACAAAAATAACCCTTGGATTAAGATTACAAAGGCTCGAGCAGAGACCTTGCAACTAGCAATTAAGAAGGCTTTGGACGACCATCTGTTCGCCCATCCCAATAATAGCGTTCCACCGACCTTTAGGAGGTGGGTGTACTTGGGCGAGATCTTCCGGATCTTGTGCGAGGATGACCACTCCCTAACATGGATTACGGAGGCGGTTGGCAACTTCCCACAACTGTGGGAGGCTGCATGCCTTACAGTCGTCCAGGTGGGACTGTTGCCTAGGCTCCTGAAGGCGGCGCTGTGGATTCCGGGGCCCCCGGAAGACATGGATGTCGTCCAAAGGCTTCTGCGTGTACAGAACCCCTGGGCTGACACATCCAAGTGGTGCGTCTTCCACACCGCCACAAGAGATCAACCTCCAGGGGGCTGATAGTCTTTGGCGTTGGGGAAGACGCGAGGGAGACCATCAACAGAAAGAGGGGCAAGCTACACTACAAGCTCACCTTCCTAATTCTCAAAATACAAAAATCGCAACCTGCCGCAGAGGCAGCCCAACCGGCTGCCGCGCAACAGCAGGCTCGACCTCCACCTCCTGAGCAGCTAAAGCGAGCTCCGCTCCTACAGCAACCTCAGGAGGCTGAGGTAGGCAAACCATTGACTGCGGCAAGCAGCCAGATGGACACAGCAGATTACGATCCGCTGCTAGTGGGATGGCTTGCGGAGGAGTATAGTAAAGCGTCACTGAACAGCCCGCCCAGTGAGGCTTGATAAGCAAGTTTAACCCATCGCAGTCCAATGGCGGGACTAAACTTATACAACTAAACCTGCAACATTGCCGGGCGGCTGCAGCATCGTTATGCAGACACCTGAGCAATAACCAGGCCATCACCCTTATCCAAAGACCCTGGGTGGCATGCTCAGGAATCTCGGGACTGGGAAGCCTAAATGGTACTATCTTTGCGGCTAGTAACCAACCTAAGTCTAGGATATACATCTACATACCCAGGCACATAAATGCTCTCCTCCTGCCACAACTGAGTAGCCGTGACGTTGCAGCCGTACAAATCAGTTGCAGGATGGGAGGAATTACTGACATAATCTTGGTCTCAGCCTATTTTCCAATTGACCATAACCCACCCCCTCCGGAGTTGACGGCAGTCATTGATCACTGTGATAGGCACAAAAAGCATCTGCTTATTGGTGGCGATTCCAACGCGCACCATGTGGTATGGTGTAGCGCAGATACAAACCCCCGTGGAAAAGTACTACTCGAGTATATATCGAGTAAGAATCTGGAGATTCTTAACTGCGGCAGCGAACCCACGTTTGTGACATCTCGCTTTCCAGACAGTCATTGACTTAACCCTGGCATCGTCAGGCATTTCAAGGCATATCTTGATGTGGCAGGTGACGCCTAAAGCGACACTGTCAGATCACAGATTGTTAAGTTTTAATTTAAAGGCAGCAGTCGCTGTCTGTAAAGAATACAAGAACCCAAAAGCGACCAACAGGTCTGTCTGCCTAGACAGCTTGGAGCAACGCCTTTTGACATCACAAGGTACTGACACCCCAAAAACAATAGAAGAGCTACAGAAATACTCGGTCTCTCTACAAAACTCCATCGTAGAATCCTTTGAACAGGCATGCCCGGTCAGGACAGATTCTACTCGCTCCATTACCCCATGGTGGAGCGCGGAGCTACAGAAGCTGAAAAAGACCCTGGGCAAACTGTTTAATAAGGCAAAGAACACCAGAAGTATGGCTGACTGGGAGGCGTATAAAAGCCACCAGCGACTATACAAAACGACAATTAGAAGACGACAGAGAGACTCATGCAAGACCTTCTGTAACTCAGTCGAGTCTACCAATGCAATCTCTCGCCTTAACAGGATTTTGTCGAAAAACCCTCGTCATCAACCAAGCTGTCTGAAACGTGTGGATGGTACATACACCACCAACGAGGCAGAAACAGCGGAGTTACTCGTGGACACGCACTTTCCAGGTAGTGTAACACAACCTTCGTCATACGGAGTGGATCAACCCAGCTCGGCCCCTAACGGGGCCGACTAGAAGGTTTCAAACCGGGTAGTGGATGAAAGGAAAATTAAATGGGCTATCTCAACTTTCAAACCGTTTAAGTCCCCTGGAAGGGATGGTATCTTCCCCGCCTTACTACAGTGGGGAGTGGAGAGGCTGACACCATTCCTTGTGGCATCTTTTAGGAGCTGTTGCTTTTAGAAAAATTTAACACGGCGAAGTCAGAGGCGCTTTATTTCGGCACGAAACCAGGACAGAGACCTCCTAGGTTAGAGCTAGGAGGGGAGAAAATCCCGTTTAAAAATTGTATTACCTACCTCGGCGTCAAGATCGACAATAAATTAAATTGGAAAGCGCACGTACAATACGTAAAAAGTAAGGGCGGCGAAATATCAAACAAAATGATGGCGGCGGCTAAAATAAAGTGGGGTTTCAGGGGCGAATCGCTGAGGACAGTTTATGCCGGAGCAATTGAGCCGGCAATACTGTACGCAGCTTCTGTATGGGCAGAAGGTTGTAAAGTCCGGGAGATGCGTCAATTGACGAGCGTACAACGCATAACCGCGGTAAAAGCGGCGAGGGCGTACAGGACCACCTCCACGGAGGCTGTCCTGGTGATCAGTAGGACTCTCCTATCGAATATGTCGTTAGGGAGATTAGAGATAGACGATTAATAAATATAGGAAAAGGGCGCGAAATTATCGAAGATCTTAATCTTGGTAATAGGGAAATTGCAAGAAAGATTGTTGTATCTGAGTTAGGGCACCCGGCTGATATTAGAGGATCGAGTTTGTCGAAGGTGATGAGGACGCGATGGGTATCAGAATTTATACGGACGGTTCACGTATGGACGATGGGCAAGCAGGCGCGGCGTTTGTCGTGTATAAGCAGGAAAGGGAGGTGTTTCGGTTTCAAACCAAACTCGCGAACTGGTGCACTATCTTCCAGTGCGAATTGGTAGCCATACGAGAGGCTATCGATTACGTAATAAACCATACGGGCAGAGACGAGTATTATATAATCAGTGATAGTAAATCGGCGCTAACGGCTTTAACAAACATGAACACCTCGACAGATCTCCAAGCGGACGTCTGGAGGATAGCGCGTACGGCGCTAGAGTTTCGACGTTTAAAGTTCTGTTGGGTCAGGTCGCACAATGGTAACGTAGGAAACGATAGGGCTGACGAATTAGCTAAAGAGGCCGCGACGGGCGACTTTCGAATATCACATTCGTCGATACCGAGGTCTTTAATCAAAAGAAAGCTGCGCGAAAATCAATTCGACAATGGGAAGAGAGGTGGAACAACGCTGCCACGGGCAGGTTGACCCACAAATTCATACCGAGCATAGAAGCCAGAGGTAAGATCGAGGTTAAGCTCGATCACAAAATGGTGCAGTTGATAACAGGGCACGGCGCCCTGAAGGCGTATTTACAAAGGTTTGGTCTAACCAACAGCGACCGCTGCGAATGCGGTGAGGGCGCGGAAAGCGCAGAGCACGTGCTCTTCGACTGCACGCTTGAGGCGGGAAATCGAGGGTTGGCTGATAGCAAACTAGCTATCCTAGGTCTGGCATGGCCAAAGAGCCTAGAGGAAGTCGGGAAGTGGTTAACCAGAAGGCGTTCTGGACAGCCTTAAAAGAATTCGCGGGAAGGGTCGCGAGATTAGACAATCAATGACGACCGCGTGTAAAAATTCGGTGGGGTTGGTGGGAGGATTGAAAAATTTTAGATTGACTTGGCGTGAGTAAGGATACGAGCATAACCAAAGCCTGATATTAAATAAATAAAAAAAAAAAAAAAGATAATTATACCAAAATGTCCAATATGCACGAGAAACCCCCACTCCATTAATACAATCACTGCCTATCTTCATAATTATGTGCGGAAAATCGGGAATAAATAATACAAAATAAACAATAACAAATAAATCATAAACCCTCATTAAATTAAATCAATAAAGTAAACAAGGATAATAAAACAGAGGGCAACCGCGCATCCCCCCAGGACTTGAAAGTGAAGTGATAGTGATAGTGATTGTGATCCCCCCAAGAACATTTAGTGCATACCCACCAGGACTTTAGCAGTGCACCCCGTCCCACCTTTAGAAGTAAGTTACAGACGACCAGATCTTCGGATGCTGGAGAATTTTATTATCGAGGTAAGACTTAAATTGTGGCGGCTGTACTCGCACAAGCATTGATTTACATTAATTAGTAGTTTTTGAAATAATTTAACAAGCACGTTTTGTGCATAATGGCGCTAGCCGACATAATGCTTGTGCGAGTGCACCTGATAAATAGGGTGATGCTTTCGCTATTTTGTGCACTGCTATATGCTTAACGCTTATTAAACATTTATTTATATATTTATATAATTATATTTATTTATATTTTATATTTACACTTTATATTTATTTATATATAGCATGTATTATGTGGCTTATTTGTTTTGTTTGACGTTCTGTCGCCATTTTGGTTGCAGTATATATTTGGGAAGGACGAGCAGAATTGCGAAGATTGTAATCATAATGTAAATCAGTTAGGGAACGATAGGGAAAGCTAGGGATGGATTTAAATTAGTTAGCTAGATTTGGATAGTTTTAAGACGACCCTTCAGGTCGCACTGGTAAGCAGAACCGGCGTCTGCTATCCGGTATTACGGATCCCTCCCCCTCTCATTTTTGCTTGTTGATCGGGTACACTCGAAAGTCAGCGCTAGGGATACCATTATTTACAACCCTGTTTTTAGTTTTTGTTTTGTTTTTGTTCCAGTTTTTGTCAGATTTTAGGTTTGTTAGATTGTTAGAGTTTGTTAGGTTTGTTAGATTTTTAGGTTTGTTAGATTTTTATTTAGTTTTTATTTCGGGTGAATCAACTATGAAGTAAGAATAAATTAGGAGCACGACTATTTTTCGCGTTTAAACCCAATGTAGTACCTCTGGGTGGAGCATTGGGGACGTGGCCGCAAGTATAGCGGCCCTAATTCAAATTATAATGTTGCTTTTAGATACATCCCCAGCAGTTGGAGAGAGGTTAGAGTTGCCTTCATTCCTAAACCAGACCGGAAGGACTACTCCCAGGCTAAATCTTACAGACCGATCAGTCTTACGTCTTTTTTGCTAAAGACCTTGGAGAGACTGTGCGACAATGATATGAGGGAGAGGATAATGCTTTCTTATCCACTTCACCCAAATCAACACGCCTTCATACCAGGAAAATCAACGGAACCTGCTCTCCACGCTGTTGTAGGACGGATTGAAAAAACCCTAGATAATAACATGTCCGCCTTAGGCGCATTTATTGATATTGAGGTTGCGTTCAGCAAAACCACTTTTGCAAGCATCGATAGAGCTCTACGGACACATGGAGCTGAAGACACCCTTCGGCAGTTTATCATGCAGATTCTGCGATGTCGACGGGTACACATCAATGTGGGGGAAGCCTCAGTAATTAGGGCGGTAGGTAAAGGCTGTCCCCAGGGGAGCGTGCTGTCACCGCTACTATGGAATTTAGTAGTGGACAGCCTTCTCCAACGTCCTAATGAGGCAGGTTTCTACACGATAGTTTACGCCGACGACATAGCTATACTAGTAGTCGGCAAATTCGAACAAGTGCTGTGTAATTTGATGCAAGCAGCACTAAGGATCACGGAGCTCTGGTGCTCCGATAACTTTTTAACCATAAACCCCGACAAAACGGCGCTGGTATTGTTTTTTAATAAAAGGAAGCTGACGGTAACCAAATTGCCAATGCTCTTCCAAACTTCTTTGCTCTTATCAGAAGAAGTCAAGTATCTGGGCATTATACTTGATAAGAAGCTGAACTGGGCCAAACACCTACAAATGAAAACTAGCAAAGCCAACCAAGTGTTCTGGTAATGCAAACTTTGGAGTCTTCCATCAAAGGTTGTCCTGTGGCTATACATTATGGTAGTAAGGCTGATGCTCTGCTATGGCGCTGTAGTCTGGTGGCCTAGGACCAGACTGGCCCATACAGTGAAAGATCTTACTCATATCCAAAGAGTGGCCTGTCTAAACATTACAGGTGCAATGCGTTCTACACCTACTGCAGCCTTAGAAGTCATCCTAGGCCTCACTCTGCTGGATCTACATGTGGAGGAGATGGCTTTGAGAGCGGCAATGTGGCTGCGGTTCAAAAGTCTATGGATCGATAAGAGAGGCGGTGGTAGACACCACAACATACTAAGAAAGGCGGTGCAGAACACCCCTATCTTGGGAGGAGTGGTTGATTCGATCGCACCCATAATGATTTCCAGGAAGCGCTTTGGGGTTTGCCTAAACACTGAGGACGCCTCCTTAACGGAGATCTCCATCTACACAGATAGTTCCAAAACAAATGAAGGTACCGGGGCAGGCATTTTATCCGATGACCTAGACCTTCATGAAAGTGTTGCGCTGGGCAGGCTGGTAACTGTCTTCCAAGCGGAGGTCATAGCCATCATGCATGGCGCTAACGCCATACTGGAACGTGGAATCCAAAACAAAGCTATACGCATCTTGAGCGATAGTAGAGCAGCTCTTCTGAGCTTAACCAAGCAGAAGCTTCTCTCGGGGGTGGTATATCAATGCCATCTTGTTCTCGAGCTCGCTTCTAATACAAACGCCCTTGAGCTGGTTTGGATCAAAGGGCGTTTAGGAGTACATGATAACGAACAGGCCGATTCTTTGGCGAGGCAGGGAGCGGCTCGGGGTTTTTTCGGCCCTGAGCCATCGGTTGCTATTGCGCTATCGGTGGTGTTCTCCATGATAAGACAAATAGCCCACCGCCGTCACAAGGATAGCTGGGTTTGTACATTAAGCTGCCGGCAGGCAAAAATGTTCATAAGGTCTCCCATGACCAAAATAGAAAAACTTGTCATACGCTAGCCGAGACAGAAACTACGGCTACTAGTAAGTATTCTGTCCGGACATTGCACTTTAAGGAAGCACCTGCACAGGATGGGTCTGTCGGACAACCCCACCTGTCGCGGCTGTCAACAGGAGGATGAGACGACGGAGCACATTCTGTGCACCTGTCCGGTACTCGCTCGACTTCGAGGATCCATGCTGCGGGACTTCTGGCCCGAGAAGGCCGGAATTCGAAACACCCCCTGGTCCGACATCCTCAAATTCACCTGCAAGGTCGGGTGGTTGAGCAATGAAGAACCAACCTAGGGCAAGGAAGGCAGCACAATGGGCCCACCAGGAGGCCTAAGTGCGCGTGGCTTTAAGTCACCCTTCCCAATTTAAGCAATTAAGCATGCACGAACCTAGAAAGTTTCCTCAATAATAAGTTTCACTCATTTTTATTATTACAACTTGTCGTAACTATTAATTATAGAACAGCATCTAATGCTTTGCAAGTAAAAAACAAAAATTTAATCATACAATTTTTTTTGGTCTTCTATAAAGCTCTGAACCATCTTTTAATGCATTGAAATGATTAAAAATAATCAAATACTCCAACAGCGTCGAATGAAAGCTTCCAACACAAAGGATGTTTCACCCGTAACAGTATTTTTTATTCCGAGTTTCACTCGTGCTTAAGAACTTGTTTACTAACAATTTCAGGTGGCTAAAACCATCATTTAAATTACTCGATGATAGCATCAAACCGTACGGCGATTGTTGCGTATCAATTAAATTCGATGCTCTATAACTAAAGATGAATGGTTGATTGATACTTTCTTCATAATATCCGTGGCTTTTATAAGTTTTTCGATCCAGGGTATTCGCATGCTATTTTTCTTTCGCGGAGTTCTACATCTTACCGACTAATTTTCAAGGTTAACGTCGAATATTTATGTGATCTGTATCTTGCGCTCACCTTTTACAATGAATACCGAACGCACGGCGTCATTTGTTTACGTTTTCAATATATCCTTTATGGTTGCGATATTTTTGAATTTGTGTGTGTTCTTAATTCCTCCCACGGTTTACACGTAATCCACTAACTTTTATAGTTATTGAGGTTGTAGGTTGTACCAGCTCAATTTCATAATATAATTGTTTGTTTTTAAACTCACGTGAATGTGTACAAATACACTCTCCTAAGCCGACTATTTATCAAGATTTATCTATATTCCTTCTAATTTAATACGAAGACTGTGTAGTCACGATTGTTATTGCTGTTTGTATAGAAATGTGCGAGGTGCTTTAGTATTTTATTTCTTTATCTTAATTTAATATCGTATTAGAATAGCCACGTTTTTAAATATACAATACCAAAACTACCATAAATTTAACAGACTGTTTTTATATTAAAAACTCATTTAACTAACTAAACTTATTAAAGTCTTTTCTTCTTCTTAATGATGATTTAAATAACAAATTAGCGTTACACCTGCTTAAAAAGTGTTTTGAAAGATTAAAACATCTTAAGTATTAGGAATATAGGTTGAGAAACTTCCTCCAATTATGTTCTCACAAAGTGCTTCTAATTTTAATTTACGTAATTTTTTTTAGAGTTCAAAAATTAGAGACGCGTGCTACTTCTCACAGTGGACTGAAACAGATTATTCAGTGCGCAAAACCCTATTCGTTATAATGGAACGATCAAAACGACCATTTTGCTTAACAGCTGGCAAATTTGTACAACTTTCTCTACCTGTATATCTTGCGGTTTGTATTTTATTACGAAAATTTTAGTTTATAATTGCTGTTGATTTGTAGGTTGTACGTTCAGCATTTTCCTACTTTATGGTTTTATACCATCTATACAACGACCCTGAAAAGATTCCGAAATAAGAATTGTAAAAATAAAACGAATGGAGTTGACGATTAAAGATAGAGGCCACAAGCAGTGTAAATATTTGCTGAACACGTTGTACTTTACATAAATAAATGTTTACCCAAATTCCTTAGATATATGCTTGAGAATGTCTAAGCAATAATAGATTTACAAATGACGTTTCCAACAATCATAACATGATTAACCATAAAAGCAGTGAATAAGTCAAATCTTCCACAATCCTGTCAGGAATTTCCACACCACTAACAACCTTTGTGGTTCCTGGTAACATTTTAGAATATACTTGAATTTCGGTACATGTGACGAACTTGGTGCCTGCGGATTCTTCTGAACCTGTATTTTTTACGCTTTATTTTAAAACTGCAACTCAATATTATATTAATTTAGGTTTAGAGAGTTCTTTTAGAATTCTGCATGCGGAGATTCCCAGCAGGCAATAATTAGAACGCTAACGCCTGCGGAAACCACACCAAGTTGTGATTCACAAGTATATGTAGCACTTTTAGATATCATTGTAGTCGCTGAGTAGGCTGACATAATATTCGCACATTGAATCGTTTTGGTACACATTAACGTGGGTGAAAATGCGTCAACTTTGATTGGAGGGGGCAAACATTTTACATGGAAAATGTATTCTAGCTCGCTACACTTTCCTACCGTCTTCCGTGAAGTGGTGACGTGCGAGTGCTTTGATTATCGTTCTAGTGATTTCCGCTTTTCCTCCTCATTCCTACATCACATCGACGTGGAGCACCAACGAAACAGCTATATCAAGCAGCCACAGAACCCGCCTGGTGGTCTAAAACCTCCGCATCTGTATAGGACTACTGGGGTGGGTTTCGCGCATTTTTTACCGGTAAGGTAAAGGTTATCATTTGTAATCCATTATAGCTTGTATTACCAATGAAGATCATTTCTTTCTATTGATAAAATCCCGAGACATAACTCATGGTGGCAATGTACTACATTGGCCAGGAAGTGAGTTTTTTTTTACCTAGAAAACTTGTAATTTTGCCAAACCATTGCTGTTCCAAGCAAGGTAGGAAACTTTAACGTGCGTGACAACACACACGGGACCTTCATTTATCTTTCATTCGAATGAGGGTGTAATTTTGTGAAAAATGCTCGCCTAACATTTTCAAGCGGACCGTGTAAGGATTTGAACCCGGGACTTGGGGCATAGTAGCCACACGCATACTAACTACACCACGGAGCCGCTTAAATATATGATTCCAGTAACCGTGACTAAAGTCAATCTTTAGCCAGATAAAAACGAATATCGGTTGATTGTGAAGCATCAGCGCGTGCTTAGAAAGAGTGAGTTGCGAATTTAAAACCAGAGAATTATTGCGAGGAATGTTTATATTTTGAATTCACGTGGATTCTTAGAAATTACAAACGGCCTATGGTTTCGGTTTGAAAATTTTAACGATGGACAGCATTAAACACAAGAAACTTAAACCGTATTTAGAAGCAGTTCAAAGAGAGTACCTTAAAAACATCTCGGATTCTTTGTTGATTAACCAAAAACATACGTAACAAAAATCTGTTTTTAAAAAAGTTTGACCGTAAATAAAAAATTCCTCTTGGCTTCTCAGTTGGGTATCAAATCGCCAGATGTAAAAAGCCGCACAACGTCATGCAAGGATTTGTTTTACCGGCTAGTAGAAATAACACTGCGAAATGATTTTGCCAAGCAAGTTCAATGCATTTTTTTATCAAATGATACTGGCGCTTGTAGAATTGGTGATATATCTGAATATATAAGCAACTTTTATGTAAGCTGCGCAATAAACCATCCGCAACTTAGCTTGATGTGGCTACAGATACTATGTTGATCGTTTAATTACATATACCCTTCTTAGCACGGCTGCCAAAAAAATGTTCTGAAAACTAATATAAAATAGTACAGAATCAATATTCCATATTTGAATTTTACAATACAACCTTTACTGCTTTGAGTTAAAGGTAACATGGAAATTACGTGGCTGTCCACGAAGCTTAATCTATTTTAAGTTGAAAATAACTAGCATTAATCGGCTGACAACTTCTAAGATGTGTCACAAAGCTTGACTTAATTTGAATTGAAGGTAAGCGGCTATTAATCAGATAGCTTACTTTTTAAATGTTCTACTAAAATTTGACCTGCTATGAGTTTAAAGTAGCATCGTATTACTACTATTAAAATTGATGAGGATTCTTTCGTAAAGTCAATATTGTGGAAACACAAATTTTATCCAAACCTGATTAAGAGCAACATTTGTATTATTGTAAAAAGATATCCATCAAAGATATACATTAATTTAGGGTTTGAATTAAAAGAGAAAGAATGCCCGTTAGCAATTAACCAAAATTTAAACGGTTTTGCTATAAGAACCGCCAAAATCAAAATACAAGGATGAAAATCATTTAACATTTTAATTTTATTTCTAAAGTACGTGTTTCGAATTAAGAGAAACCATTGCAACATCCCTCAAAGAGGAAATTTGCTAGGATGCGAAGTTATTTCAAGATCAAAATATGAATTGAAGCCAGTCCTACCCCACCAACCGTTTTCTTGAAGAGGCATCGCTAAGTAAAGCGTTAATTTCTTGTAATTATAAGTTTAAAACCGTTCAGATGTAAGTACAAAATCTAATTAAATACTAACATCTCACTATCAGAGTCCATCTTATTTTGCACACCTTCCTTTAGATTTGTGATTTTACTAATAGTCGTTATTGACTAAATTTAAGGGGAAACTGCTAGAACCTATGTAGAATGCTTATAGATTTGCAACCCTAACTCTAGATCGCGCCCCTTATTTACTACCTTTGATATTGAATTCAATGTCGCAGGTTTATCCAGGCATATTTTACAAATTGAATCCTAGTTTTGTAGCAGTTTCAATAATATAGTTTGCTAATATATTTCTATTTTAGTTTTGATCTGCAGTAAACAATGACATTTTACACTGAAGGCAAGAGATTTACTATTTTTAATAACTTATCTAGTTTTACTGTTGCAATTGCACCAAAAAAAAAGTTCTTTGGCTTAGTTGGTATGCGTGTGACCACTAAACTCAAGGTCCAGGGTTTGAAACCCGACATAGTCTGCTTGAAAAATGTTAGATAAATATTTTTCACAAAATACGCCCTGGTACGAATGGAGGTCCCGTGTGAAAGTGTTATGTAGCACGTTTAAGATCCCTACCTTGCTTGAAACAATAAAGGTTCGGCAAAATTCAGAATTTCCAAGTAAAAAAATTTCGCTTCCTAGCCAATGTAGTTTCTTTGGGTACAGCATTGGAAAATCAAATTTAGTGTTACTAAACTAAAAACGAGATACAGATGCGAGCTTAAGAACTTCATTTCCAATATATTACCGTTTGACGACCTCCCCCCACCCCTCCCGTTGCAAGACATGTTCCAGTGACTAAGTCGACTAGCTGCTATATTTACTTTCCGTTTCAGTCTTTATTTACTTTGTTTGCATAGAGCAATCTAATATTGACATTTTTCTTTATACTTTATAATGCCTTTCATGTTTGCAAATTGGTTTTTTATTGTCGCTTTTTCGATTAAAATTTTTTTTGTAATTTTCGCTTTATCCTCCCACCATCTTGGTTCCCTCGCATCGTAACTTATTGTGCGCCCTCTTAAAAGGTTAGCCCCAATTATTTGTTAATGCAATCAACTACTCCATTGTTGCATACTAAATTCCTTAAAAGGTAAATAGTATGTTTACTCTACCTTATAGGCGGCAGAGCCTCGATAGATTACGAGGGGTTCCTGTATGACTTTTAAGCCCAGGGTAAAAAGGATGTTAAATGGCTTTGAGAGAAAAAGTTCCCTCTAAAGAGATCTTTCAGCCAGCTAAGCTTCTTCAACTTAGAGCAGAGCTATGAGCTAGGGTATACGATACAAAAAAGAAATCTTTTTGGACGCTACCGTATCTTAATAAATGTTATAATAAGAATCTATCCGAAGATCAGATACGGAATTCTTCGGAGACAAAAAAAAGCTTAAGACGAGCAACATATTAAAAAAATACTTACTTCTGACTCTGCTATCTGAGATGGGAACGACGATCTTGTACTATCTGAAAATTTAACCACATCTAAACATTTTCAACCTAGAGCTACATTAGAGCCTAGTCACTTTATCACCAAAAAATATATATTATAAATAGATCAACTAGGCAAAATTATGCTTCAAAAAAAACTTTTAAATTCAACACCAATAATATCTTTCTTCAATACTAAAATTTCATATTTGTGATTGTTTGCTTCTATAGGACAATTACTGCTGACTTCAAAGAAAGAAAGCTTTATAACAACTTATTATTCTTTCTATTAATTTAAAAAATATATATACATTGTTTGTATAAAGTTATCTGTACAGAGACCTTCAAAACAGTTTCTTTATTACAATTTAACATTAATCTCTGAATATTCATGGGACATTTTTAGTTGAATAAATTACATTAATTCTTTATAAGAAATATATGATTTTCATTTTTATGTTACAATTAAATCATGATACTTGAATAGGATCCTGTTCAGTTTACAAGAATCAAGTTAAATGTTCAAAAATTATTTCTGTAGATTATAGAGCTATATTTTTAACAGGTATATTTAATGGAACCAAAGGTTATTGTCGGTGTTAAGCTGTACTTCAGGTGTACTGTCAAAATATATTATACACCATAATTTGGCAAACAATTCGTATCGTATCACATGTTTAGTTATGCAAACATTTTAATATAACCTTGTAACTTCAAAATTATCTTATAGAAATACCTTGAAAATAATAGGGACATTTATGCATTATTCAAATACTAAATTTTGAACTAAATATTAATTGTGTCAATTTAAAGGACCATAAAACTTTCACGAAAATTTCGAGTATCACTTTAAATAAACATTTATGAAATCTTCAAAAATTATTTGTACATCGCAATTGATTGTTCTTTGAAATGAATACAGTTATAAAATGGAGGATGACTCACCGTTGAAGATCTGCTTGGCGGCCGAATTTTTTATACATCTACGTACTTGCAAGTGTGGTTGCGCGCAGCTGACGCAGGTGTCCAAGCTTGACCTCAATCATAACCAATCACATGTGGAAATTTCTACTCTCTTGCCTAGCAACAATTGAAACTGCATCTAAAGCTAAACCAATTTTCATACGGTTAACAGTTGTTTAATATAATTCATAATTCTTATTACTTTAATACTTAAAACGTTGAAACTGTCAAACAAACTTCATAACTTCATACTTGATAGCTTACAACTTTCCAAACCCCAAAGCTATACAACTTTAAGACCTTATAACTTTAAGACTTTATAACTTTAAGACTTTAAAACTTCAAGAATTCAAAACTTCAAGACTTTTTAGACTTTAGGACTTTAAAACTTGCACTGAAAAAAAACAGGAAAAATGAATTTAAAGGTAAGTTTGAGAATTATTTACCTACCGTAGAAATGTATTTATGACTATTTTAGGTCGATGCTACAACGAAAAATGAATACATGGTATCCGTTGACTCCATTTTACTTCCCTCAGGGACGTCATGTTTTATTAAAAAACCTGCAAGCCCACGTTAACACTTGTATTCGGATTACATGCTGATATCAAAATGGAGCTTGACCACGAGACTACGTTGCTTATCCTATTTACGCGCAGGAAGGGGGATATTGTATCAAGATACATACAAATAGAAGAGTTCTAGAATTTTACTTTGGCTATTTATATGTAGATGGGGCCCTATGTATGAATTCGTAATATATTATTTCTATTGCAATTTAATATTTATTGAATAGATGCATGGAACAAAGTGTATTCTTAAAAAAGCAAAAAATTGTATTTGTTACACCATATACATGTTTTTGCACTGTACTTTTAATTAATTCGAAGCAGTTGCCTCTACTGCAATATTCACAACAATTTACTAAGTTAAAGTAGTAATAGCCTTTTCCTTTGGCCGAATGGTATGCAAGTTTGAAGATGATGTAGAATTGGTATTAAATAAATTTGTAGTCAATGACATAGCCACTTTACATCTCCATTCGACCAATCTCTAAACAAAAAAATCATAGTTCCTTATCGGATAAATGCGAATCAACAAAACTGCAACGATAAAACGGGTATTTTACGTTGCTATAGTAACGATTCTCTTGCCCCTTTAACTATGAACCATTGTGACAATTTTCAACAAACCCAATGTATGAGGTCGACAAAAAGAAGGGATATTTTATTATAAATTATTACGGTTTCTTTAGAGCTTTAACATTTATTGTATTTGGTAGGTCTAGAAAATTTTTAAAACCAACACAGGGAATTTTCGGCTTGTTAACGTTTTACTGTAGACGTACTTGAAAACCACACAAAGTTTTAGTTCGCACGAAAGATCCGACCCGGTCCCGTCCTTGTGGCTTGAGAACATTCAATGTCGGCGTTTCTCACGCCTTGTATGGCGTTGTACCCGCCAATGTGTGTCAGAGCTTCTTTTGGAGAGGTAGACATTTTCGTGGGAGCAAACGTATCAAAAAGTCCAACCCGGTCCCGTCATTTGTGGCTTGAGAACATGCAACGTCGGCGTTTCTCACGCCTTGTATGGCGTTGTACCCGCCAATGTGTGTCAGAGCTTCTTCTTGAGAGGTAGACATTTTCGTGGGAGCAAACGCATCGAAACGGAGGACGCGACTACCGACTTCCTTCGAGTGTAGACGTGTGTTGTAGTGCTATTCCTTACCGACAAGTGGTTCCCCACATCCGTTTCCATCTTACTGTTATCGATATTATCCTAGCACTTCGTCAACAAGGGCTACAACTACGCAAACACCGTAACAACAGGAAGTCACCACGAAATCCATAGAGAGCTGTTTCACCGCATCAAGAACAAGATATCGCGGGTAAATGTAGCATTAATAGCTAAAGAACATATTTTGTCGCCTCGGAGAATTTATCCCCCAGTAAATTTGAGGTTACATGGGGGTAAAATACAGTTGCATGTAGCTCTAAATGCGGGTGTTAAGGCGTAACAAAGTTCAATCTAGTGCAGTGTCAGATTTAGCTCAAGCAGATGGTTATGGACAAGAATTCGTTGGAATAACTGGATATTCCTCAAGGAAGCCTATAAAATCCGATATACAACTTGATGACGAGCATCGTTCAAACAAACCTCAGAGAAAACCTTGCTGCCAACAGTATCTTTATCAACATCATCGATCAATCTATATCAGTAATAGAATCGACAGCACTCTTTCAAGCTCAGATTTTGAACATGATTGTTTTCTCAAACTTACCTCCATATAGGAACACAGTTCGCCCTGTTTAACAGAATTTCTCAAGATACATTCTCTTATTATTTTGCTATGAAATATATCCAAGTATTCAAAAACAGCGATACAACTAAATCTAAACACTTCTTATACTATCCCTAAAGGTTTTCTAATGCCACTCGTCCCTATCCCTATCCCCTATCTTCATACGAGAGGTCATTTGTTTTATTACAATGATAAAGCAAAATAGCGATAGAAAATGGCTGTGAATCTAGAAACATCTGCTTAGGATTTTGTTATTTTGGGTGGCAACTGAAGTTAGTAAACTAGCTTTAAAACGATGATATTTGCAATTATCATCGTGTGTACAAAAAAAGTATATTGTGTATCTAGTAGTAAAAGCAATACCTTCCCGGACTGCAATACAAATTGTTGGCCGAGTCGCTAACCGAGGCCAATAAGCATTGAAAGTCCGGGAATATGCTTTTACTACGAGGTGCACATACTATTTTTTCTGAAATCGCATTCAATATTTATGAAAATCTAAGATTAGTGCATCAGTTTGTGAAAGGAAGCATTACATTTTTGCATTAAAATCTAGTTGCTTATAAAATCGTTCCATGACAATCAAGACAACAAACGCAGTTTATTTATTGTGATAAAAGTAGAATTTAGTATTTCTCCAATACCAAATATTATAACATCAATAAAAAGTAAAATGAACAGCGATGAAGATGTCGACGTGCTTGGGACACCACCAGACCTGGTAGATGCTGCTAAAAATGTAGGTACTATTACATCAAATGCCCAGTAAATCCAAAGAAAAATATGAATTCGCTTACAAACGTTTTAAAATTTTTTGCGACACCTCGATTTGGAAATGTAATGCTTGTATACTTTCCCACATTATTTACTAAGTTTAATTCTTCTACGCTGTGGTCAAATTATTTTATGCTAAAAGCAACCCCTACTGCTAAAGAGGACATTGATATATCAAATTATTGCAAATTACGTGCATTTTTAAAACATCAAAGTGACGGATGTAAACCTACGAAGTCTAAGATTCTGTCCAGAGAACAAATTAAACTTTTATTACTGAAGAACGGGTGACATTCTTAATGAATAAGGTACGTTGTGGCATGCCATTTAACTGACACTTAGCCATGTTACAACGCGAGTTATGTAATCCCCCAATTGAATTATACGTAAAGAAATAGAATAAATTAGGAAATTATTAGAAATATTAAGAATGCGCTAAGTGAAGTGCAACGTTGTAAATGAAAGACAATTTATACAGTTTATTAAAGTTCATGGAAACGGAAGCGCTACTTTGTAGCACAGACGATAAGTGACACTGCAGATGTCAGGCCACAGGCGGTCACCGACGGTCACGTGCCAAGATTACTTAGAATTAAGATCGCAACAATGTATTAATGAATAGAGTAGAGAATAAGCAGACATGAGATCTGCAAGTTCCCACAGCCATGCGAGGGGGTAGGAATATTATAAAACGCCCGGGAGCCCCAGTCGACGACAGTTAATCCATCGTTCAGCCTTAGCATTGCAGTTCGTTAGATTACTCATTTTGGTACAACTAATTAATGCATTTCGGACTTAGAATAATATCAATCTAATTTGTCAAAATTCCAAGTCAACTCTGTATAAATAAAAATAAAATTGTTAAGAAGTTGGAAATGGTTTTTTAAAAAAGGCCGCTCCGAGCCACGAACCTTAACTCGAGTCCGCTTTTCATTTATTTAGTTCGATCCTAGCGCGCTTAGAATTCTTATTTTGTCTCTTCACAATACCTTATGTTACATAGAGTCCCTAATATTAACCTTATATTACGCTTAAAGGTTGAACATTAATAGTTTCCTTTGATTTGTATTTATATTTAAAAACAGTTTATTCATAACAAGTCTTTGTTTACGTTTTTTGGATAATTATCTCTTCGTCGAGTTAAGTGGAACGCTTAGTTTGACATAACGTTGTAGTTTTGAAAGATCAAGAAATTGTCGGTTAAGCAGCTGATTGGTCGCTCTCTTTCTTAACCTGTTAATCCATTTTACTTGTGCCTTGATATCTTTTTTTTTCGTTCTATCTGCCAAAAGGACAACTCAGTTTTAAAAAAGTAAAATGGTGTCTTGTACCATGCGGTCTAAAATGGTTAATTCTCTGAAGCAGCTTTGTTTCAATTGTGTTTATAAGCTCGCCCTTTACCATAAAGACGGGTTTCAATTTAGAGATGGACTTTAATTTTGGGATGGACTTCTATTTTTAGGACGGATTTCTATTAACGGAAACGTTGTTAAAATGTTGCATTTAATGTTGTAATTTCTCTATCTTCTTGGACATGTGTTCATATCGTCGTGTCGCCTAACAAAGATATCTATTGTTGGATATTCCTGAATTTTCCTCTATTTTGATGATATGATCTGGATGTCATCTGGTTTGCGTCTACTCAAGGACGCTTTAGCATAAGTGAAACTATACGTTGTGATTGAAAAACCAAATAGGCTACCGATCATCTTACGCATTGCTGAGTATAATCGAGACGTGGATAATGGTAGCAATGTACAATTAATAGTTATTCTACATCCAGGTATGAGATTGCACTTTACAATCAAATTATCCATTAAATAGTGTCTGTACTATAAAGTACCAGTAATAATGTTGTCTTATCTTTGCGTTAACGCAAACTACCGTAACTAATACAAATTTTATTAAATATATCGTTACCTGTTTATTATGTTTACCTGTTCAGATTTACTAAATATTCAATCTGTTCCTAAAATATGAACGGAAAGTTTCATGAAACCTTTTGTGTATAAAAAGTGTAATTAATATTAACTCAATGTAAATAGCTCACTGACAATCTTAGTCTCTTGTGATCACTGCAACCCCGAAGGTCAAACTAGCTTTGCCAAAGTGTCTTCATACTTCGTTGTGTGTATTCTATGTCCTCTACCCATGTAAAAGAAAGAAACACGAAACAACGTTACGAATTGGTTCCTTTTAAAATGACCCCATATTTATATTGTCCGTATCTTCTAGGTTGCCCTAATATTTGGTGTTGCCGGTGCATGTCGTCGTGAAGAGCTGTACCATTTAAATTTGACTGACAAAAAATTCAGCGTTCAAGCTTCTGATTAGAATACCAGGGCCCGAATCCTCTAACTCTGTCATCGAAAGCGTGTCGTATTGAAAGTGGATATCGTACAAACAGCAAAAGTCCGACTGCCGGAATTGACATGCAACATCCAGATTAAATTCTGTAATGCCGAACGTTTCTGCTATTCGCAAATTGTTAAAGCAACTAGATCTTTACTATCCAACTGTCATTTACTACGAGTACACGTATAGTTAATTAAATAACGTTGAAGTGAACTTTCTATTTTTTTGGGTATGAGTCAGACACAGCAATACTATTATTTTAACGTTGGGCGTCAGTGAAGCAATTTTTATTTGATAAGACTTTATTCTTAAAGTTATCACTTCCAATATACTCACTAGCTTCACAATACTCACGGCTTAGTCTGAAAATTACTCCAAGGGGAGCAATCAGAATGTGCGTGGATGTAAAGTAAACTCAACTATAAACAAAAATCAAAAAAGGCGGAAGATTGAGCGCCACTGCATCTATATGGACGATAAATATCTAAAGTATTCTATGATAAGATGCAGAAACCCACAGATTATATTGACTATCTAAAAAAATATACAAGTTAGACAAAACAACATTTCTGGAAACCTCTTGAAAGTAATTACTTCAACTGCGTTGCGATGATCCTGAAAAGAAATAGTACACAATAAATTTTAATTTAAAGACACAAGTTGCGTTTTACAAAAAAAATACTAAAAAACTCATAAATTAAACAGCATGAAATTACCACTCTAAAAGTGTTATACCTAAAAATAGGTGTCAAAAAAATCTATTTTCATCATATCTATAATATAACTCGGCTTGGGTGTCCCTCAAGTTTCATTACTCAAATTTTATCTTCTCGAGTGGTAACGTCATTAATTTAAATACTCGGAAATAAAAGATATAATTTAAAGTAATTCTTTTCTTTCTCTCCAATATATGTTAACAAAATCACAAGTATATTATTCAAAAGTAAAATCATTTTTTCATATAATAAGGATGCATAGCGTTCCTCTTTAAATAACGAAGTTTTAATATTTAAAACTATTTTCAAGAACAAAAAATTTTTAATGACCCCAATTGACACATCTGTTAGATTGGTTCACAATAAGTTTTAAATAAATCTCACACGTAATATTTGTTACAGAAAAAATATTCCAAATAAATTAAATAAATTTAATTTAGTCTGACATGGTACAGGAATAACACAGTAAACCTACTAATTATCAGGCATAGCATAAATAGATAAGTTTTGCTAGAGTAGGACTTTATAAACTTTTTTATAAAAGTCTTATGTATGGCCCACATGTATCCCTAAATATTTCGATTTACACCTACGGAACAAGGTTTTCTTTTTTTATTACACTTTAAAGTATAAGGTTATCATAAAGTAAGGGATATATTTTAAATTATGATAACTTTTTAACAAATTAAGTTAATAACAAGAAATAAATGAAATCTAATTGCTTATGAAATGGGATTTAGTATGCCCAAAACAGGTTACGGCAATTGCTCAATATGACCTCCATTTTGTTGTTGTAAGATCACCATCCTTACCTCCAAATTGTACACAGCATTTCGTAACATTTCTGGTTGAATTGTACCAATTTGCTCCGTAATACTGTCTTTTAATTCTTGTAGCGTAGTTGGTCGTCTTCTAAACACTAAACTTTTTAAATAACTCCACAGCCAGTAATCCGCTGGGTTTAGATCAGGTGATCTTGGTGGCCATGAATTTACGAAATGTCTGCTTAACACGCGATCTTGAAAACGTTGGTTAACAATTCTTTGACTGGTCGAAAAATGTGCGGGGTGCTCCATCCTGCATAAAATGATGTTTTCAATTCCGTAGTGCTCGTTTTGCAGCTGTGGAATAACATAATTTTGTAACATTTGCAAGTATCGTTCACCATTTACAGGTACAGATACGGCTTGTCCATTCTGCATTTCCTCGTAGAAATACGGACCAATAATAAAATCAGCTGTAAAACCGCACCAAACGGTGACTTTCTTGTCATGAAGACCTTTTTAAACGATTTGTTGCGGATTTCCTGCAGACCAGATTCTACAGTTTTGAGTATTGACTCCACCATTCAGAGTAAAATGTGCCTCATCTGTCCATAAAATACGGGATAACCATTCGGGTTCAATTTCCATCTGAGCCATTACTCGCAAAGAAAAATCGTACCTAGTAGCCAAATCTGCGTCCTTCAATTCAAACAGCATTTTCAGTTTATATGAATACATGTTTAGAATTTTGCGTAAAATTTTCCAAACCGTGGTATACGGCATTTGCAATCGGTTGGAAATCGCATTTGCACTACTGATTGCGAGTGAATTGCTTCTGGCTATGTCTTGATTTTCATGAAGAACCTCTGCAACTTGGACATCACTAATTATTGGTCTTCCTGATCTTGGTAAGTCAGTTACAGACCCTGTTCTTTTAAATTTTTGTATCAAATTGCGGTACGCTTTCATTTGACAGGGTCCCGCTCTCAAACCCATTCTCGTGCGAAATCTTCGTAATCCAGCGGTGTAATTTCTGCCGGATTCATAATAGCACTGAACTAAACCAATTCTTGTTTGTAAATCCATGTTATTACAGTTGAGTCGTTTGAACTCAACGTTTACTTGAGTTTTAATTTCAAAATAAAACTTCAAATTGAATAATTTCGTTTTGACACTAGTGTCAACAATTGTTATGACAACGCTTTTGTTTCTCATAGATACGGTAAAATCCCATTCATTAAACAACTAGATTTCGTTTATTTTATGTTACTAACTTAATTTTTTAACAAGTTGCAATGATTTAAAATATATCCCTTACTTTATGATAACCTAGTACAATAATAAACAAGAAAATGAATTTGATATGCAACTATTGGAACATGATAATTCTTACGATCTTTTGTACTAGATCTTAAATGCAAAATTTATACTTACACTATATGCAATATCCCAAGCAACTGTACGAGTATTTCCAAAAGTTTACAATCTTGATATTAAAGTTTTAACCATAACCAACACCAACGAATTGAAACACTCATCGGGAATGGATTCCTGTGTTCATCAAGCTAGTAAATACCTGGTTTCGTGCGCATAATAAAAACTCCAACTCCATTAAAAAAATTTCCCAACCAAAAACTTACGTCATGTTAAACTACTAAATAAGCACCATATGGGTGACCTCCGATTCTTCTTATTACTAAAGTTTATTCGTAATCTACCAATGCGCTGAGAAAATTAAAGATTCTTATAGCATTAGAATTTCTTAAAAATTATCATCGCACCGTTAATGGATTTCGACAGTCGGTGACCACGTTGTCGCTTCACTCTCTGTTCCAGTTGCCTGGGCGGAATCCGAGGAAACTTTTCATTCTGGGCGCCCTTCATAACGACAGTGAACCCACCGTCTACCTAGATGCTTATTCGTACACACCAGCTGGCACGTAAAAGTGCCAACATCTTCTTCTGCTCTTAACAACTGCTGTACTTGAACAGAATGGCCGAGTTCCCTTTTCGATACTGTCAATCTAAGAGAACGGCTTATCTGTCAGGAGCGTCACTTCGTGACACACTGCGCAAGCGCTATATTAACTCAGTGATCCTTAAAAGTGGATGCAGACCGCCTACAAATTATGCAACATAAGTTGCTGGCTTATAAAATAAGTTTAAGACGTCTTGTTCTTGGGACAATTTTAAAATATTTGTTTTAATTGACTAAATTCTTACGGTAAATCCAAAGCGAATTAAATCGTAATAACATTTACTCCTATTATGAAATTGTTTATTCTGAGGTTATTATGCAAAATAAAAGGATCAGATACCACAAAGTTGTAACAACTAGAAACGGCTTTAAAGTTCGATACCATTCGATACCAACGTAGCAACGTTAATACCTCAACGGTGCAATTTAATTTATTAATCATGTCGAGTGTTGATAAAAGAATACACGTAATTCAACTGCAGAAGCGATTGTTGTTAGAATTTGTGGAAGAAATTGCTTCTGTAGCGATTCATAATCAAATAAAAAAGTTATTACAACGCTAAGTTAGAAATATTAAAGCTCGAATAGAAACAGCTTTGGAAGCTATTGCACAAGCAATTTTTAGTAACCTTTTAAAAACAAATTAATTTATTGGTAAACAACTTAAATTTTTTGTGTGCAATTATAATGTTATTCGATATTCAGAAAAATATCTTCTCTTTAAATTATGTTTAGTAAGTTAAGAAATGTTTTATGTGCTTTGTCAGGTACAGAGGTAATTCATATTAATAAATACACAAAACTGCATATATTAAATGTTTTTATTTTTAAAGCAACACAAATATTATTAACAGAATAACATTTGGCACTTTCAAATCATAAAAACTGCTACGCGGTTTAGAAACGATTGGTAGCAGGCACACTATTTGTAAACGATTAACATGCGAACAAAAACAATTCGCATAACGATGAGCAGTAGTTAGAGAATACGTTCGTGATTGAGCTGCTCGAGAATGAGTTAGAGAATTCGGGCCCAGATACTAAAATAAAAAAAAGAAATAAAATCATTTGTTATAAACGAAACTATTATGCCTTTGTATCAGAAATATATTGCACGTCGCCCACAGAACTTTGAAAGATGCCACTTCTGCTTTATATATTTAAAAAGCAAAGGTGGCAGGCAAGTAGTGGGTATACATCAGTTTGGAAAAAAAATTTTGGTCAACGCTAAAACAGATTTAATTGCATTAAATCAGCATAGAAGGTAGAAATCCTCAAACGTTGCTGAAGAATGTACCAATGAATCCTATACAAATAAAGTACACATAGCAAATAAAATATTTAAAGAAACATACACCGACAAGTGTGCAAAAGAATTACCAACAATAGACGGCAGTAGTACCTCCAGCTTTTCTGGAAAAGGTGAGCCTTTATATCTTGGTTGTACAAATTGCAACATTACTGTAAATTAAACAAATCATAGTTGTTGTTCTATTCGTGTAAGTAGTATAGGTGTAATATTTTTAATAAAAAAATTCACTTGTGTACACTTTGTAACATTGCTTGTTGGAGTGCACCATGTTGTTTAAAATGAGGATAAATTACTGTACTGCCTAGGCCGGAAAAGTACTTTCCCTGTATGTTTGTTGTGGTTTGTTTAGTATTCTTCTTAATCTTCTTTGGGTATTAAACCACTCATAGTTTTTAAAATTATCTTTATTAACGTTTCGATCCATGACCTAGGATCGTTTTCAAAATAATAAAAACTTTAAGTTTGACATTTATGACATAAATTGAAGGTGACTTTGATTTATTGATGTTTGAAATATTTGGTTTGAGTACACTAAACAAAAATTTTCAAAGTTTAAATGAATGATTGCCTTCAATTTGTGTTACGGCCTGGGACCGACTTTTTTAGGTAGCCAATACGCTTAACGTGAAATCAGCTGATTAATTTTTATTGTAAAAATTCAATAACTTGGGAATTGGAAAACATTTTTAACATGTTTCTATTTATACAATTTAGAGGATGGTTATTAAAGAAGTGTGCAATTGCATTATTAAAAGGCTTAAGTAGTCGTTTTTTTATATTTATTTTGAAGGGGAAATCATTATGATTTAGGCTACCTCTTTGGTAGATTTTAACATTGTTCTGAGGTGACCTTATGGCGGGTTTACATTTGTCAGATACCAATGTTGTTCTATGAAGGTTGTATATGGATCTGAGGCGACCCTATGGCGGGTTTACACTTGTCAGATACTAATACTGTTTAACGGAGATTGTATATGGTTGTGAGGTAACCTTATTGTGGGTTTACACTTGTCAGATACCAATGCTGTTTTACAGGGGTTGTTAATATGCTTCATCATCATCATCATTGGATCTTCATCTCAAAACTGGTTGGACATGTACATGCACTTATTTATATTCTGAGCTAGCTTCCTTTCTATTGTTTTCTAATTTCATATCTTATTTCACCGAGATTCAGTGAAGGGGGTTAAGCAACCTGTGACTACCAAGATCCCCCAACACTTAGATATTTGCCGAAAAAATGTTTTTCTAGTTAATATGCTTATTGTTATATAATTAGTTATTGTATGTATAAATAGAAATCATGTATGTAGGCTGTATTTCATGTTAATATCGCAAGGAGAACCCAGGAAAAACTTGCAATGCTACCTAGGTATTGGGGGCATTTGATTTTCATTTGTTATTTCTTTTGTTATTTCTTTTAGTAATGGAATCCATTGTTTACTGAAAGTCACGGATTCGTTTGCAACGCAGTTATTTTTATGTAGGGTTATATAAGCAGCTTCTTTGATTTTGCGTTTTTGGTGGTTTTCTTCTTTGTCGATAATTTTTGCGTCCTCCCATTTTATTTTATGACTGGAGTCCCATGCATGTTGGCAAATCATGGATTTTTCAAATTTTCTATTTTTTATATATGATTTATGTTCTTTTAATCGAACTTCAAATGGTCTGGAACTTTCCCCTATATAAAACTTATTACATTCGCATGGTATTTTGTATATACAATTTTTTGAACTTTCTATTGCGTTTTTGGGTTTTGTTTTTGTTAATTGTGCTCTTAGTGTATTGTTGGTTCTAAATACTGTTTTAATTCTAAATTTGTTTCCTATTTTTTGAATTTTTTCGGAGAATCCTTTTATGTATGGTATTGAGAGCATTTTGTGGTGTGTATCGTTGTTTTTGTTTTCTTTTTCTTTATTTTTAGGGTTTTTATTCATTTCTTTCTCTATTATTCTTTTAGGATATTTGTTTTCTATTAGTGTGCATCTGATTAGGTCTTTCTCTTTCTTTAAAATTTCTTCGTTTGATGATATTAATTTTGCTCTATCATACATGGTTTTGATAATACCTCGTTTGACACAGTGTGGGTGGTTTGAATCGAAGTTTAAGTATCTGTTTGTGTGCGTTGGTTTTCTATATACCGATGTATTAATTGTTGTATCGTTTTTGCTAACTAGAATATCTAAAAATGGAAGTTTTCCATGTTGTTCTAATTCATATGTGAATTTAATAGTTAGTTCTATTTCGTTAATTGACTGTACAAAGTTTTTAATTAGTTCTGTATTATGAGGCCAAATAGCATAGACATCATCTAAGTGTTGGGGATCTTGGTAGCCACAGGTTGCTTAACCCCCTTCACTGAATCTCGGTGAAATAAGACATGAAATTAGAAAACAATAGAAGGGAAGCTAGCTCAGAATATAAATATGTGCAAGTACGTGTCCAACCAGTTTTGAGATGAAGATCCAATGATGATGATGATGAAGCATATTAACAACCCCTGTAAAACAGCATTGGTATCTGACAAGTGTAAACCCGCAATAAGGTTACCTCACAACCATATACAATCTCCGTTAAACAGTATTGGTATCTGACAAGTGTAAACCCGCCATAAGGTCACCTCAGAACAATGTTAAAATCTACCAAAGAGGTAGCCTAAATCATAATGATTTCACCTTCAAAATAAATATAAAAAAACGACTACTTAAGCCTTTTAATAATGCAATTGCACACTTCTTTAATAACCATCCTCTAAATTGTATAAATAGAAACATGTTAAAAAATGTTTTCCAATTCCCAAGTTATTGAATTTTTACAATAAAAATTAATCAGCTGATTTCACGTTAAGCGTATTGGCTACCTAAAAAAGTCGGTCCCAGGCCGTAACACAAATTGAAGGCAATCATTCATTTAAACTTTAAAAATTTTTGTTTAGTGTACTCAAACCAAATATTTCAAACATCAATAAATCAAAGTCACCTTTAATTTATGTCATAAATGTCAAACTTGAAGTTTTTATTATTTTGACAACGATCCTAGGTCATGGATCGAAACGTTAATAAAGATAATTTTAAAAACTATGAGTGGTTTAATCCCCAAAGAAGATTAAGAAGTATTTTCCCGTACCATTTTTTGACGTATACTGTAATGGTGTACTTTAGCACTTGTTTTTGAACTGACAAAGTAAACATTCTTGATCGATTTCACAAAAAAATATTTACAATGATTCTTACTCTCTTAGTTGTAATTGCAACAGTTTTAAATTGTTTAAAAATGAGGCGACGTTTGGTATTTTACCCCATAGTACTAAACACATACTATAGCCCAGAGATTCCTTAAGCTGGTGAATCTCTACTTTGAAGTGTGACTTCTTACCGTGGAGGGCGTAAAACTCGGGCGGAGGCGGTATTGGTGAGAGAACAGCACTTCAACTGCTGATCCGCTGTTGCAAATCTAAACGTGCTCACTTGAATGGTAAACCTTGTTGGTATTTCTGACCCTATCAAGCTGAATGCAAATAGGTTATTACGCAGCTGAGACAGTGTTTCTAAATTATATTCTCAAATGTATCACTAGCTCTACGAGCGACCAAATCATTTGACAGAAAAATACATTAGAAAAATTATTTTCCAGCAATCCTTTTTCCAGATAAATTTCGGCCTTTTCCCAATAGTGTGTATCTTTAACATCTGGCGCATTGATTCAGAACTTTGTAAAAACCCATGAAGACACTTTCAAGGACGAATAAAGCTTCCTTAACAATAGATTTTCATGGACCATATCTTTGGTTTATCAACAGTAGTTGGATTTGGGCGTTTTAACTCAAGTAGAGTGCACGAAGCTACACGTGAGCCGGTTTCGCCCGAAACGGAGTTTGAGTTGAAACAGACCAATATATAAATTATTCTATTAAACGCAGTTTAGGTTGAACCGATCTTACCCCGTTAAAACTAACAAAGAAATCACAAAACATTAGTGTTCTCACTGTCAACTGCTTCTAATTGTTGATAAGTGTGCTGAATTGTTAGGTTGCAAACGAATAACGTATAAAGAAAACCTTTCCTGGTTGATTTCTCGACTCAGTCACGTTACTTTAACTTTTAAATGTTTCTCCGTATATTTTCCTGGCTGGTTTACAAACTAACTGTTCTGGGCATTTGTTGACCTTTCACAATCATCCGACTCTGATTGGTATCCAATTAAAAACATCAATGCTTTTATATAGCAACAGTAAGTTCTTACATGGTATACGCAGCTATATAAATTACAATGCGTTTCATATGTCATACGATCTTCACTCGGAAGTGATCGTTTCAATCTCGTACAAAACTTTATAAAAAACAGTTTATATGAATGGAACAGTTACAACATACTCTAGTACATGCGCGACATTTTTGTGTTTCTTGAAATCGGTGGATATCGCAATACAAACGATTGAACGTCGATTCGTATATGTTCAACATAGCGGTCGGTAAAATCTTAAACAGGTAATAACCCAGCAGTGACAGTGTGAAACAGATTTATAAATTTTCAGTATCGGTACTTTATTCGTACACCGATAAAGGAGTTGGAAGGGGGACTGAGAAATCTGCTCTCTCATAAACCACGAACCTCGAACTGTGAAACATCTCTATTTTGCACACCTTTTACTTCGGATTAATTTAACACCGCCCATTATTTTATACTCATATTGAAAGCACCGGCGTCAAGAAGCCTTTCAAAATAAGTGTTATTTGGTAACATAGCTTAAAATTGCACCTATTTAAAAGTTACGTCTTTGAATTTTGTTCAATTTCTATTTTGTTGTTAGAGGGACCCAATCTTGTATCACTGTAGTTAGTCGGTGCATCCTCAATTTGTTACATACTTCGAGCCCCTCCTGGGCTATTTCAAATTTGTTGGTATTGGTCACCACGGGTTACGACATCACCACTACATATAAACGTTTTTATACAAGAAAAAACTAAAATTACTTAACCCAATGAAAATGTTTTCGGCGAACAAAATTATCTTAAACGTTCTTAAACTAATAACAAGAATGCACTGTGGGTACGTTATACAGTTTTAAGAAATGATAGTTTATTCACAGTTATTCTAGATAATAGTTTCAGAAGCTTTACCATAAATACTTAAAGTAATTTGTCTATAGATATTTTTTGAAACAACTAAAATCAATGATTTTCTACACTAAATTTGTTCTACATAACGGATCCTACGGCAACCAGGTGTTTCTAAAAATAAAACTTGCTAATCTGTTAGTACTGTTTTGAACTTCATTGGATAATCGCATCAACCAGTTCGATATTTTATTATTCAAAGTTTAACTTTATCAACTCAAGTTTGTATTTTGATAC
The DNA here is from genome assembly GCA_036346225.1 of Platerodrilus igneus. NCBI lineage: Eukaryota > Metazoa > Arthropoda > Insecta > Coleoptera > Lycidae > Platerodrilus > Platerodrilus igneus. The sequence goes on from JARFIW010000828.1 coordinate 8,698,665, forward strand.
TTTCAGCGGTAATAAATAAGTGTTCAACAAAAAATTATTCTTGCTCTATATACAACGAAATTATTTTCGGTAAAATTCGGGCAAATGAATTAACACTGAAAACTCCAATTACTTTTTTTGTTTTTTCCTTATCTAATATATGTAAGAATTATATCTCCAAAACATTAACTTAAACAAGGAAAAGCAAATTTTTATTTTCTGGTTTCGTATAAAGTAGTGTGTGAACCTTCATCGGTCCAAGACGATGAGATCATAGGCAACTACGTTTTACACTATAAATCAAAACAAATGAATTATAAAACTACACTACTTTAGAATACAAGTTACCGATGATTTCATTTTCAACCTAAAAACCTCGAAAATGAACCTGATAACATTTAAGAATAAACAACGTAGAATACAAAAACAAAACTTCTTTAGATCAAAAATGCGTGTAAATTAAAATTGTATTTTATAAAGGAAATAACTTTGACTTTAATGTGAGATTTACCAATACAGAAATAATTAAAATAAAAAATTATTATAAACATTTCATAGGAATGTTACAACCATTATTGATTTTTTAATAAGTCAACGCCTAGAACAAAGTAAAATAAAATCATTTTGAATTATAAAGGTCATGGATACCTCGTAATAAAGTATTTCTAAAATATGTAACTATACAGATTAGAGTACCTCTTAATTGAACTATTGCAATGCAAATTGAATTTTAGTTGCTAGTGCAATGTTAAATGTTTTCTTTCCAAATAAAATTTTAGGTTTATCTAAACACACTCAGAGGGTTTCTATATAAACGGGTCAGTGTAAAACTGATTGGACAAAGGCTAATAGAAAAAAAACTTCCGAAATGGATGCCAATGTAGAGGATTAGCTCTGGGTAGATCAAAAGACGTGTCGAAAGTTCTACTGACAACTAAACAAAAGATAAATAGCGCCACCGTATTTTTGAATCCAACTACTAGTGGCCTAAGGAAAATGCGAAAACCTAAATCATACCTCGCTGAAACAAACTTAAAATATTTACTTAAGCGGCATTTGGATGGAACACTAGGAACATCTACGTTCAATCTGTAAATATATAAATACTAACTCTTAGACCTTGTTTGTGTCTGACCAATAAAATTTTGAATAGCAATAGGCCTTATTTTGTGTATATTGAATATTTTATTTCACTTATAAGATTTAAATCCTATTCTTAAATTTTTTTTTGTTTTACTTACAATCTCTAAGATCTTTAATAATGAAAATCTAAGTCTCAGGATAAATTATATTCTGTTAATCGTTTCCCTTAAATTTGAAAAAATCCACAATATCTACATTTATGTACACTTGCATTTTAGCATTTTAAGAACAATCGAATTCTTTAATTATAATCTGCGATCATATTCACATAACCCTACTTTTTATTTATTTTCACTTATAAATTGCATTTCCGAATATTTCACCATATAGAATTGATTACATATAAATATTTGTAATCGCTCACAATACTGCAATCGACCTTACACGAATTTATCACAAATCCCTTTTTTATAATAATGCAAATTTCTTGAAGGACAAATGTTAAATTTACTTTTCATTAGAAAATTCAATTGATATATTTTTAATATACTGAATAACAAGATTTAATTTAAATTCTTTAAATTCTCATAATTAACACATTGAAATTTAGTTTTGTAATAACACTCAAGAAAATTATCTTTGGTTGACTATGTAACCATACTTGTATAAGTACAGTCTAATCATGGAAAAATTAGAAAGTTCTTACCTCCTGGTAAAAAAATGTTTATATCAAAAATTACTTAACTGTTTATTTCAGAATCTTAACCTGAATTGATATATTCCAATCAAACAATGGAATCCCAAGTGTAAATCCATAAAATACTTTCATACCTAAAATATATAATTCCTTCAAATTTCATTTTAGGAACCGGAACAAATTCAATTTTAACAGCACCAAAAATTTTAGAACAATACAAAGTCTTCCAACAAATTTGTAAAACTTGTTCCAATCAATTCTTGAACCATTATAAAACCAATTACTCTAAAAATTTGTACATCTACCAAAATTACTAGATCTGCAACCACTTCAAAAATCTTCTGGGTTTCAACCTCCTTAAGACCATTTCAAATTATAACTGCATTTTACTTCTAACACCGTAAAATTTGTAATTACGCCAAAATTTTTACAACGTCAAAAGAGTTTTAACTATATCAAGGATTTAAATGCGCCTAAAGTTTTGAGTAAGTTGAGGATGTGTAATACTAGGTCCGTTGCTTCTGTTTCCTACCCCGACCTCTTAATTTTGCTGGGAAATTTGTTAGGTTCTATTTTATAGTTCAAAATTTACTACCTCGTCACTTTAAAAGCTCTTTCAGTTCCTACTTACTTTAATTTGCATTTTTATAAATTCTAATCGCATATATAGACAACAAACTTTACTTTTCATTAAATCGACGATTTGGTTGTCTCTTACCTATACAAGTCCACCTGTTGAAGCCGTGGTTCCTTATCTTACACAAAAATGTGATTACGTCTATTTCGAGTGTGAAAAGGTATTCCTGGGTTTCAGATGGTGCTCGATTTTAAAAATAGTTCGTGGCATAAAAATGAAATTCTGTTTCGATGTAATTTAATATGTACTAGTTTGGTGTGGTCAGAAATTTGTTGACGAGGGACGGGATGCGTGCATTTTAGTTAAAGTTGTTTACTTTGAAAAGCAAAAATTATATTTTCCTTCACCGTTTGTTTAATCGTATACAACACTGACAATAGTAGTAATCTTTACATAGACAAGTGTTCGTTTGCTGTTTTAAACATAAAACTAACTTTAAGTGTGGATATGACATAATGACTAGTGTTACCAAACAGCTTTTAATCTTACAAGAACAGGCGGAACATGGAATGAAGGACAACGTTTAAAATGGCGGATTATTACGGATAGGTGTTTGTTTTGTCTACATTGATACGCATGGCATATATTTTATAGCAACAAATGGAGGTGCTGTGATTTTCCTTTCTTATGAGCATATTCTTTTAACGGAAGACTAACGAAGATTTAATCATTACAAAATACTATAATTAAAAAAGTTTTTACATTAAATACCTGCAAGCGATTTATTTCTGCATAAATATTAAATTCAAAAGACCACTATTTAAAACGCCCTAAAATTTCTAACTTAAACCACCTTACACTTTTTATGTTATTTAAATTATACAAATTATCAATCAACAAGCTCGACTTCCCACCAGTTGGATGAGTACTTACTTAAATATTTTGTAAAAAAATTCCTCACAGTTCTTAGTACATTATTAAATATGTAGAATCTCTCTATAATAATCTCATTCACTATAAAGAGATTAAAAAGCCAGCAATTACAAATTTTTGGGAGTAAGTTACACACCTACATCAGATACTTTAATGGTTCTTTTTAAAAGATTAAAATAACTTCGGTTTATAAATCTTTGAGATACGTCCTATCACTTGCATCGCTCCTTTAAAAGACTAAAAGTTTCGCCCTATAAGTTCTTCAAAATAAGTTAACTACCTGCAGCGTAAATGAACACTTGTAATGGGTTTGTTATTTATACCAAGAAATGCTATCAAGCAGTATTCTGTTACCTCGCAGATGTGCAATTGTACGAGCAATAGAACTGTCCGCACTGTTAGCAATTCTTGAAAACCGTTATATTAATCTCTTTGTTTGCAAGCGGTGTCCTGCGAATGCTTTGCAGCTGTTTTATGTTTAAAGAATTTGTTACGTTCAAAACCCTGCAAGTAATTTTTTCTGCTTTCATTTTCAAAACGCACTAAAATTTCTCAACAAGCCCGATTTCCCGCCATTTGAATTACTGTTATTTTATAAAAATTTTCAAGTAATTACTCTATACAGAAGTTTGCCTTATAAAATCAAACAGCTGCTTAGGAAACATTACGTTACAAAGTAGTTGCAATATTTCCTAGCACCTGCAGTGATTACATTTTAATTAAAAGCTGCATGTAAATGCACAGCTTTCTTCTAAAAGATAAGACCATTTACCACCTGCCTACATCTGCATACAATGGACTTGATATCTGGTATTCTGCAGCTGTTAAGATGTTACAAAGTAACAAAATTGTCCTCCTTTGTCTAAAATTTTTTTGATAATTGCGTTATCTGCTTGTTCGCAAACTGTTACGGTTTGTATTTCGGCAGCTGTTGTCTGGGAATTCTGCACACATGATTCTTCGGCGGTATCTTTGAAAATCAAGTACCCTACCCCCATACATGATTCTGTTCTTATAAAATAGAGACCGTGCTTTAAAAAACAGGATTAAAGACAACATCTTCTTACCGAAGATACATGTTGTAAAGTTGCGCTACTAAAATGCTTTCTTAGTATAAGTGAAGTTGGTGGTTCCAGCATGCAGCCAATAAAGAAATGCAGTCGCACTTTTCCATTCACAACATGATACGAAGCCAACTAGTTCAAGGTACAATTTTCTATTTCGCAATTCTTTTATGCTGCTGTGGGGTATAGACATTTGATTTGCTGCTACTCATGCTTATCCATTAAATTACCAACACCACGTTGCCAAACAAATTTACAATGCACGAGCGACGATGTAATAATCTTCGTTCAATTTAAAATTTATTTATTCAAAGTTTGTGTTAGAGTCCGTTTTACTGTTTCTTTTGTCTTTTTGTATAAACATTAACGAAAAGAACTCACCAATCAATTTAAAGATAGAATAATATTTGACTAATTTAAGCTAGGGTGTCTAATTTTTGGGCTATACTATTTCTTGAGGAGGTGCACTTCACAAAGCAGCATGCATAGATAACTTATGTATATTTCTTTTCTTGAAGTACTTATATTTTTTTCTTATTTTCTTTTGTATGTATTTAAGGTGAACCATTAAGTAAGTATTTAGATTATAAAATGTTATATTTATTTTGCTTACCAATTTTTATATGTTATGACGCTTTGTTTACCATCACGTAACAAATGATTACGAAACTAGTTTGTTTTATTGTTTTGTATATAGTCTTTTGAGATTGGATATTAACAATATAGTTTTACAAAGGTTTCCAATGTGTTCTTCCTAGTTTACCCACGCCCCTCTACGACATTTTTGAGCTAGCCCAAATTCCACCATTCTATCCCCGTTCTGTTGCGGTATTCGGTGTAAACGATTTCTTTACTTATTCTTACTGTTTTCTTTTGTTTTGCGCGGAATACCGTAACAACTTGCAGATACCTTTCGTAGAAATACTTGACATTTTATGATGGGAATTGTGTTTGGAAACCAAAACACGTTGTTTTCTCTTCCTTATAAATACAGACTAAGCTTTGAAGTCGAAATGCTTCTACACAAAGCCCTTTCCCCGTAAAATAACCGTGTAAGTCGCGCTGCTAATTAAGATGCCTTCTTATTACATTGTTTCGCTTAGTGTTACATTTTAGTGCAATTGTTTGATATAGTGTCAAGTCCTCCGGCAAGTGTAATACACACTTGTAGGTCCACTAGAATGATATCCGCAGCAGACAACTACATTTCTTAAAGTGCACTTACTCTGTTTTTTTTTCTCTTGAAGTCACTATGAAAGCTACTCCTATTGTTGGTTGACAACCACGTAACTGCTTCAGTTTGTGTACTTGTGGTTATGACAAAATAAACTACACACCCCACTCTACGACGTTCTGAGCTAGCGCAAAGTCCAATTCTCTTAGATCTCCATTTTACCCTTCTATTTTGTTGCACGGTGTGGACGATTTTCTTAACTTATTTTACAACCATATGTCTTGTCTGCACGGAATAGCATAACAAGATTGAGCGTTAAGGTAGATATTTGGAGATGAAAAGCATGTCAAACTTCAACTTTAACTACTATGTAAAATCCTCCAGGGTGAATTGGTATCGAGGTTCTCTTTTTTTTTAAACCCCCTTTTATGACTAGTTAGTGAGAACAGAATTCTTCCGTTCCTTTCTCGTTGTTGTAATTGGAGCGTACTATTAAGTTGTTTTCTTTCTTGTCCGCACGGAATACCCATAACAAGACCAAATTTTCCTAATTTATCATATTTTTTGTCCAAAAATTTCCTAACTTCGATGTGGTTTTACGGCGCTTGAAATGCGACAACCCCTGCAATTCGCCAAATGATTGATATACTCCCATTTTAAGCTCACAAATGTGTAAAGCGTGCAAACAAGTCTTTCTGATCCCAAATTTCTTAGATATAATGTATAACTGAAGTTTTAAATTTAAAATAATTCTCTAATTAAATTTCGAAGAATTGTAAGTATAATGGGAGGCATTTTGAGCACATGCATATAAATAAGTCTTTCGTTGATAAATAGTATCCGAAAGTCACTGGAAATAGCAAAAAACACGTGACGTTATGCAAATGGCTCTACTTGAACTCAAAATATGTCCCTTTCATGGCTATACACTTTTACATTCGATAAAACTAATCTTCAAAACAATTCCTTTATTCTAAACAGGGCACCACAAAACAAACAAATTAGGTGCTTTAAGTAACCTCGGAAACGTCCGTCACCACTTTATTTTTGATATATCAGAATTATAATGGTGATTGGATGACAACGTGGACAATGGGTCGTTATTTCAATGCTGTTGACGGCCAAAAAAAGTCGATTTTTTGGGTAGGATCACTTGACTCCGTACTACAATTTTTTTAATTTTTCCAATTAGCACCTGCTACCAACATTGCACTACATAACACCACCAGCCTGGTAGCAGGCACCCAAAAATCTAGGAAGTTATTACAGTTTCACATTTGGTGGCTAAGGTGACTTCATCCCCCACCCACTATACTTCTTTTTAATTTTTTCCTGCGCCTGCTGGTACTAACATAGCACTACATGTAACCACTATTTCCAATACTAGTACCCAACAAATGGCGAAATATAATAGATAGAATGTTAGAGCCATAGGCCATGACAGCTTTCACACTGCATTTTTTTTTTTAAATTTGCCACTAACATAGCACCGCATAATACCACCAGTAATATAGTTAACACCAACACCAATAACTGCACTTTACTTCTAGCACCATAAGATTTGTAATTACGTCAAAATTTTTACAACGGCAAAGAAGTTTTAACTATATCAAAGATTCAAATACGTCTAAAGTTTTGACTACGTTGGAGATTTTGACTATGTCCAAGTTTAGTTAATTTACTCCTTTAGTTAGTTTCAAGTGTTTTTTAGAACGCTATGCTACGTTCCTGGCTAAATATGAAAGTTTTCGCCGTTCCTTACAAAACTTTGAGAGCCAGCTGTCTCGATTACATTAACAGACTTATTTTTTCGCCTGCTGTAACAGTTTTTTTGACCACAGTTGAACACCAACGAATTTTTAGTCCTAATAACTCTAGTATAGTCACTAAAATCATGCAAACCATTTTTAAACGAATAAATACAAGTATTAATATTGTATGTGCTAACCGTCATACAGAAATGCTAGTTTGGTTGCTAACATCAAGCGCAGAAAGTTAATTCAACTATTATCAAGGCCAAACAGCTTTCCTGTTTAGTACATAGCACATTTCGGCTCACATTAGCTAGAGCTCCCGTAGAGAAGATAATGGAACTAATAAGGGTTCTGGCGTGTAACTTGCGCCTGGCTTTTTGTGCGGTAGTTGAACCCTAGTGCGCTCGACACTAGGTTTTGATGTTTTAATGATGGTAAGAATTAAAATAATAATTAATTAGACCAACTTAATAATTTGTTGTAGCGCTCTTTTCGTGATTTAACTTTTTGAAGATTTTCTCTTCGTAAATTTCCCTTTTCATAATTGCACTCTTTGTAATTTTGTTTTAAGTAATTTTCCAATTTTTGTTATAACGTTCCTTTTAAAAGACGTTTTTAAATGACTTCTAATAAATAACTTCGTTTCGATAATTCCTGAGATAAATTCATTTAATAATTCTTTGGACATTTGTGTAAATAACACAGAAAATATTCCTTTAATGAATTCGGAAAAGTGCTATAAGGTATGTTTTTCAACGCTTCGTAGAAGTCCTCAATTAGATTTTTATTTTTATAATTATCAACTTCAAGAAGTCGTTTTGTAGTATCTGGTTTTACAAAACTAAAGCCGCGAGTATGCTGATTTAAAAGAAAAGGGCGGCTCCGTGGCGTAGTGGTATGTGTGTGACTACTACGCCCAAGGTCCCGGGTTCGAATCCCGACACGGTCCGCTTGAAAAATGTTAGGCGAGCATTTTTCACAAAAATACACCCTCGTTCGGATGAGAGGTAAAATGGAGGTCCCGTGTGTGAGTGTTGTTACGCACGTTAAAAATCCCTACCTTGCTTGGAACAACAAGGGTTCGGCAAAATTCCAAATTTTCCAGGTAAAAAAAAAACTCGCTTCCTGGCCAATGTAGTACCTTCGGGTGGAGCATTGGAAAATCAAATGTAATGATTTAAAAAAAAATAAAATTCTACTTTGGCACCTGTAAATGAAAAAGTTTCTTAAAGTCGTACGTATGGAGCGTTCTACTATACGGTAGTGAGACTTGGACCATTAAAGAAATAGATAAGAAAAAGATAGAAGCTTTTGAAACTTGGTGTTATAGGAGAATGTTAAAGATTAGTTGGACAGATAGAGTAACAAACGAGGAAGTTTATAGAAAGATAGGTGAGCAACCCTCTATGTGGAAACAATTGAAGGTCAGGAGAGATAGAATGATAGAGCACCAGTTAAGACATGAGGGACTATTTAGTAAAGTCTTACATTATAGGCTACCAAATAAAAATAGAGTAGGAAGGTCTAGACAAAGCTATATTAGTCAAATTATTAGAGATTTAGGTTGTGAAGGGTATGTAGACCTTTTTAGACTAGCTCAGAATAGAAAAGAATTTAGAGCTGCGTCAAACCGACTTTAAGTAAGTTCGAAAACAAAACAAAAAAAAATCAGTTAACTAAATGTCACCAGGGCATAACTCACAATTAGTTAGCGGTCTGGCATGTTGATAGCGCTTCATTGCTTAAGCCTTACCATAACATAATTTAATAAACGTCACCATGACATAACTCACAATTAGGTAGCGGTCTGGCATGTTGGTAGCGATTCGTTGCTTAAGCCTTACCATAACATATAATTTAATAAACGTCACCATGACATAACTCACAATTAGGCAGCGGTCTGGCATGTTGGCAGCGAATCGTTGCTTAAGCCTTACCATAACATATAATTTAATAAACGTCACCATGACATAACTCACAATTAGGTAGCGGTCTGGCATGTTGGCAGCGATTCGTTGCTTAAGCCTTACCATAACATATAATTTAACATTTTTTCTATTTTGAGGCGGATAACCAGGTTATATTTCATTTCCTTATAAATGGTAATTATTTAAACATGTTAGAGTTCTATAACAACCGTCAGGTTGCCAATATCTATGTAGAGCCAGCTGGATAGGAAAAAGATAGAAGGATATAGGAAGACCTAGACCAAACTATATTAGTCAAATTATTAGAAATTTAGGTTGTGAAGGGTATGTAGAGCTTTTTAGATTAGCACAGAATAGAAAAGAAGTTAGAGCTGCGTCAAACCGATCTTAAGTAAGGTCGAAAACAAAATGATGATGACCTGTGAATATCAAATTATGGTTTATTCACGCTAACTTTGCAATAAGTGATTGATCCAATATGAACGTCTTTCAACCGTACGATGGATAGTTGGATTTTGTGTAATGTTGTGGAGAAAGCAATAAGTTCCAATTTTGAGGAAACGTTCTGCAAGATTTACACACAATAGAACGTATAAGTCTAGTATTGGAATTTGGTTGGTCCAGATCGTGCGTATAACAAAAACGCATAGAACTAAGCATGGTCCAGTCCAAGGGTCAAGCAGTTGTTTGTGTCCTGTGGAACATGTGGATTTTACGTTACTTGTTTTCTGAAAAATGTATGTATTAACACCTTCCCGAGCATGTTGTGACGACAACATGTAAAGAACACCTGCAGAGCCAAGGTAATAGATTAGAATTATTCTTGCATCACATCTACATTTGATGACCTTTGATACAAGGCTGCTTCAGAAAATATTTTTGTAACTATCTATTCTGATAAACCCGTTTCGCATATTAAGAAAGACCTTAGTAAATTTTTGTTGTCAATACTAGTCCAGTATAATTAATACTAAATTTTATGAAATTAAGCAAACTTAAAGAGTTCCTATTGATGTTTTATATATGTATGATTTTACTCACAATTTTTAAATAATGAATTAATAGACAAAATAGTTAAAGTTTTATAAATATGTAAACAGAGAAAGCAGATCTGATATTTCTGGTATAAATTCAAGTTAAACCTTTGTAACTAAAGTAACGTTTAAAGTTTTGATATTTTTCTTTGAGTATATAATCCTACCTTATGAGTAGATGAAACTTGTATTATCTTTTCTTAAACATGAATTTTATATTTACGATTTTTATGAGAGACCAATTTTAATTATAGAAACAAAATTTAATTTTCTTAATTAATTGTTTTATTCTGAACAAGTACGTTCAGAAGTAGGGTAACAAAGTATAAGATCAAACAGAGTAAAGTGGTAAACCCAATTTAACAAGAAGCTTTAATAGCCTTTTCAGTATTTGAAGCATAAAACCTGTGTTCGTATTATTGTTGCCTGATTAATCTTTGTTGTTTTTATATGAGGTAGCAAGAGAATACTTCTTGTGTCCTCATTTTGGTATATTTAATTAAATTTTCTTTACAGCTCCTGCGTTAGCAGTTAATACGGAATTCCTCCCTAAGGACGCCCAAGTCCCTCTTAGGGAAACCCTGTGTTTAAAGTTAATGACTTGGTGGCGCCCTATTCAAATCCCTGTTTTGTTGAGAATCTAGCCCTAGTAATAAAATAATGCTTTATAAAAAGAACCACAACCAATCCTCATAAGCTCTGCCCAAGGAATAGACCCCTAGCATAGTCGGAAGATAATTGCGTTCCATCATTTTAAGGAAATCCTTCCTTAAAGGTTACTGGTCACATTTGGGGATATAAAAATAATCCCTAACTAATTAACCCTACCAGTAAACGACAGATTGTGTAATACTGCTCCAAACATATTTGTTTCAAGTCATGTCGTTATCAATTAGCAACTGCTCAACGACCTTAACCGTATTAAGGCTTGGCACATAAAGAAATCTATATTTAAAAGATAGGTTATACATCAATTCGTATGTCAACGAATATTGACGATGAGTGGAGCGTTTAGGAGATACGTTTTACTTTACGGTTTCAGACTGTCACCACAACAGTTTTAATTAGACTTACTATATATAAGATTGTATACTCGTTTTATGAAAAATATACTGAAATGTAATATGTACCAAATCATTATCGTTTTATTAAACCAATCGATAAATACAAATGTTGTGAACAATATAAAATAACTTCAAAAAAGAAATACTCTAAAATTAGAATTAAATAATGGTCGCTTTACCAATATTAGTTTTGCGAATAAAAACCCAAGCTTGGTAGCAGTAATGACAATTCCATTAATTTTACCCCTGTATTCAAAATAGCTTAAACGCAATTTTCATAACTTTAATGAATTTTCATGAAACTTAAATAATCCTTTCCTGTAGCTTTGGAGCCATGAAAACTTTCTTTCATTTGTCGTTTAATGAATTTTAATTCATAACGTGAAAATAAAGAAGATTTGTGATAAGTAGATTATTTAAAGTATTATTGTGGTGCAGTGGCAAAACAGAAGTCTGTTATCATTAAAAGCTTTAAAAGTGGAAATGATTCGGTAGATTAAACGAAAAATATTTCATAGAAGCTTTATATTCGTACTTGTCTACGGTTTTGCTTCAAAATGCTATTTAACATATATCATATATTTTACTATGACTGTTTATTTCTGGAAAATGAAAATTATCAGGATCGTGGAGATTCAATATGAGTCATGGCAGGTAAGTCAGTGCCAAGTTTGTCAAGCGTTCTTGAATCAGGGCATTTATGGCTTCAGTATTAGCCAAACTTCATCCCGAAAAATCAAAAATAGGCCGGGGATACATTTCTTCGCTTTCGATACGCGTTGAAAATAAAACAATACAGAACTCTCACTCCTTCGCGAACGAATTTCAAACACTCAAAAAGAAATAAACGATATTTCTAAACAACTCCTACAGCTCCATCTAACATTATCCGCCAGACTTAACTACAATGACTAGACTCTGTTTAACCGAATCTCATACTTGCAAGCCCAAAAAACCACCGAACTCACCAAAAAAACCCAATTACGCAAATTTTTGCAACTTTCCAAAAACCTTTCACACCCTGAAAAAACATCTTAACCGAAAACTCTGCCCTCAAATACCGTCATAAACCGATCAGAACATATCTTATTCGAAAACGAACTAAATATCCTGTTCAAAAGACTAAACTTCTCAATTGCACCCAGAAAAATTCCCGCAGAGAAAATCATTAGCTCCTATAACAAAAGACCCCACTTCAAAACTTGAACGGGAAATTTCAGCACTTATCAAATCCTCTAATATTCCCAAAACTATTCAAAAACGAAAATAGTCTTAAAGCCCCTGGCGTATATAGTAAATCTTGCAGTTGCGGTTTAGTATACATAGGAGAAACAGAACGGTCAGTACAGACTAGACTAAACGAGCATAAGCGATGCTTAAGAACAAGCCACTACAGTCGCTTAGCGGTGGCCGAACACCAACATGAAACAGGTCATACCATTAACTTTGACAAGACGAAACTAATTGCCAGAATTCCAATTTTCTACAATAGAAAAATTAGAGAATCCATAGAAATCAATAAAAATTCTAATAACCTAAACAAAGACGATGGCTACTACATTTCCCCATTTAGTTAACAAGTCTATGTCTACAACAGCGAAACCGTGACGTTCACTGATCCGCTACGACACTCCTCTCTATTCATGATCGCTCATGCATCAAGTTCTCGCCCTATATAAACTACCACTTTCGCTACTTTCACCAGTTACTTCACCACAAGACACCTTTTGGCTTTAAATGGGCTAGTGAGTCTGCTAGTTTAGGAGTAACTCTTCTCTTTACACTATAACTTGTTTAATTAATATTATCTTTTTTATTTTATTACTTATTTCTTTTCTTGTCCTGATGAAGCCCCTTACAAAAGTGGGCGAAACGTCGACCTTAATTTATAAAATGACACGGTCTCAACCCGGAACCATAAGTATTTATAATAACTCCGGCCGTAAAAGCCTCCGACAATACCCTATTTTGTTGCTTTAGTTTGTATTGTGGCGACGTTTGCTCTATCTGTTATCAGAATAATGATATTAGAACGCAAATCAAGAACTTGAACAAAAGAGATGATTGGCGTGTCCTATATGGTTAAGAAACGCAAGGGTCTGATAGAAAGAAAGGAGGCGATTAAAGTGAGGACCCGCACGAATCACAATTACAAAAAAAAATAGAACCAAACAAACGTAGAAATACCAGGCTAATTTCCAAACGCAAAGAGCGGGGGGATTCACATAAATACCAAAAAACACATCGCCAATGATTTTCTACTAACAACAAGAATAAATAAACGATTCTATACAAACAAGTAAAAGAAATAAACTAAGAGTTGCTGTTTAAAAGCAAACGATTATATTATACGGACAATTTTAGTAATTCAGATACGAAGTGCGCATCTCGTATTTTACATAAAAATTAATCAGTAAAGAAAATAAACATGTGACAGCTTTCACAAACATTTTTAAAATTGTACATAATATCTGTGGAAAAATAAACAAATCAGTAGAGGAAATAAAACTTGTGGGTTTGTTTGACAAGTATTTTTAAAAATGGTGAATCGCACCTGTAGAGCGATTCTAATATCGATTCGCAACAAACAATAGTCCTGCAGTTTCAAATTTCTTTTTGCGTAACTACACCATTCGCTGATAAAAAATAATCCCTTGATATACACCAAAAGAAAACAAGTCATATACCTGCACGTGTCGGGATACTTAGCTTGCACGTCATCGGAAGTGGACCAACACAGCATCCCCACGGTAGTCGGGATCCATTTACCCTGTTAACATAACGGCACTAGCGATCTACAGGTAAAAGCTGTTGGTCTATGGCAAAGAACAGTGGGGCCTACGTAAAAACAATTTGGCCCACAGCTAAGAGATAAAAAGAGAATGCTATTAGGATGTGTAAGCGAGGAAGAACTTACCGATGCACCTAAAATATACACCACATGTCGAACAAAAAAGAACCTTCATCGCTCTTGAAGTACTAGAACGAGTAATATAGAAAGAAACCTCAAAGCACGAGCTGCAGAGTCAAATTAAAATTCGTTTAATAACCAGAATTGTAAATTTAATCCCCGCGATATCAATCATACAAATATAATTAGAAACTCGACACAAGCTTTATCAGTGACGTATGATCCATTATTGCAACGAGTCTTGAGGTTGGAGTAGTGTAGGAAGGAATTATGCTCTATCGGGATATGTATCGAGCCGACGGATGCTTAGAACAAGGTACAGACTATGTAACTTATAGCAAAAACTTTCTAATTCGCAGCAAATGGGTTTAAATAAAATTATAATAAATCGTACTTCTTGTAGGAAGCTCTAGTATACAGGGTATTGTTTGAGTATTAAAAGCACAATCTTTGTGGATGAGGAATGAAATAAAAAGGGTACGGTTTAATACATCGTCGGAAGGCGAACGTAGCAAATCCACCCCCACCAACAAAATTAAAAAATCGGGGTTGGAATACAAAGGTAACGAAGCAGGCAGTATAGTACATACTAAAAGCAAAAACAAAAAAAAACTCGTTTGAGAAAACTCAAAGAAAAGTAAAAAACAATCAACAAAAATTAACTGATATCCGGTTCGAAAGGCCAAAACACCATACTAGCATAAACAAAAAAAAAATGCGCATAAGAAAACTACAAGAAACACTCAAGAATCAACAAGAAAATATTTATCCGGCTCGAAAAATCACTTACCAGATAAATCCAAAAGTGGACAAAAACACAGGGAAGCTTAGGTAGGTAATAGTAATGAGCGAGGGCAAAGGTGGAACGGCATCAACACTGCCAAAGTCGTCAAAGGATGGATGCTTCTGCCAAAGAAAAACAGTACAGTCTTCAACCTCAAAAGACAATTGCATTCCTGCAGAAAATCCAAAAATAAAGAAAAGAAGTGAGGAAAAAAACCAACAGTAATAGCCCAAAGTAAACTAGGAAACAACAAGAATGCTGGATAGAAAAAAAATTAAAGTACTTTAAGCTGTGGTACCAAAAAATAGCATTGAACGGCCACCCAAAGAAAAGAATAGCTAACTAGACCTAAAAGTCGACTAAGTCGTGGTTTCTGAAAAAAAGAATAAAATGGACTAGAAAGCACCTACCATAGGAAGTAGACCGAAAATCACACCAAGTCGGCACGAAGACCGACAGACAATAAAACCAGCCACAGGAAGAACGAGGACAATGTGGAACGAAAAAAACGAGAAAAAAAACCAAAAAGAACAACAAGTACAAAAACTACTCTAGAGAACCTAAGAATAGCACAAAAGAAAATAAAACGGAATCTAAGTGTAGTTATGTATGAGTATGCGAAAGTGTATCTGTGTGTGTGTGTGTATGTGTGTGTGTGTGTGTGTGCGCGCGTGTGTGTGTGTGTCTGTGTGTGTCTTGGAGCGCTTTAGTCGCCTTTTACGACAGGCCGGTCGTACCGTGGGGCTATTCTAATCCCGGATCCACAGGGGGTTGGGATACAAGAAGAGAACGAAAGAAAGGAGAACTAAACAGAAATGTGTGTATGTGTGTGTATGAAGTGTGTGTGTATATGAAGTGTGTGTATGTGTGTGTGTGTGTATGTGTGTATGTGTGTGTGTGTGTGTGTTGGACCGTCTTAGTCGCCTCTTACGACAGGCATTCCCGAACCCACACGGGGTTTGGGGTACAAGGAGAGAACGAAAGAAGAGCCAGCAAAACAGGGAAGTAAATA
Source organism: Platerodrilus igneus (assembly GCA_036346225.1). Classification (NCBI taxonomy): domain Eukaryota; kingdom Metazoa; phylum Arthropoda; class Insecta; order Coleoptera; family Lycidae; genus Platerodrilus; species Platerodrilus igneus. The sequence continues at coordinate 8,714,659 of JARFIW010000828.1, forward strand.
AAGAGATCGTTAAGTCCAAAAGACAAAACCTAGGAGAGCAGAATCGGCATAAGAATCTAGGGGCGCGATGACTAGATATTAAACTTAAGACGTTTGCGCCGCCAGCAAGAAAACGAAATAAAGTTAAGAACATTAGAATTTCGCCGACATACATCGTCAGGTTCTGAAGGTGGTGATAAGTGTAGAGGTACTAGTGGTTGTTGTAGGATTGTTTGTAAGATAGTTAACGGTCGAAAAAGGAACGTCATAGGCTGTGAAAATATCAACGTTAGGAAAAGGAACAGAATTGGCTGTAAAAGAATGAACCTTACAGAAAGAAACATAATCAGAGAACACTTCAGCTACGATAGATAAAGGGACAGAACCAGATAAAATTTCATCGACTTTAGACAACGGAACAGAATCAAGTAGATCTTCATCAACATTAGATAAAAGACTAGAATCAGGTAGGACTTTCTCAACCTTAAGTAAAGGAACTTTGTCAACAATGGAAAAAAAGTAAAAGCAAGTGCATCTTCATCAAGAGTAAATGGAGAATAGAGTCTGGTAGAACTTCGCCAACAATAGATAAAGAAACATCAGCTAGAAGTTCATCAACCTTAGATAAAAGAACAGAAGCAAGTAGGATTTGGTCAGCATTAGATAAATAAGCACAATCAGGAAAAATTTCGTCAATATTAGAAAAATGGGTAAGAGCAGATAACGTTTCGTCAAAGTCCGATAAAAAAGTAGAATGCAGTTAGACTTCCTCCATGTTAGACAATGGACTAGGACCAGGCAAAATTTCAGCCACAATGGGAACGGCTTTTTCGACAACAGTAGCAACAGGCATTGACGATACCGGTTTACTAATTTCAACAGGACCTACTCGGAGGCTATTAGAAGTTATAATTACTTCAGCTACATCTGCCATTGCAGACTCGACAGGAATTTCTTAAGTAGAATCATTTGAGAAAGCCGAGATAAACTCTTGGGAAGCTAGCTCTAAGTCACTAATTTGTAGTATAAGTTGCCATGGGTGGAGGCACAGCCTGCGGTGAGAGCGAATACTTAGGATTCATTTGCTCATCGTTGGAATCGCAAAGGACAGAAGAAATTTGGTTCTTGTTAGTCGAGGTTTGGTAAATAGGGGCGTGATAGCCGCAGAAGTCAATATTATAGTTCAAAGGCTCATATGGCTAAAAAGAATATGATAAGATGGTAGTAGAGCTAGCAGAGGGATATGCAGAAAAGGATGTAGAACTAGAGACGGAAAAAATTTTGTTTGATGCTATATTTGCTCCTAGAGCTGAGAACAGAATTTGAAGTATTATTTGCAGACCTATTAGTAGTAGGATGACAGTTCGGACAGCTGCGGAAAGAAACTCCCTTATGTCTGCAACCGCAACAATGCACTACTTGACGACGAGTACAACGTGTTGAAACATGACCAGATTGTCCCAATTAAAGCATATGACCTGACGAGGAAAGGCAGAACTAAATAAGAATAGTGGGAAATACAGAAGAAGTATGTGATCTGCCCGTAGGCGTAGGAGAGATCTTAACAATTCGGACATGTGAAGTCAATTGTAGCCGACTTATAAACAAGGTTCGGTTCAACAGCAACAGTATGCTGGTCTTGACTAGGTTATACCAGAGTATCGGTCCGAATCTTTTCCGGTTCTAACTTCAAACATTCGTTCTTTAATTCTTGTAAGAAGTGGACGGTAGACAAATGGGCTCGATAAAATGGAGCAAAGTTTCGAAGCACAATGGACAAGTGATCATCCTCGTTCAAAGAACCATACCAATAAAACAAGGCCGCCATACACGCAAAATAGTAACGCTTTCTGATAAACCTTGCGGTCTATTGTAGATAACCTTAGCCAGTCTTATCGCAAAATTGATTATTTTGAATATGATTAACAAAAAATGGTAAAAAGAAGCTCAATGAATGCTAACCATAACTCAAAAAAAGCTCAAACAAAAATGATTGCGAGTACAGGACAATTTAAACCATATCCAACGGATAAACTTCAGGAACACCAATAGGATTGAAGCAACAAAATATAATCTAGGAATAGGAATAGGGCGCCAACGTTTTCAACGGACTAGATTTATCGGCAAAAATGCCATTCTGATAATTTGAAATGAGCCAACCAAGGATATTAGGCGATCCAGAAAGAAAACAAAACTAAAATTTAAGAAGATTGACTACACAAGAGGTAAAGAAAATCGATCCCTATGTGTGAGACACCAAAAGGCCGAAAAAAAATAAATACCAGTTCAAACGTAAAGAGAAAAAAATAAGTAGGATCAAGCCGAGAAATGCGGGTAATGTAGGAAATTAGGCCAATTAAGCCAAACAAAATCGGAGGCCACGTTGGGTGCCAAAATTAATATTACGTAGCTAAACGTAACCGAAAAGGAAGTATAAATTTATAAAGTTAACAAACGCACAGGTCTGACAGAAAGAGAAAAGGCGATTAAAGTGAGGAGGCACACGAATCACAATTACAAAAAAGATAAAATCAAAGAAACGTAGAAATACCAGGCTAACTGCCAAACACGGATAGTGGGAGATTCACATAAATACTAAAAAGCACATCACCAACGATGTTCTATTAACAATAAGAATAAATATAGGATTCTATACAAACAAGCAAAAGGAATACATTAAGGGTTACTATTTAAAAGCAAACCGTTATATTATACAAACAATTTAGTAATTTAGATACGAAGTGCGCATCCCGTATTTTACATAAAAAATTAATTGGTAAAAAAGATAAACGTGTGAGAGCTTTTGACAAACATTTATAAACTGGTACATAATATCTAATGAAAAATAAACTAATCAGTAAAAAAAGTAAAACTTGTGTTATTTTGTTTAAAAATAGTTCATCGCACCTCTTAAGCGATTTCAAACAATAGTCCTACAGTTTCAAGTTTCTTTTCATGTAACTACACCAAACGCTGATAAAGAATAATCCCTTGATATATACACAAAAGGAAACAAGTCATATTCCTGCACGTGTCGTGATACTTAGTGTGCACGCCTTCAGAAGTGAATCAGCACAGCATCGTCACGGTAGTTGGGATTCAGTTACTCTGTTTCCACAACGGCACCAGCGATCTACAGGTAAAAGCAGTTGGTCGATGTCAAAGAACAGTCGGGCCTACGTAAAACAACTTTGCCCACAACTAAGAGCTAAAAAGGGAATCTTCTTAGGATGGGTAAGCACGGAAGAACTTAATGCACCTAAAATATCTACTACTTGTCGAACAAAAAAAAAGTGCATTGCTCTTGAAGTATTGGGACGAATAATGTAGAAAAATATCTCAAAGCACGAGCTGCAGTTTAATAACCAGAATTCTAAATTCAATCCCCGCTATATCAACCATACAAATGTGAGTAGAAACTCGAGACAGCTTTATAAGTGACGTATGATCCATTATTGCAACGAGTCTTTAGGTTGGAGTAGTATATGAAGTAGTTATGCTCTATCGAAATGTATATCAAGACGACGGACACTTAAAACAAGGTGCTGACTATGTAACTTATAGTGGAAGTTTTATAATTTGCAGCAAATGGGTTTAAATTAAATTATAATAAAGCGTACTTATTGTAGGAAGGTCTAAAATACAGGGTGTTATTGAAGTATTGAAAGCAGAATCTTTGTGAATGAGGAATGAAATAAAAGGGTACGGTTTATACATCGCCGGAAGGTGAACGTAACAAGCTTGATTACGATATGTTTCAGTCGGAACTTTACAAGTAGATAGGTCCGGAAGGAATCAGGGTTGGTTCGAAGGTTCTTCCTTATTAAAAACAGATTGTAGAAACGGAGCTTGTTTTATTTACACAATCAAATAACTGACGCCAAGTTATCATAATGAGGAGGTACATAATATACAATACAATCAACTCTTACCACATTTTCGGTGCACTAAAATTACAGTTATGTTACGATGTTCGTACTGCTAAAGCTAAATAATAAAAGATAAAGATACTTAGGTATCTATGCGACGCTACATTTTTCGCGTGTTTACCGGTCAAGAGCTAACAGGCAAGAGAGCGTTAGTCGTTCTTTGCGTTCACAGGCATAGCGCCCCACTCTACCTACAACGTTCGCTACATTACATTTTATTGCCCAGATATAGTAGCGTTTTAAATACAAAACAAGGTGTTTGAAAAATACCGTAACATATGAAATAAGTAGTGGTATATACGTAACATAAATTACTATTAATATAAATGGCTCTCTGTTGATATAAATTACTCAAATGATGATATAAATTATTATAAATTAGTAAATAGTGCTTGGATATTTAATTGTAGTGCTTCATCAATATGTAATTTAGAAGTAGTTTAAGAAGAAGATTATTGTATTCTTAGCGATTAGATAAAAGTAAATAGTTATAACAGCTTTTAGAATTTCATTGTAACTAAAAAGTTGTTGAAAAGGCATCTACACTCGGTTTGAAAATAAAGAACAGTTGTTTACGCAAATAGAGTTTTAGTTACAGTGTAACGTATTTTTTTTCCTAGTTACACTTCGTTCTTTAACATAAAATAAAACAGCAATAATATAAAATATTTAATTTATAAATTTCCGTTCAGTAAAAATTAATACATAAAATTAATAATAGCATATAGACTCCTTTACCTTTATGGTCTAAGATTCGTTACTAAGCTTCGTCGAGTTGTCAATTTGTTCACTTCTTTATCAGCGTTCGAACGGGTAAGCTGCTCTGCAGGATAGTGAAGTCAAGTTGGTCGTGTCTAAACACATGGCCTGTAACACGGTCCGAAAAAAGATAGATAATTGATTGAGTCTTCGTGTCTGGAGGTTGAACCTAGCAGCTGTAGCGTGAGGATATTTTTGTATAAGTTCCACCTAGAACGGTTCAGTTGATCCCTACAGGCCTAAGGAGATGGAAGCCCCGCTTCATGATTAATACATGCAATATCGGATATGATAAAATTTTATACAATATGGTATATGGTAATATCATGTTATGCAGTTTCATATAATTGAGCATAATAAATAAATGATATCGAATAAGCAAATCTTGGATCTAAAAAATTTGTTGGAGTACTAAATTTAATACGACGTAAAATCGAGCAGAAGTTGGTTTCGTTAAATAATGGTTGTATTCAGAAGAGTTTTGGTAATTCCAGTAATAATTTTGTAAGTATTCACATGGTTTCTGTTTGTGCGTTGCGGAAAACCGATGGTTATGGAAATTTCCGACAGCTGAAGTCAAAGTTCAATTTCTTTCGTTCAGAGCAGTATTACTACACGTGAGTGTTCTTTAGAATTTAATCACTTTGAAATTAATTAACTTGCAATAAGAAAATAGCACATTGAAATTTTGTAACGTAAAAAGCGTTTTAGGAAAGAAAGAATCAAATAACAAATCTATTGTTTGTCAGAATGTTTGCACATGCACACAAAGTTTACATTTATAAAGTTGTGAGTGACATTTTATGTCAGATATAAAAAACATAGATTCAGTTGTCCTATTTAGACCTCACATGTCATCTTACGTTAATTTAAAATATGTTTAAATGTTTTGAGGTCATGAACTTTGATTTTTAGTCAAAACGTGGAATTCGCGTTATAACTGATAAGTAAAAGTAACTTTAGGTAAATACATGCTAGTTTATCAGCACTTAGGTCATTATATTTCATTGTGAAGGTCGAAGTAGTACTACTATGGCTTGGACAAAACATGTAATATGAATAATTAAGAAAACTAAAATCCTTACATTTAAATTTTTAAGAAAGATTCATTCAGAGATCTTCATATTATCAAATACAAACCTATATAAGTATATTTCTGTTCCATAAAAGTTATTAATTGAAAATATTATAGTAATACAAATTGAAAATATTATATTAAAAAGAATACTGAGATTTATTCAAATAGAATCTAATTTTTTTTGCATGACTTTTTATTATTTAAATTCAAGTAAAAATTACAAGTCATCCCTGATCAGAAATTGTGTGTAATGAAAACAAATTCCTTGGGTGTATACTTTAGAAACCTAAATTCTATTATTTTATTTTTGGCAAATATTTTCAAGGACACAAATGGTGTCCATGTTGTACCTTTGTTTGTTCACAGGTCAAGCCGAGACATCTGTATGACATCTGGTGTTTGAGATTTTGGTAAGTGTGTTTAAAAGAGTGAAATTCAGGTTTTATGGCTATGTTAGTGGTGTTGACATAAGGTTTCCGCATTCCCTTAATACAAGCACAGTTAAATTTTGTTGGTAATTGTATTGAAAAATACGGTGGCGCTCATTAAATATATTTTTGGTCTTTTGACAACCCATGACCCAAGTTCATGATCTACCCAGAGCTAACACTCGACTAGCCGTTTGTGTCTTAAGAGTTTTTCTTTTTCTCAAGCCATTTTCCATCCAACTTTACCTTGGGCTTATATTAATAATAAGAAATTTTCAACCTTGTGTTATCAGGTTAGGGTTTATGAAATTTAAAGGTGTAATTTATTAGCTGATAGTCACGAGGATAAATAAAATAATGAAAAAATAATAGTAAAAATTTTTTTATTACAACAGCATGTTTTTGTATTTAGGGGTTAATAGTGGTAGCTAGTTGGAAATCTATCACAAAATTGAAGCTGTCAGAATTTGTTATTACACTGAGAAAAGTGATTTGGTTGATACAACCAACTCTATTGTTTTAAAGAGTAAAGCATTTGATCAAGTGTTTTTTAGTCATTCTAAACGAAACTAGATTGTTAAACTAACTACAAAAGTTAGTTGACTTAAATTTGTTTGTTTGAACGCATAATAACAGTTGGTTAATAAAAGAATGCAAAAGTCAATTTCATTGAGCAATAGTCGTATTTAATACAAACTAATATTGCCAACAAATTTCATATTTTAGTCCAATACTACTTTCCGAAAGAGGGCAGCGGCTTCCCCGAAAGAGGGCAGCGGCTCTTTCGGTACTTAGATTGGCAGAGATCATAGGGGTCGGTATGGCAGTTCAAGACACACTACCGCGATGTGGAAGGCAACGGGAAACCATCACATTTTCTCCCAAGTACACAGCGTACTTAAATTGTAACAAACATGATGGCATTCTCTGGGGTAAAAGATTCCGGAGTTAAAATAGTCCCCCATTCAAATCTCCGGGAGGGGACTACTTCGGAGGATGCGATCGGAAAGTTAAAAATAAAAGTCGGGAACATTCTGCGAGTCGGAGCGTGGAATGTTAGAAGTATGAAACAAGTAGGTAAGCTAGAGAACCTAAAAATCGAAATGAATAGGTTATCACTAGACATAGTAGGGATCAGCGAAGTTCGGTGGCCACAGGCGGGGGATTTTTGGAGTGGAGACTTCAGGGTAATTCACACAGGAGCAGAGGAAGGAAATTTGGGTGTGGGGATAGTTATGCGGAAAAAGACAGGATACTGTGTAGAAAATTACTTACAAAAGAACGAAAGAGTACTCATGGTTAGATTAGAATCTAAACCGGTAAACACAGTAATAATACAAGTATACATGCCCACCTGTAGCTACAATGACGAAGAGGTAGAAGCCATCTACAAAGATATCGAAGACATATTAAGATACGTAAAAGGACATAAAAATTTAATTATTACAGGGGATTTTAATGCCGTGGTAGGTGAGGGTAGGGAAGGAGCGGTAGTAGGTTTATTTGGTTTAGGCACGAGAAACGACAGGGGAAATAGGCTGGTAGAATTTTGCGACAAGAACAATTTAATCATCACAAACACATTATTTCAACATCATGCTAGAAGACGATATACGTGGAAGATGCCAGGAGATATAGGAAGATATCAAATAGATTACATTCTTGTTAGACAACGATTTAGGAATCAAGTAAAAGACTGTAGAAGCTACCCAGATGCAGATATAGACACTGATCACAACATCGTAATTATGAAGGCCGCACTTAAATTTAAAAATTTGAAAAGAGAAACGGAAAAAGGCACTTGGACTTAGAAAAACTAAAAGATAAAGATATTCAAGAAAGATTCGAGAAAAAGTCAAATGAATTGCTCAAAGATATCGGAAAAATGTCTGATACTAAGGAAGTAGAAACAGAATGGAATAACATTAAATCCAGCCTAGACATGGCGGCCAGAGATATTCTGGGGTATACACAAAAAGAAAATAAGAAACCATGGATAACAAAGGATATCCTGAATTTAATAGAAGAAAGACGAAAATACAAAAATAAATCAGACGAAACAGGAAAACAGAGATACAAAGCCATAAAATGAGAAATTATTCGCAAATGCAGGAAAGCTAAAGAACAATGGATTGACGAAAAGTGCAAAGAGATACAAACGAAGATGGAAATAGGAAAGTCAGACGAAGCATACAAATTAATTAGAATGAATTTTAGCGATATAAAACCGTATGGCAAAAATATAAGGGACGCACAAGGAAACGTCATCATAGAAAACGTAGAGAAAGTGGGTAGATGGCAAGAATATATAGGGAATTTATATGCAGGAGAGGAACTAACGGCATTAGAACAGACATCAGACATTGAAAATGATGACGGGATATCCTATACTTAGAGATGAGTTTGAATTAGCATTAAAGAGTCTGAAAAATGGTAAGGTGCCGGTTACAGATAAGGTGCAAGCAGAAACTCTAAAAGCCGCTGGACAAGCAGTAACAGAACGTCTCTTCCAACTTGTAAGCTATATGTATGAGACAGGCGAGATACCCAAAGATTTTAAACGTAGCATCATAGTAACTATACCAGAGAAGACAGGCGCGGATAGATGTGAAAATTTTCGAACAATAAGTTTGACAGCACACGTGTCAAAAATATTAACTAGAATTGTTGCAAGACGAATGGAAAAACGGGAGGAAGAAATACTAGGAGAAGACTAATTTGGGTTTAGGCGAAACAGGGGAACACGGGAGGCTATTTTAGCTCTGAGAGTGATAATGGAGAAAACAATAGAAAAAGGGGAAAGCGTGTATATAGGGTTTGAAGATCTGGAAAAAGCATTCGACAATGTAAAATGGAAAAAAATGTTCGAAATACTCAAAAAGATTGGAATGAGTTATAGGGATAGACGAATAGGACATAGCTTATACAAAGCGCAAACAGCAGTAATAGAATTAGAGCAGGAACGTAGAGAAGTAAACATTAGGAAAGGGGTGAGACAGCGATGTGCCCTATACCCATTGATTTTTAACTTGTACATAGAAGATGCAATGAATACTGTCAAATGCAGGAAGACATTTGGAATTACTATGCAAAGACAGAAAACTGATATGCTTAGATTTGCAGATGATATAGCGGTATTAGCGTCTAGCAAGAAAGAGTTAGAAGCTGCTCTTAATGAAATGGAAACGGTTCTAACAGAGCGATACGGTATGAAAATTAACAAAACTAAAACTAAATTTCTAGTATGCAAAGGTGGCGGAAATAAATCAAAAACAAGAATACAAGTATGTAACACGAACTTACAAGAGGTTAAGGATTTCGGCTACCTAGGAAGCCAAATAACGCAAGATGGGAAAAGCACAAAAGATATAAAACAAAGATTAGCACAAGGCCGTGCTACATTTAACAAGAAAAAGCAACTACTGTGTTCAAAGACCACAAACATAGAAACAAGGAAAAGATTGCTTAAAACATATGTGTGGAGCACAGCACTGTACGGCTGTGAAGCCTGGACAGTAGGAGAGGCAGACAAGAAAAGGTAGAAGCCTTTGAAATGTGGTGCTACAGACGTATTATGAAGATATCATGGACAGACAAAGTTAAGAACGAAAAGGTACTAAAAATGGTAGGGGAAGAAAGAAATATGTGGAAAACTTTAAAAAATAGGAGAGATAGGATGATAGGCCACATACTACGGCATGAGGGAATAGTGCGGAATATATTAGAAGCAGAGATAGGAAAAAAGAGAAGAAGAGGCAGACCTAGGTTAGACTACTGCACACAGATAGTAAAAGATGTAGGCTGTAGGAGTTTCAGGGAGATGTGTAGGCTAGCCCAGAATAGAAATCAATGGAGGTACGCATTCAACCAATCCCAAGATGGATAAACTAATGACGAAAAAATAACTGTACTTAAACATCATCATTAGTATAAGTAACTACAAGAATTAGTTGGGTAATTCTCGAGTAATGTTAAGTGTGTGGAAGGATTTACTGGAAAACCATTACTTCAGCAAATGTCTAAGTGTTGGGGAATTTTGGTAGCCACAGGTTGCTTAACCCCATTCACTGAATCTCGGTAAAATGGGGCATAAAATTAGAAAACAATACAAGGGGAACGAGCTGTATACACATGCTATGTGAGAATTTCAGGGAACTATGTAGGCTAGCTCAGAATATAAATAAGTGCAGGTACATGACCAACCAGTTTTGAGATGGAAAAACCTAATGACAAAAAAATAAGCGCAGATAAATGTGATGATTTGTATAAACAACTGATTGTTGGTTGCGAAATATCTACAACTAATGATGACTGTGCGAAAAGATATATTGGAAAATATATTAAATCGGTAAACGGTTAAGTGTTGGGTGAACTTGGCAGCCACAGGCTGCTTACCTCCCTTCACAACCACTGAAGATCGGAGAATTAGGGTATATAATTGTAAAACAATAGAAGGTGACCGAACTGCATCTAACAAGAAAAACAGCGCCTAGGAGGAAAGACAACAAACAGAACAAGAAGAAAATTGTTGAAAGCATATGTGTGGAGCACAGCACAGTATGCCTATGAAATACGGGCAGTCTGAAACGCAGACAGAAAAACGGTAGCAGCCTTTTGAAATGCTGTGCTTCAGATGTATGAGGACGATAGCATGGACAGACAAAGATAATAACAAATAGGTTATATAAATAGTAGGGAACAAGGATATCTGGGGAAAAAAATAAGAGAAATAGAAGGGCAGAATACGTTCTAAGGCAGTTTTGGGGAATAGTATGGGATATATTACAAGCAGATATAGGAAAGAAGAGGTAGATGTAGACCTTGATCAGATAGTTATAGATGCAGACTGTGCAAATTTCAGGGAAATGTGTAGGTTAGTTCAGAATAGGAAACAATGATGGTACGCGTCTAACCAGTTCTAGGACTGAAGACCTAATGATGATGACTACTTTAATGTTGAATAAAATCCGTTTTAGTTAAATGAATGGTGGAATAAGTGTCAAATCAACACGTTTTGTAACAAATTTAACATTCAAACAAACGTACTATAGGTTGTTGATTTAAATAAACTATAATAACGAAATCAAACGTCGCGGTTATTTGTTGAACCCAACCGTTTTTAGTAAGTGTCTGATGTTCTCGGTCAACTGCGTATTGGATGTACGGCGCGCGCACATTATAGCTTTAATATACTGCTAACCCTCGACTGCCACTCGTCAACATGGCGTCGAACGTTACGTCACATTGTTTATTGTGTTAGTTTCAATAAAAGTATTTCAACCAAGTATAAAAATACATATAGAAGATAAATTTAGTATGCTGGCTGTGTTCAAACAGAATCTTTTCGTCTAAAAACACGTAAGTACCTTTCTATAAATTGGTCTCATTACCCATAACTAAATGCCGTTGTTTTTAGCATTCAACTATAATAGCGAACGTCTAGCTTCAAAGACCCATTGCAACCTCAAGGAATAAACCAGTTTTATAAAATTCAAGTGGAAGTGATACTTATATTAATTTTAGATCTTATGAGAATATAAAAATAACATTTTGTAGTTAAACATTATTTATCAGTGAAGGCTAAACTAAAAATTATGCACGATGAACTAGAGTTAATGTAACATTCAAGGTGATTTGATTCAATATCCAACTTGATAATGTGACTGAATGAAGTTATTAAAAATCTTTTTTTTTAAATCTGTTAGGGATGAACAGACTAGTATGTTGATCACCAAGTTGAATTAAAAAAATTTATTAAAATAACTTCATTAAGTCGGAATCAATCAAGCTGGATATTGAATCAAACCACCTTGGATGTTTAAATTAATTCTATTTGTAAACAATGTAGAACGCAACGAAATGATAGATTTGACAGCTAAGTGTTGCAATTGAACACAATAAAAGTTTGATTAAACTAAAAATGTTATTACCTCAACCCTTATCAGCCACTTAACTTAATAATTATTAACTGTGCTCAACATATAGGTTAGTTAAACCAATGACGCTTTTTGGTGAGTGGAAAAATTTGAATAGTTTGTTTTGAGGCTGCAAACCCTTTCAAGTACTAAACTCGTGGTTTGATAAAATTAATGTGTATTTGCTTCAATGATTTTTATTTGTAAGTATGATATTCAACGTGTTGATTTAACATAATAGTGATTTGATAAAAGTATTAAATAATTCAATTCAAACCCACAAGCAATTAAAGGAACGTTACCTAACATTCAAGTTACATTAATGGCCATTTGAGTAAATGCCATAATTACTGTAGTACAAATTTAGGTTTGTTTGCTTCAAAATCGGTTTTACAACATTTTATTATGTTCTATTTAATGCATGTAGATCATTGTTTATATACAAATCAAAATTCTAATTGAATCGACTAATTTTCAGTTGAAGCAACAAAATCCTTTTCTCAGTGTAGTAGTTTATAAAAAGCTAATGTGTTACTAGATTAAAGAATTGTATGTATTATCCTTGGTATCAATTTTAAAATCGATTGTATTGCCAAATAAACCTATTACGATTACGTAAAAAGCATGCACCTTCTGTGGTGACATCTGTGGTGGTACTATGAAATCGAATAAAAGTCAGTAAGTGACGTTCAAAAATAGGTTACCTCGAGACGCTCTTTCTAAGGTTAATTCGTCAAGTAAGAGTTATACTTTGCATATAACGTAGAACTTCGCGATATAAAAGGAAACCATAAAAGCTGAATACAAAGAGGACTTTTATTGAATCATTTTGTAAAGCCAAGAATTCACACCAGGGTATGTTTACTATCTAAAGAAACAGTAATGATGTTCGCCCGTGAGCGGCTTATATAAATCATCTAAAAAACTTGTTACGGTATTCCGCGCAAACACAAAAGAAAACAGTAAAAGTAAGTAAAGAAATGTTTACGCCGAATACCGCAACATGACGGGGTATAGAATGGTAGAATTGGGGCTAGCTCAAAAACGTCGGAGAGGGGCGTGGGTGAAATAGAAAAACACATTGGAAACCTCTGAGATACTCTATTGATAATCTCGCATCTTGGAAGATTATTTACAAATAAATAAGTTGCGTAATCGTGAAAGCGTCATAACATATAAAAATTGGTAATCAAATATAACATCTTATAATCTAAATACTTAGTTAATGGTTCACCTTAAATACATAGAAAAGAAAATAAAACAAACTATACAGTAAATCTAGAAAAAGAAGTATACCTAAATTATATGTACATGCTGCTTTGTGAAGTGCACCTCCACAGAAATAATATAACATTGACAATTAGACACCTTAACTTAAATTAATCATATATTAAATACTTTTAAATTGAGACATAAGTTCAGAATGACAAAAGAAACAATAAAACCGGATTCCAACATAAACATTAATTAATTAATTTTTAATTTACATAATAATAACTTAGTTGTTCGTGCATCGTGTATGTATTTTTTATAACGGGATGGTGCCAATTTATCAGATAATATAAGCCATAGCAGCAAATGAAAAGTATATTCTTCACGCAGCAAAAAAAGAATTATGGAAATAGGAAAACTGTACCTTGAGCAATCAGCTTCATGCTGGTCTCATCTTAAGGCTGCAAAAAATGCGGCTGCATTTCTCTATGGCTGGCTGCATGCTGGAACCACCAACTTCACTTATACAAGCACGGAGAGCATTTCTAATAGCGTGACTTTACAACAGGTATCTTTTCGGTAATGGTTAATCTTTTAATCGTGTCTTTCAAAGCACTGTCTCTGTTATATAAGGCCCGAATCATGTATGGGGGTAGGGTATTTGATTTTCAAAGGTATCGCCGAATTACTATGTGTGCATAATTTCCAGGCAACAGCTGCCGAAATACAAACTGTAGCAGCTTGCCAACAAGCAGATAACGCAATTATCAAAAGGTTTTAAACAAAGGAGGACACTTTTGTTACTTTGTAACATCTTAACAGCTGCAGAATACCAGATAACAAGTCCATTGTAAGCAGATGTAAGCAAGTGGTAAGATCTTATCTTTTAGAAGAAAGCTGCACATTTACATGCAGATTTTACTTAAAATGTAATCACTGCAGGTGCTAGGATTTATTACAACCACTTTGTAACGTAATGTTTCCTAAGCAGCTGTTTAAAGCAAACTTTAATACGAAGTAATTACTTGAAAAATTTTTATTAAATAATACTAAGTCAAATGGCGGGAAATCGAGCTTGTTGAGGAATTTTAGGTCATTTTAAAAATAAATGCACTAAAAGTTGTTTGCAGGGTTTTGAACGTAACATATTCTTTCAAAAAATGCTTAATATTATGACCAAGGCGAATTGCAATGCAATTCTATAGAAGATTGCAATTTGATATTTCAGAATAATTTAACAACGCACAACGCTCACGATTTTATACCCATATTGAAAGCACTAGCTCTAAGATCTCGCTAACAATTATGTTTATTCACTTCAGTATAAGTATATTGACAAAGGGTGGTTTCCTTAATTAGACCACAACTGATACAGCGCAGCTAAAGTCTTACGGCAGGGCGGCAATTAGCTACGCTTACATTGTACACAATCATTAATCGATTTCACTCCGATATTTTGTTTGCGCTATACTCTTGTAGCGGGAAATCTATTTAGACATACAATATCATTTCTCCCCTGCATGTATACAAAGTTCATAAAACCCTACATTTAACCGATTCTTCATTTGCTAACGTTGAAGTGTCGAACCTTAAGTACAGGAAACTAGTTCTGTTGCTATTTCCAAATATTGATCTATCACAGCAATTACCTGATATGAAAGTGCTATAATTCAATTAACTGTGGTAATGAATTCAAAACGAAGTTGAACCTAGGTCACACCCGACAATACTCTTAGGTGTACGAAATACAGCTAATATACAAGAAATAAATTTATTTAAGGTACAGAAATCAAAGCGTTTATATAGTTATCTGAAAGACAAACTTCTTTCTAACAAGCATTGGTGTATGCAATACAAACAAACATAAAAGAAGCAAAACTTCTTGAAGTACAAAAACTTTAATGGGAAATAAATCCTTTACACATGCAAGTTAAATCAAAGTTCCTTTCATTATAGTTTTTAAATAAAAACGTCTTTAAAGCTTGTACTCATCCAGTGCATCACCAAAAAGGTTTTGCTTTTAGCGACTATCAATTAGGTATCACCGAAACTATAAAAACGCTTAAAGTATATTATTCAGGTAAGGAAAGGTTAAAATAGAAAAATTTAGTGAGGCTTATTTCGAGTACTATTGAAATCGAACTTCTTTCAAAGCAAACGTATTATAATATAAGTATTTGAAAATCGCCGTCATTACGCATGTTCTTTATAATGTATAGGATTCGCAACAAAGTATCCGATATATATATATATATATATATATATATATATATATATATATATATATGATTTAATTGAAATCTTGGAATACACTCGTTCTACCAGATAAAACTACAGCGTCAAATTGTAATTTTTATTCAACGTTTCGGCATTGACTTTATGCCTTCTTCATAGACTGAAAAATTTAATAAAGATTATTACAATTACATTAAAACAGTATAGCTATGTACTTACATAAATTACTATGACTTAAACCTGATTTAAACTGAACAAACAACACTTATTCATGACATGCAACTTGGTTAAATTTTTAAAAAGTAATTACGGCAACACAATTAAAATGTAACATAGTCAATTGGATAAAATAAATAAATAAATAAATAAATAAATTAACATTTAATAACATGCATTTAAACCTAATCATACGACGCAACAAGCATAACTAAACTAATCCTATTTAATACTCGATCATGTTGTCACCTGGTGAGTATAGTAAGTCTTAATCTACAACCTGTATCTTAATAGTTTAATGGACAAATGGAGCACACTAATAAATGAACCACACGACACAGAATACATAATTAAACATTTCAACACTGTTGCTCTTGCGTCGCATTTGTACAATACTCAACATACAGCGGATTTTGAGAACACCACTATATTAGATATAGAATCTAATTATTATAAGAGACTTTTCTTGGAATCTTTCCATATTCAGCAACAATCGAAACCACTGAATAACAAAGTGGATATGAACAACCTAAACACGGTCTACTCTGCGCTCTACAAGTTTAATAACGGTCATTTTCGTAAACAGTGTTGAAATGTTTAATTATGTATTCTGTGTCGTGTGGTTCATTTATTAGTGTGTTCCATTTGTCCATTAAACTATTAAGATACAGGTTGTAGATTAACACTTACTATAATCACCAGGTGACAACATGATCGAGTATTAAATAGGATTAGTTTAGTTATGCTTGTTGCGTCGTATGATTAGGTTTAAATGCATGTTATTAAATGTTAATTAATTATTTATTTATTTTATCCACTTGACTATGTTACATTTTAATTGTGTTGCCGTAACTACTTTTTAAAAATTTAACCAAGTTGTATGTCATGAATAAGTGTTGTTTGTTCAGTTTAAATCAGGTTTAAGTCATAGTAATTTATGTAAGTACATAGCTATACTGTTTTAATGTAATTGTAATAATCTTTATTAAATTTTTCAGTCTATGAAGAAGTCATAAAGTCAATACCGAAACGTTGAATAAAAATTACAATTTGACGCTGTAGTTTTATCTGGTAGAACGAGTGTATCCCAAAATTTCAATTAAATCAGTTGTTTACCTACTTTCGTTCGAGAAATAATACTAATTGTTATATATATATATATATATATATATATATATATATATATATATACTCATATTTAGACCAGGGTAGAAAATTAAATAATCACATCAAATAATTTTAATCACCGTGTATAAGGAATTTTATTAGATAATACGCTTTATTAAAACACCGTGGAGAATAAAAATTCATTCGTTTCAGTAAAAATAAGAGATTTAAATCATGTACAAGACGCTTTATATCAAAAGAAACAGTATTAAAAAGCTCTGCGTGTAATTTAATTATTCCTAGTAAAGAAACAAAGAGAAATTACGTGCAAAATTTATATTAATTAACCTTATTTTAAGTAACCGGTATTAAACAAAGTGTACAGATAATAATTGAATATTTAATTAGGATTCACTAAAAATTAAAGGGTATTATTTTTAATTGAAGTTAATTGAATCGTTAGTAACAGATAATATCTATAGAAACTTGTAAAAACCCAATAAAATACCATGTAATAAAGCTCTGAGAATTAATAGTATGTTTGAACACCTGCGTAGTTTAAAAAGCTCATTCGGCGTAAATTTTGCAGAGAATTAATGGTTCAGAGAATCTTGGAGAAACCATCGCATAATAGTTACGAGAAATGCTAAAGGTGGGTTATTTCACAAGTCCACATGGACTGAAATAATCAATAATAAAGAATATCAATTTTCACCAATAAGAACAGGTTAGAAAAGGAAAGAGAATATGCGCAAGACCGAGACACATATAGTAAAAGGCGTGAGTAGAGCAACGTCATGGGGTTGCGATTGGTTGAAAGTAAAAGGCAAAATTTGAGAGGTAAGAATAACATTTCGGTATAGAAGTCAATTAGTTATTTCCAGACATTGCGTGCCGTGTTGAAATTTCTGAGATTTAACTGGGGCGAGTGCAAAATTCGTAAAAACCGACGCGCGAGCGACGGAATGGGAACATAGCATGCGAAATTCTTTAGAACTGGCCGTTTTGGGGAACAGACCGACAGACAGGCTAACCGCTATATATACCGAGGTGAATATAAACAAGCTCTCTTACATCCGCGACTTGATTCAATACGTTAAACAGTGCATTTTAGTTTGATAGAATAATTTAAAGTTTGCTCGTATATTTTGGTGATTTAAAACAGTTTGTTATTTACGTGTTAACATGAATGTACTTTAGTGCACTTAGATACAAGGTAATAAAGTTAGTATCACTGTACTAATTAGTCAAAATTTACAACGACAAATGAATACCCATTAGTAGGCAGTTTTGGCGCATATTGGTGAAAGAAGTATGAATTTCTTTGCTATTTTTCGGGTGTGTTAATGATTAAATGGTTCATAAATGTGTCTGGATCCACAAAACAAGGGTCAGATATACACAGATGAGTTCCGGAAAAGCCCAGAAACAACTTTAAATAAATGGTGATGGAGAAAATTTGAAAAGCGTTGAGAATCAGAAGCTGTAAATATAACCCAGTTGGAATGGTGTGATTAACAAAAGGGACGATGTACATTGAAGCTACGAGTGCAGTAACCTTCAGGTAATTTATACTATTTTGTTTGAACTTTGATATTTTTGTGGGTGTTGAATTACTTTATAATTGATTTACTTTAAATGGACATTAGTGAAATTGTACTAACCATAAAATTTTAAGGTTAAGGTGAAATTTGCTTGTTTAGGTAGAAAGGGGTATTTAGTATTGATGTTCTGGATTATGATGAAAATTTGGGTATGTCTTTGAGCTCAATTAGACGAACCTGGTTAATTAACGTAAAGGGTGGTAGATGCTCCTTTGTACTCAGACTCCGGTCTGCATATATTGTTATATTAATTAGTAGGCATCCAAGAAGGACTTTAATTCAGGATGCACATTTAAATGATAATAAATGTAATCTTGAAAATTTCTGATACTGAAATTTATGCCAAAATTTAATTTTGAAATTTTAATGTATTGTGAATATTGATGTAAATAGAGTTAACGTTCGTGTTTGTGGTAGGAATGTGTTTGTTTTTATGAATGAGGATGAAAGTTATCTAGGGAGCAGCCGAGGCGATTAACAGAAGAAAGTCAATGGACCAACACAGTTAAAGTAATGAATAGCTTTTCGTAGGATTCACAGCATTCTGGACATCCAATTCTGGGGCTCGATTCGAAAAGCGGAGTACCTGGATTTTGGTGGTATCACAGCAAATATGACGCCCTATCTGTGAGGCTCGATTTTAAAATGGAACATAGCAAATTTGGCGACCCAAAAGTGAGGCTTGAGTTCCAAATAAAATTTTTGTGATTTTATTCCAGGAAACTGGCGATCGGAGAGAGAGTTTCTGTGTGTATAAATTTAAGAGTATTTTGAGAGTGTGTGGAGTGATTAGAACGTATGCAGAGAAAGAGTGGTTAAGGAGTCAAGGAGTGGAAATTGGAAGTGACGATAGTGCATTGTGTGAAAAAAATACGAAAATGGAAGAAGCTGGAGGCAGTAGAGATCAGTCGAGGACGGAATCGGGGGATCAAGGAAACGAGATGATATTGAGAATGTTAGAAAGAATGAACGAAGAATCGAATAGAGCGAGGGAGGAGTCCAATAGAAAATTAGAACAGCTAAGCGATGAATCTAATAGAGCTAGGGAAGAATCGAATAAGAAATTTGACCAATTAAATCAGGAATTAGGGAATAAAATAGAAAAATCGACGAGAGAATTTACAGAATTTAAAAATAGTCTTACCGTGAAACTGGGGGAAGTTGAAAATAGGGTAGATAAAAATGAGCGGGATATTACAGGTCTTCGACAGGAAATGGGACATTTAAGGTCCGAAGTACGCATTATTTGTGAAGAAGAGATTAATATAAAAATGACTGAAGTAACGGACTCATGTAGGAATCGGTTAGGCAGGGTAGAACGCGAAGTTAGTAGTATTAAATACAACATGTCAAATTTAACGGGGGATGGTCCCAGATTTTCTACAGGTGGAGTATCATTGGACCAACACATGAAGTTTTATGGCGATAACAGGGTAAATCCACAAATTTTTATTAATAGCGTAAGAAATCTAGTGGGAAATTTATTTGACGAACAGACTAAACTGAATACGATAAAGGCTTTATTAAAGGACAACGCGGAAGCATGGTACAATTTAGTAGGACAAGACATAGACACGTATCAGGACTTTGAAAACAAATTTTTAAAGCACTACTGGAGTGACCACAGACAAGACCAGGTACGAGACGACTTAATCACAGGAAAATTTAAGGGAGAATTTTCAGGAAGTAGGGAGCAATATGCTATACGCAAGTATAGCATAGCAAAGCAACTGAACCCACCACTGACGGACCGACAAATTATTAAGTATTTATCACGACACTTCGAGGTAGAAATAAGACAACACCTAGCACTACAGAACATAGTGGACAGAGAAATGTTTTTAGAATACCTGCAGAGGTACGACGACGTAAATAGTGGACGACCTCGGGATAATAGGGAAAGACAGATCAACACAGTTAGGTTTGACAATAGACGGGACAACTACGCTAGACGGGGGAATAGTTACGGATACCAGCGACAGAATTGGGAACAGAGACGACCATACGTTCGAAGTAATAGTTTAGGAAGGGGACCTGCACCGAGACCGGGACCTACCAGAATGAATAGTTCACCAGACATGAGCGGGACTGCTAATACAGACACGGAACGAGTGGAAACGCCTAGGACATACGCTGAGGTGACGGCTAGACCAGGACCGAGTAGGGAAAACAGACCTGGACAGGATTTTTAGAACGCGACAGACCACTAGATTTCAGTGTAAATGTATATGAACATCCACGTGAATTTTTCAAAATTGAGGAGGAAGTAGAGCCAGAAACTGTAGAAAAATTATGTTTGCCAATTATTAATATAGAAATTTTTGAGAATACTGTAGAAGTATTACTTGATACAGGGGCAGAGGCGAGTTTAATATCGGAGGAATTCGTCAGCAAAATTAGGGATAAGGTTTGTGATAGAATTATGCCTATAAAGCGTAGCCATTTAGTAGCTCCAAATAAAAAGAAGTTTGCTGTAGTAAATAGTGTTGTGGTGCTTAGGATAGATATAGGAGGTTTAAGCTGCGAACAGGAGTTTGTAATTGTACCTGGACTGAAGTTTCAGAGCATTTTAGGTGTTGACTGTATGATGAAGTTAGGGGTTTTGATAGATATGGAACGGAAGGTAATAAGGATTAATGATAGGGTAGTGCCATGGAAGAGCAGTTATGAAGTCACAGAGGATGACACGGGGTTATTAAGTATTAATGTAGTAGAGGTAGAGGATGATGCAGGTAAACAGATCAACACAATAAGATGTCCAGAGAATAGGATAGTAGAGGTTCAAGCTTTAGTACAAAAACATGCAGAATTAGTGGGGGTAGAAGCAACAGCAGCATATCGGGAGCAGGTGAAGGCAGAATTACTTTTGATGAGGTTAAGTGGCAAGTTTGTTTTTAATAAAGTAGATTTAAGGAATTCATTCTGGCGGATTCCATTACACAAAAATTCTAGAAGGTACATAGGATTTTCCATAGAGGGAAAAATCGATAATTTTAAAGTAGAATCGTTTGGTTTGTCGGCAGAAAAGGAAATGATACTGAATAAGAAACAGACAAGTGTAGGGACTAAAGAAGAAACAGTATTTAAGGGTAAGGATAATAGGGATGATAAGTTTATTGTATGTGAGATAACAGGGATGATAAGTGTAGATACAGAAGGGGAGAAATAGGGATGAAGAGTATTAGGATGGTAAGAAGAAAGACTTGGAGGGTCAAAAGAGAGTTAGATTTAAATAACTTAATGAACAAAGGATAGAGATTGGTGAACTTTAGTATAGATATAGAACAAGGGATAGAATAGGTGTATATAGAAGAGTAGAAGTAAGTGTTTATAGAAAATAAAGCTAAGTATAGGATAAATATGGGAGATAATTAGAAATAGGTTTAGGATGAGAATAAAGAGTAAATGTAGGAAGAAAATAAGATAGGTTAAGTATAGATATTTCATATAAGATTAGTGGAGAGTTAGGAATAAAGTTAGAAATAGGATAGGTATATAGGATTAGGTAGGACGAAGTAAAGTATAGTGAAGATTAGTTAAAAGTTAGGAATAGGATAGGTATATAGGATGTATATAGGATTAGATGGATAAGTAGGATGAAGTTAGGGATAATTTCAGTTTATAGAATTAGGTGAGAGTTAGGAATAGGATAGGGATATAGGATAGGTGTAAATATTTTTTTTGGATTGGAGACAAAGTAGGTAAGTTAGATAGATAAGGATAGAGAGAGATAGGCAATTTTTTTTTCTAAATATTTTTTGGCAGTCTAAATGCTTTATATTTGCATTCAAATAAGTGGGATTATTTGTATTCAAATAGGGGGAAAATACTCATATTTAGACCAGGGTAGAAAATTAAATAATCACATCAAATAATTTTAATCACCGTGTATAAGGAATTTTATTAGATAATACGCTTTATTAAAACACCGTGGAGAATAAAAATTCATTCGTTTCAGTAAAAATAAGAGATTTAAATCATGCACAAGACGCTTTATATCAAAAGAAACAGTATTAAAAAGCTCTGCGTGTAATTTAATTATTCCTAGTAAAGAAACAAAGAGAAATTACGTGCAAAATTTATATTAATTAACCTTATTTTAAGTAACCGGTATTAAACAAAGTGTACAGATAATAATTGAATATTTAATTAGGATTCACTAAAATTAAAGGGTATTATTTTTAATTGAAGTTAATTGAATCGTTAGTAACAGATAATATCTATAGAAACTTGTAAAACCCAATAAAATACCATGTAATAAAGCTCTGAGAATTAATAGTATGTTTGAACACCTGCGTAGTTTAAAAGCTCATTCGGCGTAAATTTTGCAGAGAATTAATGGTTCAAAGAATCTTGGAGAAACCATCGCATAATAGTTACGAGAAATGCTAAAGGTGGGTTATTTCACAAGTCCACATGGACTGAAATAATCAATAATAAAGAATATCAATTTTCACCAATAAGAACAGGTTAGAAAAGGAAAGAGAATATGCGCAAGACCGAGACACATATAGTAAAAGGCGTGAGTAGAGCAACGTCATGGGGTTGCGATTGGTTGAAAGTAAAAGGCAAAATTTGAGAGGTAAGAATAACATTTCGGTATAGAAGTCAATTAGTTATTTCCAGACATTGCGTGCCGTGTTGAAATTTCTGAGATTTAACTGGGGCGAGTGCAAAATTCGTAAAAACCGACGCGCGAGCGACGGAATGGGAACATAGCATGCGAAATTCTTTAGAACTGGCCGTTTTGGGGAACATACCGACAAACAGGCTAACCGCTATATATACCGAGGTGAATATAAACAAGCTCTCTTACATCCGCGACTTGATTCAATACGTTAAACAGTGCATTTTAGTTTGATAGAATAATTTAAAGTTTGCTCGTATATTTTGGTGATTTAAAACAGTTTGTTATTTACGTGCTAACATGAATGTACTTTAGTGCACTTAGATACAAGGTAATAAAGTTAGTATCACTGTACTAATTAGTCAAAATTTACAACGACAAATGAATACCCATTAGTAGGCAGTTTTGGCGTATATTGGTGAAAGAAGTATGAATTTCTTTGCTATTTTTCGGGTGTGTTAATGATTAAATGGGTCATAAATGTGTCTGGATCCACAAAACAAGGGTCAGATATACACAGATGAGTTCCGGAAAAGCCCAGAAACAACTTTAAATAAATGGTGATGGAGAAAATTTGAAAAGCGTTGAGAATCAGAAGCTGTAAATATAACCCAGTTGGAATGGTGTGATTAACAAAGGGACGATGTACATTGAAGCTACGAGTGCAGTAACCTTCAGGTAATTTATACTATTTTGTTTGAACTTTGATATTTTGTGTGTGTTGAATTACTTTATAATTGATTTACTTTAAATGGACATTAGTGAAATTGTACTAACCATAAAATTTTAAAGTTAAGGTGAAATTTGCTTGTTTAGGTAGAAAGGGGTATTTAGTATTGATGTTCTGGATTATGATGAAAATTTGGGTATGTCTTTGAGCTCAATTAGACGAACCTAGTTAATTAACGTAAAGGGTGGTAGATGCTCCTTTGTACTCAGACTCCGGTCTGCATATATTGTTATATTAATTAGTAGGCATCCAACAAGGACTTTAATTCAGGATGCACATTTAAATGATAATAAATGTAATCTTGAAAATTTCTGATACTGAAATTTATGCCAAAATTTAATTTTGAAATTTTAATGTATTGTGAATATTGATGTAAATAGAGTTAACGTTCGTGTTTGTGGTAGGGATGTGTTTGTTTTTTTTATGAATGAGGATGAAAGTTATCTAGGGGAGCAGTCGAGGCGATTAACAGAAGAAAGTCAATGGACCAACACAGTTAAAGTAATGAATAGCTTTTCGTAGGATTCACAGCATTCTGGACATCCAATTCGTAGGGGCTCGACTCGAAAAGCGGAGTACCCGGATTTTGGTGGTATCACAGCAAATATGACGCCCAATCTGTGAGGCTCGATTTTAAAATGGAACATAGCAATATATATATATATATATATATATATATATATATTCTTATGCTCCACCCCTCTTTTTTATATTAATTTTAATTTTATATGATATGAAAATATTTACTTTATATTTCGTGCTTTATCTACGTTTGGTCGGTCTATAAAACAAAACTGTATTAATATGCCTCGACTATTTGAAACTCGCCCTCTCAGGGTATCCACCTACTTACCGTGGATTCAGTGGTAAGTAGATGTGTAATGCACCAACCAAACTGCACTACCTTTATTTTTGTACCTGTAATCTTACTTGTATATGCCAAAATTTTATAACAGATCCACGTAGCCTTGTGCCAAATAAATTAGTATTACGAATTTTTGACTTTGACGTTCAAAACACACAGTACTCACCTGTTCTACACGTCGCTGTCGGCCTCTATAAAAACTGGCTCAAAAATCTCACTCGCCGTATGCGTCTTTACAATGCGTGGCACTATCACTACGAATATTCTGCTGTCCAGACTCCAGGTTTCGTTATATTAATTTTGGTATCCCCAAATCTAAAATAAATTTGACCAAATTTAGAATTTTGACTAATTTCAATTTTACTTCCCCTGCGCTAATTTTCCTGATGTTGAATCTTTTTTACTCGTACTGCTCCTGCTACTCCAATGCTTTCCTTTTTCAAATCTGCTCGTTCTAATTCAATGCTTCCTTCTCATTACCATTCAATACCACTCTATCCATAATACCATATCCAAAACAATTCCAGTAATATCGTCGTCTTCAATCTCATAAATCCTATCCAATATCTTTCTGCCTTTAATCAACTCGTTCCAATATCCAACTATCTATTCCCCCTGTTTCAATCTCGCTCTATTCCACTCGTATCACTTTCTATTCGTCGTTACTATTATTATATTTATTACTCTCGCTTATCTGTACTTTTCTTTATATCAATTAAACTCGTAAACATTTCAAATTCATTTATTTATACTTTATAATGTTCAAAATTTAGCGCAGTTTACAAAACACGTCTTACTACCAAAATATTTATAAATCGACTCTTATTTATCTTATCCTAAGTGATTATAATAATTAAAATATGCCTACTCTTTAATACATTTTCCATCCAATAAAATCATCCCAACAAGTTCGTGTCACTAATACCTTATAATCCTTCTTTTACACTTTCCTATTTTATATCTAAATGTTCAACCATTGGTCCCTAAGACTGCATCACCCTTCAATCATATTTGACAATGTTTTTCACTTAAAATTTTGATATTACAAGTTTGTCCAAAGGTTGATTCTACTAAAATAACTGCCGAAATGTTTCACATATAAACCTGGATCTGTGTGGTGAATAGTGGTACTTCTACAGACGCATCCGGTTTTTCGATTAGCAAATGTACATTCTATGGCTTATTAACATACAACTCAGTGTAAATCCTTGAATACTGTGCTTTCTCACGTCATCAAGTCATTGTTTTACGTCTTGGCACTTATACTTTGACTATTATACTTCAAATACTTTAACATTTGTAAAGTACGGCAAACATAAAATTTTCAGTTACGGGATCTGATATTTGGTTTTCTTTGGCATACACTACCTTCATACAAATAACCTTTATACCCTTTTAGCTCTTACTGACACTTTATTGGCCCCACTGGTTTTGAATAAAAGTGGAAATTTCGTCTGTTTTCATAACTCTTTTATTGGTGTGCATCATTTCTAGTTTTATTTAAAACCACTCCACGCCTTTCTACATATTAAATATTACTCAACCCCTAATTTCATTTTTCTTTCACGTCTGTCTAACCTATGCTGTATAATAACTTCCACTATAGAATAAAACAAATTTAAACTTTCCGTCGCATGAACCCTCATCTATTTTATTAGGTTTAGGTACAATAACTATCGTGTTCACATATGGAGTCTTCGCTGGTTCGATGATTCCTTCTTTTAACATTTTACTAATCTCGGCTTTAACCCTATTTCTAATTGCAAACGGAATTGGATACACCTTGGTACAAAATCCGCTGTTTTCCGTGACCTCTAACTTGTGCGTATATCGCTTCGCAAATCTCGGCTCTTCATTAAATAACCCTATAAATCTATTAAATAATTCCCCCAGCTTCTCTTTAATATCAGCACTCACTTTTCCTATCTGTCCATCATCAATTATTCTCGCAAACATATTACATAATCTCACTTCAACCTGTCTATAATTACTTGCCCTTTTCACTCCTATTCCTGACTTATCCGTATCATTACCATCCCTATATTCCGAACTAACCGTAGGCACCACCCATAACTTATCTTTATCTAATATACGAATCGATCTATCATTTCCATCTATATTCACTCCAAAATCCTCTATAAAATCCATTCCTAATATAAAATCTAACTGTAACCCCTTTGTTATCAAGAACTCAGCATCCCCTGCCTTTTTATTCCCTACAAATATCGGTACACGGATGACCCTATAAATCGTCGTTAGCTCTTTGTTCAATGCCGACCACAAATTAACCCCATCAATTGTTTCTATTCGTCCTTTTAAAAATTCTGCATGTTTTATCACCACATTTTCATTTACCAGCGACAACTGTGAACCACTATCAACTAAAGCAACATATAAACAATCTCTTAATCTAATATTAATAAACAACAAATTCTTTTTATTAACGGTATAATTATTCAACAACAAATCACTTAAACTATAACATAAATCTATATCTAAACCTAATAACTCTGTCTTCCGAAAATTGACGTTTTTTTTTGGATCGTCGGTGCCTCATGCGCTTGTACCACCTCGATCTTGTACATGTCCTTTATCGCAGCGCTAGTCGTTATATGTTGGACGTTTATGTCCCTGTCAGTCCGGCTGTATCCGCCTCGCGTTCCGCCTCCCGTCGTACGGCCGTCATCCGCGTTGTCGCCGTGCTGGTACCTATTTTGTTCTTTGTACTCGTTTCCCCGGTATTCTCTATTGAAATGCTGTCGTCTATTTCCGTCGTGTCCCCAATGATTACGCTGTCCGTTGTTGAAACCTTCCTGTCTGTAGCTAGGTTTGTGCTCGTTGTGGTATACATGTCGTCGGTTTTCGTCCTTATAACCCCGATTCTGCTCCCAGTAAGCTTCATGCGTTTTTGTTTCTAGTGCCGTCGCTAAGTCAAAATTCCACATTACTCGCAGGGTTTTTTGTTCTGCACCACAACCACCTTTGTCACCTCCGGTTCCATATGTCCCGCAAGTAGTAATACTATGTCGTCCTCGCCCAATTTCGGTGTCAGATGTTGTGCCTGGTTATATTTGTCTATAGCGTATTCTTCGCGTGACCCGTTTATCTTACTATAATGTCCCGTAATTAAGTTTGTCCTTATGTTCGTCTGTCCCTGAAATTGTACCCGTGTATTTTCAATTTTGTCGTCTACTCGGTCTACCTTTTCTTGTACCTCAGTCTCGAGTTCGTCCTTTACCTTTGTATCGAAGTGAGCAAATATTCCTGGGTGTCGTCTAATTTTTCCGTCAGTTCGGCGTGCGCCGTTTTAAACTCATTTCTCAGATCCGTGTGTGATTCTGCAATTGTATTAGTTAAATCCGTTTTTAGTTCCGTGTGTGATTCTGCAATTGTGTTAGTTAAATCCGTTTTTAGTTCCGTGCATGATGTCTTAAAATCTGTCCGCCACTCGATTTTGTTCATTAATTCCGTATGTGAAGTCTTCAACTCGTCTTTCCAACTCATCAGGAATCGCATAATATCCTGGGTTCCGAAGGTTTCTGCTACCTTGACCTCCTGTACCGTCGCCATGTCCGTTTCTATGTTTATTACCTCCGGATCTACCTGCCTCACCTCCGTTTCCTGAACATCTCCCCCTGCATCTAGCTCCTCGTCTTGTGCTATAAATTCTGCGTCAATTCCGTACATCCTTCCTGACCTCGTTATCCGTCCGGTGTCCGAGTCCGTCATCTCTGCTGCCTTTTTCGAACTCTTCTTTCCTAAAAAACTTTTTAACTACGGGCCCCACCTAACCTCGGTGTCCCTTATTCAACTACTACTTCTGTCTAGTCTCACGTTGGGTTTGCCACCTTCTTATGCTCCACCTCCCTTTTTTATTTTAATTTTAATTTTATATGATATGAAAATATTTACTTTATATTTCGTGCTTTATCTACGTTTGGTCGGTCTATAAAACAAAACTGTATTAATATACCTCGACTATTTGAAACTCGCCCTCTCAGGGTATCCACCTACTTACCGTGGGTTCAGTGGTAAGTAGATGTGTAATACACCAACCAAACTGCACTACCTTTATTTTTGTACCTGTAATCTTACTTGTATATGCCAAAATTTTATAACAGATCCACGTAGCCTTGTGCCAAATAAATTAATATTACGAATTTTTGACTTTGACGTTCAAAACACACAGTACTCACTTGTTCTACACGTCGCTGTCGGCCTCTATGAAAACTGGCTCAAAAATCTCACTCGCCGTATGCATCTTTACAATGCGTGGCACTATCACTACGAATATTCTGCTGTCCAGACTCCAGGTTTCGTTATATTAATTTTGATATCCCCCAAATCTAAAATAAATATGACCAAATTTAGAATTTTGACTAATTTCAATTTTACTTCCCCTGCGCTAATTTTCCTGATGTTGAATCTTCTTTACTCGTACTGCTCCTGCTACTCCAATGCTTTCCTTTTTCAAATCTGCTCGTTCTAATTCAATGCTTGCTTCTCATTACCATCCAATACCATTCTATCCATAATGCCATATCCAAAACAATTCCAGTAATATCGCCGTCTTCAATCTCATAAATCCTATCCAATGCCTTTCTGCTTTTAATCAACTCGTTCCAATATCCAACTATCTATTCCGCCTGTTTCAATCTTGCTTTATTCCATTCGTATCACTTTCTATTCGTCGTTACTATTATTATATTTATTACTCTCGCTTATCTGTACTCTTCTTTATATCAATTAAACTCGTAAACATTTCAAATTCATTTATTTATACTTTATAATGTTCAAAATTTAGCGCAGTTTACAAAACACGTCTTACTACCAAAATATTTATAAATCGACTCTTATTTATCTTATCCTAGGTGATTATAATAACTAAAATATGCCTACTCTTTAATACATTTTCCATCCAATAAAATCATCCCAACAAGTTCGTGTCACTAATACCTTATAATCCTTCTTTCACACTTTCCTATTTTATATCTAAATGTTCAATCATTGGTTCCTAATACTGCATCACCCTTCAATCATATTTGACAATGTTTTTCACTTAAACTTTTGATATTACAAGTTTGTCCAAAGGTTGATTCTACTAAAATAAGTGCCAAAATGTTTCACATATAAACCTGGATCTGTGTGGTGAACAGTGGTACTTCTACAGACGCATCCGGTTTTTCGATTAGCAAATGTACATTCTATGGCTTATTAACATACAACTCAGTGTAAATCCTTGAATACTGTGCTTTCTCACGTCATCAAGTTATTGTTTTACGTCTTGGCACTTATACTTTGACTATTATACTTCAAATACTTTAACATTTGTAAAGTAAGGCAAACATAAAATTTTCAGTTACGGGATCTGATATTTGGCTTTCTTTGGCATACACTACCTTCATTCAAATAACCTTTATACCCTTTTAGCTCTTACTGACACTTTATTATTATATATATATATATATATATATATATATATATAATATATATATATATATATATATATATATATATATATATATATATATATATATATATATATATATTGTCGTGGAAATTATAGGTTAAGAAGGATAGATAGGTCTAGATAATAAATTTTTAACGACTGTGTATTTAGGAAATAGGAACAATTTATTTACGCGCCAAATGAATTAGTTGTAGCATTGAAAACGGACGGATAACAACGTATTTTTGTATTTCTAAATCAGAATATTAAATTTGCATAACGTGTAGAAGCTTTAGAGTACATGAAACTCAAGGATACGCATAATTAGTTTTAATATTTTAAATCAAGCGCATCGGATAAGATACGTAGCTTTTGAGGTATATAAAATCAATAATTTAAACGCATATTTACATTTAACTGAACTAAACCTTCGTTACACAAATCCTAAGAAATGCTAAATCTCGGAATTATAATATAAAACGGACAGTTTGCTTTAGAGAAACACCTGATATTTAAAATATCAAGTTCAAAAAACTAAAATGAACGTTGGGAGAGAATTCTGTAGAATCGTATGTAACGGTCGATGCAAGAGCTACTATAATAACAGATGTTTTGAAGACAAAGCAAGACGGAATATCCGTCATGTAAAACAGACAGAGAACACGTAGAATAAAACGTTGGTTAAAATGCTCGTTTAAAGTAAGCGGTAGATTTGGAGGTCATCCACAATGTCGATTTTCTGTTGATTGAGTAAGATTCTAAAAAAGACAGTAAATATGGGTTAAACGAGAAAAAGTAGCTAAGGGTTGGACTTTAAAAGCGGGGGAAAGCAATATAATTGGTCAAATGCTAGAAAATTTGAGAAGCTCGCAACGGTTACATGTTGTTGAACGGAGTTTCAATGTAAAAGCAGCATAGACTGAGAATTTTCGGACGTAAAAGTTTGTTACGTAGTTTGTGGAATCTGTTTTAAAAAATAAGTTTTTCGACGGAAATAGGGTCCGTGAGGAGTGTTCAAAATCATATAAATACACTAGGAGAGGTATTAAAGCTCTCTTACTTCTTACTTTGTACTAATTCTTGTACGTCGCTTATTCGTTGACTTATACAACATCCTAATTTAAAAGTGTGTAAAACGCTGTTAGTAACGTACATCGATAATTTATTAAAAGTATGAATTGCACAAGTGAGTGCTGGCTATAGACGGTACTGTTACTACACGCTACGATCTAATGAATGAATGGTACTAGAGTAAGCGAGTTGAGAAGTTTGAAACAAGAATGCGTGAAGTTTAGTGATTCCGGAAGGTTAAGCTTGGTCGAGACAAGTATCGGGGTAGAAACATTGAAGGCGGTGCCAGAGATTTGGATAGCGAGTGAAAATTAGTTGGATCTATGTAAAATAACGAAGTGTATGGACACAACGACGAGGATTTTAGAACACATCTTCAGAGGTGATGGTGGAAAGAAGCGTACCCAGGTAACGAAATTAATCTTTCTTGCATTTGCTTGAACATTTGTGCTGGTATTTTGGTGCTTGAGTGATTTCACTTATTTGGGGGTGTATTTTATAATCATAAAAACTCATTTGACGAGGTATATGTAAAGGAGAATTGATATTTATTATTTAAAAAATGTTAATAAATGACGTAAAAATTTTGCTGTAAGGAGTAAACGGGTCTTTAAGTTTGTTTTAAACAAAGATGCAATGTTTAAAAGCATTTAGAGTAACTGGGTTTATACTGAGCTCACCATAGACCAAAATAAAAATCAATTTAGGATTGCACGACGGGCCCATCTACTCGTCTAAAATAAAATTGTTGAAATAAATAGAAATCATGAAATTTTAAAATGTTTAAAGATTGAGATTGTATATACAAATGTGTAAATATGTCTTGGTAATGGAAACTTTTTAATATGTGTAAATAAAAAGGTTGTATGTCTTGTTGCATTATTTGAGTGGTAATTTCATTTAACTGTATATGTGAGAAAGAGCGAACTTAGGATGGTAAGTATCCAAGAAGAAGCAGATTCTAGAGCTACCCAGGGTGTGCAGAAATAAAGAGGCATTTTAGAGGTATTTGTTTTTTTATTAAATTTTCAGAAAATCTTTATGACGGCCCAACGACGCTGGGACTCGAAAGCGGTACCGATTGTTCTAGAGTAATCCACCGCACTTTTATGCGGCCCAACGCTGGGGCTCGTTTGGTCTTTAGGGCGATCCACTACAATATATATATATATATATATATATATATATATATATTTAATGCTGTGATAAGGGGTCGTTTACGGATAAATTGAATAGTAAGGGTCGCGTGGTAACTGTAAATAGCAATGGGAATCAGAAAACTGCATTTACTTAGCAGGAAAATAAATAATTCGCACATTATGTAAATAGCAAGCATCTAACACCCGGTGTATGGACCGTAATTAACTTTAATCAATGCCAGTAAGCACATCTTCCAGTAATAAAAGGCGTATTCAGCAGAGAAATAATCATACATGTAATTAAGATAAGCGTTCCCTAAGTTATAAAACAGATACGCAAAAGATAAGATAAAACCTAATAAATCTTTATGCAATTACGCTTGTGATAAAGAAGGAACAATAAGCGCTTTGATTAGAAAACGCACATGCAAAGATAAGTTTAAATAAGTACATAAACGAATACAGAAATCGTGTTACATCATTTATTTTTGTACAATTCTCCAAAAGCTTTATCTACACAAAACAACAGACATAAGCTATAGGTCCAGCGACGATACCAAGAACAAGGCGATTAAAGATCGTATAGTAATAGTGAATAATTGTATGATACGAAACTCCAAAATAGTTTCATCAGAAATCAGCTTGAAAATATACTAGGAATGTTCAAGACAAATATGGTTGGTTGCAACAATTTGCAAGGCCGTGTGGAAAACCAATCAAAATTTAGAAGGAAAACCTATATAACGCCCAGAGGTGATAAGAAACAGTCAGTTTTAATTTGAAGCACGTCGAATCCACAATACCCTTAATCAAATATTTACGCGTCATATAAATAAATTTTATATTAATAGTGCAAAACAATGCCGTGTAAAAATTGCGGCGTTAAGAATACATAAAGAAGCTTTTGCAGTTTTTGCAGAAAACGTGAATAGAAATTGGTTGATTAATTTAAATGAAATATTTAGAATGATATAGGGCTTCTAATCCGCGTCTAATACAATTCTGGTTAACTTCTAAGACAATTCTAATCCATAGTCCTAAGGTTGGTATTGTAATCCACTGCCAATCGGTTTCCAATACAATTCTAGCCCACTTATAATACAATTCTAAATTCATAATACTAAGAAACCTACGAATTCCAAGTGGTATTTAAGGGTAGAGGTCCAAAGCGTATCCAGAATAATATAGAACAAAGCACGAGGTGAATTTTGGAAACAAGGGGTAACCGTACTGAATTATGGGTCAGACATAAGGAGTACAAAGCAGAGCATTGGTTTTCGATTGAAGATAACAAGGGGGTGTTGATCCACAACACGCAACAACTCATCAAAATATCACAAGTCAGAACTTCCTAGTTTTAAGGAATCTTTTCTGATTTAAATTGTAACACTGAATATATTAGTTTTCTCTAAAGTTTGTAAGGAGTCAACAGGAACATTGAATACGTTGAAATTTACGTAAAAATCATAAAAAGGTCTTGAAAGTTCCAGATTTTTTTGTAACAGGTGTCGTTTTTGGTGACTTTAGATTAAATTAAAAGGATATAAATTTTGGGACAAATGATCCATATAATATTAATTGATTGAAGGGTGTATTTAAAAGATTACAAAAATTGTGAAATGTAAATATTATTTCCTTTCATTATAGGAATGTCGATTGACTTTGGTTTATCAATTCAAACAGGTAATCATAAAGGGGTAAATGAAAATTGATCATCGTAACGTTCTGCACTCTGTGTAAATTAAAAAGGGCTAGCCGTGGCATAATAAAATTAGAAGATTAGAGAAAAACACAGAGCGATGGCGTTCAGCTGGACGTTTAGCACATCGGCGTACGGCGTTATCATATCAATATATATATATATATATATATATATATATATATATATATATATGTATAGATATATTGCAGTGGATATCTATGGATAACCTTTGAGTCCCACGCTTGGGAGCCATAAAAGTGCAGTGATTAAACTCTACACTCAAGCCCCAGCGTTGGGCTGTCATAAAATTGCAGTGGATTACCCTTTTATTCTGGCCCCACGAATTGGGTACCATAAATATTCCCTGAAACATAAAAAAATATTGCCAATATCTCTGGAACGCCCCCTTATTTCAGCATACCACGGCTAGTTTTAAAATCTGCGTCCTCAGAGATGCTTACCATCCTAAGTTTGCTCTTTCTCACTTATACTACCAAATAAAATTACCACTCAAATAATTCAACAAAACATACAACCTTTTATTCATACAAATCAAAATTATACGTCGTCAGCTCAATAAGTAGGTAAATAAAGCCGGTGCTAATTCAAAACGCGACAGACGTATTTTCCATGTGTAAAATACGTCTGTCACGTTTTGAATTAGGATCGGCCCTATATAATTTCAATGTAAAATAGTTGTGAAAACATTTGAATGCAAAATAGTTGTGAAAACATGAATTCTTCTATACTTTCAATGTAAAATACTCGTGGGCGCGTTTTGAATTAGGATCGGCTTTATATTACTTTCAATGAAACACACACGTATGTTGAAAAATATGTAAGTGCAGAGAAGAATGTGTGTAGCTGTTTTGAATTCGGTTTTCTAGCGAGAAGTTACACGTGCACCGTTTTGAATTAGGATCGGCGTTATATACTTTTAATGTAAAATGTGAAAACCTGAATTCTTTTCAAATGTAAAATACTTGTGGGCACGTTTTGAATTAGGATCGGCTTTATATTACTTTCAATGGAACATATTTCAAAACACACGTATGTTGAAAAATGTAAGTGCAGAGAAGAATGTGTGTAGATGTTTTGAATTTGGTTTTCTAGCGAGACAGTATGACAGATGCAAAATATCGCATTCAAGTCAATTGTGTTTTAATTAAAGTGGATTCTGATTTATGTTTAGAGGCTGCAAATACACATGGGCCGGTTTCAATTCAAAATGAGTTCACTCTTGTGATAGGTTGAAAAGTGGGTTGGCAAAGTAAGCAGATGGTGGTAATCTGCTATATAAGGAGATTGCTCCTAATATTAATTTAATTAGTCAAAGAAAAGCAATATGGAGTTTAATACTCTTAATAAAACCACATATCGCAAACCTTATGTAAATTCAAAAGATCTTGTAGTGAATAAGAGGTTTGAAGTTTTAAAAGTGGAAACAATCAAGACAAAATATGGAGAAAGAGTATTAGTGGAAACAGAAGAGTTCAAGAGTATATTGCCATTGAAATATTTTGAATACCTTCAAGCACATGGAGTGAAACAATTAAATGAAAGTATTGGCTCGAACAAACACGTATACATAACTAGTAAGGGATCGATCGGTCTAACTGTCAACATAGAATTTTTAGAATAATATGTCACTAATTTAAGAAATTAGTTTATTATTATACCACATCTAAGTCGATTGTATAAAGAATGATGTATCAAATTAAAGTGGGTTCTGATTTATGTGCGTTTTACTTTGAGTTTACTACCTTGTTTAGAGAAAGTCTTGTTTCAAAGAGAAACTTTTATAAAATACTTTTTATTTTACAAATTGTTGAATATTTTGATCTAACTATTTATAAATGAAAAGTATTTATTAACTCCGTTCTTGAAGTATCTGCTGCTCCCTCGCTGTTAGTTCCTCTCTTTTTGCTTTATTATTTCTAGTTCCAAATCTATACGACGCAGTAGCTTCTCTCCACGCTTTTAAATGCGTTAAGCAACTCTACTGTGTCATCTTCGTAGGATTTGTCATCTTCACAGCAAACAGCCATATTAGATTCTGTACATAACTTTTCATAGTCGACATGTTTTTGCCTGATCTGTGAGCATAACATAAAAGATTATTGTAGGTTCACCTTTTCTTTTGTATACTACCTGATGTTTCTGAGAGGATCAGAGTGTGTCAACGATCCTACGATAGCCTCAGAATTTCCAGAATGGTTTTTGATCTAATGTAACTTATAAATTAGTACTGTTTTAAAACACATGTATAAATGTGAAAAAGCACTTACCGTGATATATCTATTACGTCACTATCAAAAATAGCAGCAGTATTGAATTGAGGTGAAGAACAACCAAAAACTTCTTTAATCACGTCTTCGTCAGAATGTAATATAAATTGCTCTAGAACTTTTACGTTGGTACTATTACAATTTTTGATTGATGACAAGTTACTCATTTTTTAAAAGTTGCTAGTAAGAGTAACTAATAATTATACAAGAGATCTAATTGAATACTGTTGGTAAAATCTACGTGAAGTATTTATATTAAATAAAAACTGATCTGTTAGAAAAAATTAAAAATTTGCATCGTTTTCTGAAAAAAAAATCAGCTCTGTAATCTATTCTAATGAACAAAACAGTATGTAAGCGAATATAATTATACCTCAGCAGAAATAATGAATTAGTTTCATTGTCTGAAAAAGAAATTGAAATGAATGCACATAATAAAACTCTAAATTAGATTAATTTCGTTTTAGATTACCGCTGACATAATTTATGCTGTATAAGAAATTTTTTTAAAGGTACTGCTCAGCATAAATAATGAATTAGATTCATTGTCTGAAAAAGAAATTGCAATGAATGCACATAATAAAAACCTAAATTAGATTAATTTCGTTTAGATTACCGCTGACATAATTTATATGCAAATATATAAGTAATTGTGTGTTTATCCGATTTTATGCTGTATAAGAAATTTTTTTTAAATGTACTGCTCAGCAGAAATAATGAATTACATTCATTGACTGAAACAGAAATTGCAAAAAGGGGCATAATAAAACCTAAATTAGATTAATTTCGTTTTATATTACTGCCAGCATAATTTATTTTCCATAAAAAATTAACAAAAAATTGACTTTATATGCATATATATAGGGATATAGTGATTTGTGCTGAATAAGAAAAATTCTTTAGTACTATCAACGTACTAGAAAATGTTTTTTCTTAATTTTTCATTTAAAAATAATGCAATGCAAATAAATCCCTTTAAGTAGTAATATTTATAGAATAAGTTTTTTTTAGATTACCGCTGACACAATTTACATGAATATATATATATATATATATATATATATATATATATAGGTAATTTGTGTGAAAATTATTTAAAGGTACTGTTATATAATAAAACTGCAGAATGTTTTTTTAATACTGGGTTTTTAAAAACCAGGAGTGCGTGTAAATTATTAAACAAGACGGTTTAATCTGAGACATTTTTTTTTCAAATTTGCTTTGTTTTTATTTAAAAATATTTCAATGTAATCATAAAAAAATAGCGCTGTAATGATAATGTATTTTCTGTACACATAATAAATTAAAGGTCGTATAAAAACATTTTTTTTGTAGTAAACGCATACGGAATGAAAAATGATGTTGAATGCATTCCTTTTGCAGTTGTTTTGCTCAGAGTTGCCTTTAGTATGTAAATATTGTAAATGCTTGCATAGCGAATTATTTGTCATACACACGTACTGAAGGCAACTCTGCAATTTTTTTTAGATCGCATGCACGACTCAAGTTTGAAAATCGTCTTGAATAAAAAACGTAAATAAAGGCGATTTTTTTAACAATTGCATTTAAGCAATTCGCTATGCAATTATTTCGATTTGTATGCTATTTTCGTTTACAGTTGTTTTGCTTACGCGTTTTCCGTAAACTCAGATGAATGAACCTTTTTTGCAGTTGTTTTGCTTACGTCAGATGATATTTTATATAAATAGTAAATAGAGAAAATACTTGTATTATTAAGTAGTGTATTTTGATTTTCTATAGAATCATGAATGCTGAAACCGTATCCGAGATTAGTAGCGCAATTTTGAGATTAACTGTAAAATGCGTGAATCTAATTAAATCAGTGAATGAAATAACGAAACACATTTTAATTATCAAAGCAAATATTAGTATATTGAAGCTTGCTATTAAAAATAAGGTATACGAAGACAATCAACAAGAAAATCCTAGTAGGCTAGAATCTAATTTAGCACATCATAAAATCTACCTTGTACGATTGAGGCACTAGAAACGCACTTTGGAATATCGTGGTAAAGGTGTTGATGCAACGCTTTCTAGAGGTCATACTCGAAAAAATTTGATTTGGCATGATGTACAATCATGTTTTGCAAGTCGAATAATTACGGGACTTATTACCAATTTAAATTATAGAGATCCTCTAGTGTTCTTAGACAAGGCGTTCGCTAGTTTTAAACGCAAGATTGTTGCTTGCTTAAAAAAGTCGATGTTGAAAGTTAATGTAATATTTACCGCTAACTTTGTTAAGCCTACAACTGGCGAAATAGATTTGAAAACGTTTCCTACTGCAAATCGTCACATCGATATAAATACCAATCTCAAGCTGTGGTATAAGGAGAACGTATTGAACAAGATTTCGAAGCGATTAGAAGAATTTTGCGAGAAAGATTCTGGTTGGGCAATCCAAGAAGTTTTACACTTGAAGGTAAATATAAACAATCATGATCCACTTAAAGGAGGGTGTTCAACGTTTGTACCGGTTCCGGATTTTATAAAAAAAAGCTGTGGTAAATGTAATAAATAACGATCAACATTGCATTCTTTGGAGCTTGGTTTCCGCTTTATATCCTGCTAAACAAAATAGTCAGAGAATATCTAGCTATCCACATTTTGATACAGTATTACGCCACAATTCAATTCAGTTTCCAATCACATTAAAAGACATAAAAAAAATTGAGAAGCTTAACAATCTCGCAATTAACCTATATTGTATAGAAAATACTAAAATACTACCATTTTGTTTAAGTGAAAATTTTAAAAAAATTGAACCTATTAATCTGTTAGTTTTAAATAATGATTCCTTACAATATTCTCGTCCGTCAAATGCTAATGAGAATCACTTTCATTTTACTTGGATTAAGGATATGTCAAAATTATTTGCAAAACAGTTGTCTTCACATGAACATAGAAAATTTTTTTGTTATAGATGTTTAAATAATTTTAGTACAACAGCATTACTTAAGCGTCATTCGAATTATTGCGAAAAACAGAATACTTGCTCAATAAGATTACCCGAAGAATCTGAAAAGTATCTAACGTTTAAACATTTCCACTATCAAGAAAAAGTATCATTTGTAGTTTATGCAGATCTCGAATGTATATTAGAACCATGCAATGAGTCGGAGGTAATACTAAACACAGTCTCTTACCAAAGGCATATACTCTTTAGTGTAGCGTATTATTTGAAATGCTCGTATGATAATAAATATTCCAAATTTCAATTGTCTCGCGAAAAGATTGTATAGAATAGTTTGTTGCTCAATTGAAACTGATTTCAGAAACGACTAATGAAATTTTCTGTAACCCAAAACCTATGAATCCTTTAACAGAAGAACAAAAGTTAGCATTTAAATTTGCCCTTCACTGTCACATTTGCAATAAACCTTTTAGTATAGATGATATTAGAGTTCGCGATCACTGCCACTTTACAGGTGAATTTCGAGGAGCGGCTCATCAAGATTGCAACATCAATTATCATAATTTTTATATGATACCGGTAGTTTTCATAACTTATCAGGCTACGATTCGCATTTCATTATTAAAAAATTGCGTTAGGGTTTTCAGGTTTGGTAAGTATTCTACCAATAAATAAGGAAAAATACATATCTTTTACAAAATATGTAAATGGTACGAAAGTTACTTTTAGATTTATCGATTCATTCAGGTTTATGGCATCTAGCATCGAAAAATTAGCTTCATACTTAGATGATAATAAAAATCCATCACCAGGAAAATTGTAACACCGATAATGAGTTTCAGTTACTTACGCGTAAAGGTATATTTCCTATGATTACATTAACTCTTGGGATAGGCTCAATGAAACCGACTTACCCTGTAAAACAGCATTCTTTAATCGTTTGCGCAATGAAGAAATCTCAGGTGAAGACTACAATCATGCTAAACACGTTTGGCAAACATTTAATATAAAAACACTAGGGGACTATTCAGACCTATATTTAAAAGTAGATGTACTGCTCTTGACTGATATATTTGAAAACTTTAGAAAAACTTGTATGTTCACGTATAAGTTAGATCCGCTTCACTACTTTACGGCTCCTGGTTTAGCTCTAGATGCGATGAAAAAAAACGACGAACGTTAAACTCGAGCTGCTTACTGATATTGAAAAAATAATGTTTTTAGAACGGGGAATTCGTGGCGGTGTTTCTCAATGTTCGAATAGATATGCTAAAGCAAATAACAAATATATGAATGCAGATTATGATCCAAATTTCGATTCTAAATATTTAATGTATTTTGATGTTAATAATCTATATGGGGCTGCAATGTCTGAATATCTTCTATATGGAGAATTTGAATTTTTAGATGGTACCAGTCCAGATATAGTGCGTTTAGACATACTGAATATTACCGAAGATTCTGATGTAGGATATATTTTTGAATGCGATTTACACTATCCAGTATCTTTACATGAAATTCACAGTGACTTACCTTTGGCGCCTGAACATATGATACCACCAGTACCTTCTAATAAATCAAACTTAAAGAAATTACTTACAACTTTATATCCAAAACTCAACTATATTATTCACTACAAGAATTTAAAAATGTATTTAAGCTACGGTTTAGAACTGAAAAAGATTCATAAGGTTCTTCGGTTTAAACAAGCTCCTTGGTTAAAAGAATACATTGATTTCAATACGAAATTAAGACAACAGTCAAAAAACAGTTTCGATATATGCTTTTATAAAAATATGATAAATTCGGTTTATGGAAAGATGATGGAAAACGTACGGAAAAGGAAAGATGTGAAATTAGTGACCAAATGGGAAGGACGGTTTGGAGCTCGTAGTTACATAGCGAAGCCTAATTTTCATAGTTGCACTGTGTTAGACAAAGATCTAGTCTTAATAGAAATGAAGAAATTAGAGGTTTACTTAAACAAACCCATTTATGTAGGTTTCTCTATTCTAGATATTTCAAAAACCTATTTATATGAATTTCACTATAGTTATATAAAATCGCAATTTGCTAACAAAGCAAAGCTGCTGTACACAGATACGGATAGTTTGATATACGAGTTTAGCGTTGAAGATATTTACTCTTATATCAAACAAGATATTCATAGATTTGATACTTCCGATTACGATCCTCATAACAAATATCATATTCCATTATCAAATAAAAAAGTTCCTGGTATTATGAAAGATGAAAACAATGGTGACATCATGCTAGAGTTTGTAGGACTTAGATCTAAAATGTACACTTACAGAGTTCAGGATAGGATAATAAAAAAGTCAAAGGGATCTTCCTTAGCAAGTATTAAGCACATTTTTTTTGATGATTATAAGAATGCTTTGTTTTATAAACAGACTGTACAGAAACAGCAATGTTTAATTAGATCAGTCAAACATGATGTCTGTACTATTAAACAAAACAAAATTGTTCTTAATCCAAGTGATGATAAAAGAATTCTTAGTACCTTAACCACTGATACTAAACCTTGGGGGTATAACTATACATACATACAGAAATGACTTGTAAAGCTTCAACCACTGGCTCAAATAAAGAATGCAATTTATTTTATCTAGATTAACATATAATATTTTTAGTTATAAAACTTCAGTGTTATGTTTATACCTGCACAAGTACGCCGATTTTCGTTTTGGATGTATCTAAAAATAGGATACCTTTCAATCTGCCCGAATTTTGAACTATATATTAGTATAAATGTATTGTAGAGAAAATAGTAGTAGTAGTAGTAGTAACCGTTTTGTTTAAAAATCCAGTTTGTTACTAACATACCAGTTAGTTTATTTGAGAAATGTATAACAAAACTTTTATTTAAAATTGTCAATGTTTATGGCTGTTTACTAAATCACTTAATAATTCAAACATGTAAAAGATATTGTAAAACATGTAAAAATATTAATAAATAGACTGTGATTGCTAAATGATTTATTGTTTTTCATAATTTGTAAAGGTACAGTAATAATAATAATAAAGTAATTATAATATTCTTATGCTGTTTGAGAGTGGATTGTATTTGGCTATCTTATCATGAAGTATAAGGCAATGACAAGATGTATTTGGCAAAACGTTTCTGCTAGTTTCAAATTCTAATCTAATATTGACAGTACCAGATTTTAACGCTTCGTTTTGTCTAGAACAATCTATGACTACTAATGATGCAATACTTCGTAATTCTTCAGGATTAAAAAGTGGCTCATTTTCCTTTTCGTAGTATGATTGCTGAAACTGAGCATACATCTCATATAACAACACAGTCTGTTTATTCTCGAACCTCAAATTTAAGTTATCGTACGGGAAAATTTTTGAATTTAAATATAGTTTCATGTTGGTTAAATAGCAATGATCAAAACGACTGTAGTTGCTCATGTATCTATTTTTTCGGTTGGTTTGGAAACCAACAATCACAAATCTTGGTTTTTCTAATCGTGTTGTTGTTTTAATGTTCCATGTATGACGTTGCGTTTCTTGTAGAAGTTGATATTCATGCAACTCCCATCCTCTAAACGGAATATGCAAATCCTGATTTTGTGCAAAGCATTTTATTAAATTAATTCGTTGAGTATCATCAACGGCTACATGCGGCATTTTCCATAAAACTTTGTTTAAAACAACTTTTATTTCTTCATCGGGTGTAGGATTAATTATAGCATTAGTATCAAAACTAGAACGTAGTAAGACTAACTCATGACGGAGGTTTAAAATAATTTTTTTAAAATCTTCGCATAATCCGAGAACTATTGAAAGGTTTATTGCAACATTAAAATTCCCATTGGCATCAACTATTTGTGAATCATCTATAGGAAACCACCCGGCGTTTTGTAAAT
This sequence comes from Platerodrilus igneus, assembly GCA_036346225.1. NCBI lineage: Eukaryota > Metazoa > Arthropoda > Insecta > Coleoptera > Lycidae > Platerodrilus > Platerodrilus igneus. Next base: position 8,757,826 of record JARFIW010000828.1, read on the forward strand.
GTTTACTTTGATTGCTATTATATGAAACATATCCCTTCATTATAGACGTTAATCCAGGATTCCGAACACGATCTACAATGATACCACCAATCTCATATCTAATTTCATCAAAAAGCAGCAAAATTCCATTATTTACAAACTTTGCTGTCTGAGACGGCGTTCCATCTGTTCTAATTAATTTGCCTTCTATGTACAGCATGCTCTTCGATGGTAAGGTGTATACATCTTGTTGTTGTATAGGATTCGAATTTCATCATTATTGTTTAAAGATGTGTTAGCATAAGGTTGATGAGTATGTTTTCAATATTAACAATTGCATTGTCGAAGTAAACTTTTCACGCACGTTCAGTATTTCACTATTTATTCTACTTTTTAATTAAATGCAGTCCTAACGATTGTAGAAACTGCCGGTTTTGTGTTGTTAGCGGTCTTGAAACAATCAATCGAGTGTCGATTGCTTTGAAATTTCCAGCATTTATATCAATTCTTGACATGTTGCGTGCATTATACTTAATACCCATGGCTATTGCAGATTTTTTTTAAATGCAACCATACAGTTAGCAGTTCTCCTCTGAAATTAACTAAATTTCCATCTTGATCTAACACTTATTATTTCATTTATTATACGTGACCTGATTGGTAGATATATAATCGTAGGTGGACACTCGACAATTTTAAAACCTGCAGGTACTTGAGGAAAAAATTCGTGTATTACATGGGCTGGTTTACTATTTAAATAGGATCCACTTGCAATATTACAATCGATTAAAACTGCATTCACTTTACAAATGTTGATCGCGTAGTCTGCTTGATGCGTGACAAATGCTAGCAATTTTCGCGGATTGAAACCAAGTAGAGAACCAATTGAATCCTTTTGGTAAAATCCACATCTAGACTACATTTAATACTACATTTAAGTGTATTATTGTCAGCTGTAATTTCTATATACACTGGCGTCTTTCTAGCGCTTCGCGATTGATTCATACGACCACGCCATCTTTTATCACCTAAAGCTTTTGAAGATATTTATTAATTTCTCTAATCTCATAAGCACCTTCAGGTATTTCTATGAATTCTCCGTTAGATCCATAATAAAATTTATTATTTATTCCTTTTTCTATGTTTGGAATTGTGTTATAAGACTCAAAATTTGTTAATCCTAATACGTACTCCGAATCATTATCCAAGTTTATAGGCGGATTAAAATTGCTTGTTAAAACTGAAGTGTTTCCCGTTAGAGTAAAAGTGTACGACATAACAACTTCGTACGCAGTTCTATGCACTACTTAGAAATTGTAAGCATAAATGACCGCAAAACACAGTACCGTACGATTGTTCTTGGTTAATGTTATAAAGAATTTTACATTTACCCCCGCTATTCAAATAACTTATCAACTCTGTTGGCGGTCGCAGGTTTCCGTAGCTGTCATAGTAAATAGCGCTACTACCGTACTTTTGTAAGAGGTCCAATGCGTGCCTAAACCTTCTCTTCAATCTAAATTAATTATACCACATTCTTTTAAATTAACTTTCTTGGGAAGATTGTTTCTCATGAACACTCCACGGAAATATGGTACTTCTAATTGCTTAACAAACTTTATTAATTCTACATTGCTTAGTGCTCGATTAGGTAAAATCAAGTTGCGTTCCTTTGAGGTTTTACAGCGGCTAAAAAAAGACCAAAACCTTTTTTATAAGGTTTGATGTACATGCCGTTTCCGACTGCAATGTCCTCCATTGCCTTGTTATGACGTTGTTTTTCCGCTAGTTGTTCCTTAGCTATTTTAGTATCTGAAACTGCTTTTGCAACAGCAGCTGCACCTCCAGTAAGAGTACCAAGGGCGCTTAGGCCTGCAAAAATTGGTATTAGTGGTAGAAAACCTCCTGTTTTAGGAATTGATATAATACGAGCTGATTTAATATGCTTCTTTTGTTTTGCTGTATTGGCGGCCTTAAGTGCTATGTTGATTGCATCCATAATATTAGATCCTTTAGCCTTTTTTAAAACTGTACGTGCTTGTTTGATAATACTTTTAATACCTAGCGTACTTCTTATTTTACGTTTCTTTATCAGTTTTCTTATTTTATTAATATTTTTTGTTCTCAGTGATGCACAGGCACCCATACCAAGTTTTACTTTAGCTTTCATTGCGGTAGCTACTCCAAATGCTGCTACTTTTTCACCTAAAGACGAGTCACCAGAATTTAGTCTTTCTGTAGCTAACTGAGCTAACTTCGAATCTGCTTGATGACGTTTAGATAGATCATTTTCTTTGGTGTATGCAATATCGTGCTCCTTACAAGCCTCGTCTAACTTGTTTATTCCTTGTCTCCCCGAGCTAACCGTTCGATTAGTTTTGTACCCGGACCGCAAAATTTGTAACCCGGAATATGCGCTTCAAATGGTAAATTGTTAATTACAGTATTTAATAGTCCGTTCCCAGTAGTTTTAGAATTATTATATGTAATCATTAGCGGACAACTATCCTCTCAAGCTGTGCAGTGAATAAATAAAATATTATGAATTAATGATTCTTTATATACTCGCCGTTTCTTATATATATATATATATATATATATATATATATATATATATAATTCCACTTTTTTTTACAAATCGAATTTAGTACTTGCAAACATGCGTGTTGTGAAACAATCAACACCTTTAACCATAAACAATAATGACATTGGCGTGCAATCCTTAGCTAAAAAGAAAAAACATAGCGTTCTTCTGCCTTCATCTATTCGATGTCTAGTTGTTGGTTCATCAAATTGCGGTAAAACCAACGTTATGATTGGGCTGATAGAACATCCTAATGGTTTAAAGTTTGAAAACGTATATGTTTATTCTAAATCACTTTATCAACCAAAGTATCAATACCTTGAAAGTCTACTGCAACCAATAAAAGGGATCAAATATTATACATTTTCCAGTTCTGATAATATTATATCACCATCTGATGCTCGAAATAATTCTATATTTGTTTTTGATGATGTAGCTTGCGATAAACAAGGTATCATTAGGGAATACTTTAGTATGGGGCGTCATAAACAAGTAGACAGTTTTTATCTTTGTCAAAGTTATACTCGTATACCTAAGCACTTACTACGTGATAATGCTAATCTTTTAGTTTTATTTAAACAAGATGATTTAAACTTAAAACACATATATGACGATCACGTCAATACTGACATGAAGTATGATAAATTCCGTGAAATATGTGCTGCTTGTTGGCAAGACAAATACGGTTTCTTATTTGTAGACAAAGATAGTGATCCAGATCAGGGAAGGTACCGAATAGGTTTTGATCACTTCATACATATTTAAACCTTGAGAGACGCAAGTATTGTTAGTATCGAAGAATTTTTTTTACTACAATAAACTTTTACGCAATGAACAAGGAGGCGATAAAACTTAAAGAATTTTAATTAAGAAAAGAAACATTGTAAAAACAAATTGCGTCAGTTAAAAGATAATGAAGGCGTCCAAGTGGAATCAATCTTACCCATAACATCACGATTAGAAACTATTGCTAATAAACTGGATGGGGAAAGTGCGGTAAAGAAAGAAAAATTTAAAGAAGAAGAAGAACTGCCTCATAGCAGTGTAAAAAATATTAAACCTAAATTGCTAGAAAGGAACGTTGACTATATTGATTCCCCGGTTATTGCTCAGCATATACCAAATATAAAAAATGATGCCATAGAGGTAGATGATGATGATGATGACGATGTTGAGAATGAATACGAAGCAGAAATTAATCGAAATGCACAAGAAGTCCAGGAATATATTCAAAGCTTTGCCGATTCACCTGGTATGACACATTATCTCGAACAGCTACATCCGCTACCTCGAGAATATATTTACAAAATGTTTAAAGATGTTAAGAACGAATTTGATCATAAATATGGTATTAGGTTTAACCCTGATTCAAATGGTCTTATGATAGGCAATTCGAATTTCGCGTTGGATGATGAAAATGTTCTAATAAATGATTTGAAATATAAAGGTACTCCTGGATTATACGAACTACTGTTTAAAAAATATCCTGTCGGGTACAGTCATCAAGATCTAAAGTCGTATCTTGATATTGTAAAAAGAACAAATGCTAATAGAAGATATTATTCTGAAACAGAACAAATTCAGGGTAATACTTCATATAAGTACAACATTATAATATCTACATTAAACATACTTCCCCAAACACCCCGTAGACCTAGAACATTACCCTATAGAAAGCGTCTTGGAGACGGTATGACAATGGAAGTATCAAATAACACTATAGATTATTTATATTGGAATGATCCCAATGAACTTGTTGATAGATTACGACTTTTAGTTTCATCTCAGACTGCTGGACACACAGGTCACGGCAACGAAATAAATTCGATCATTGAAGAATTGCGTGAGGCGAAAGTAATTACATGATATGACAATTGACCAATTTTGGAAGGCACTTACATAACCGTAAAATAGATATAAGTGAACAGGAATATGAAAACAAAAGTGAAGGTTTTGAAACCTTGATTGAGTACAAGTTACATATGCTACATTACACGGTAGTAGCAACGTTTTACTCTAATACATTTCTCGACGGTGACAAGACATTCCTTATTTTCAACATTAAACATAATTATGAATTTCCTTATGAGGAAGCAGTCATTGAGAATATTAAAGGATACCCGCAAGACATTGAAATTCTTATAAACGAAAAAAGTTATGTAATTGCACAGTTACAAGGATTTTTGCTTAAACGTATGGATGTAATCAGCTTTCGTGACAGCGGTGCTATTATAAACAATACCATAATGTTTCTTGATTTTATATTAAAAGTTCCTTTCATAGCAAGTGGAGCCCACGACATTCAAACATAGAAGTATTTCATTAATTGTATTTAATAAATCCTGATTATAAAAAGTATTATGATAGTTGCTCAATCAAAAGAGAAGAGGATATAGTAAATGAACTTCATAAACCAGCAAGAATAAATTTCAAGAGACGCAAAGTGATAGTAAAAGGTTTAAATGACCTTCTTCAGACCGATTTGATTGAAATGCTACCATATTCGCAAACAAACAAAGGATTTAAATACATTTTAGTAGTTATTGATTGTTTCTCCAAATACGTATGGGCTGTACCACTTAAAAGTAAAACGGGTATTGATGTTACTGCTGCAATGAAAACAACTTTAAATAAATTTAAAAATCCGCCAAGAAATTTGCAGTCTGATTTTGGTAAAGAATATTATAACAAACACTTTCAATCCTTAATGCAGACATATGGCATAAACCATTATAGTGTTTTTTCTACAAAGAAAGCATGCATTGTGGAACGTGTAATTAGAACTTTAAAAGGAAAAATGTGGCGCTTGTTTAACCTGATCGGTTCTTACAATTGGATAAAAAATTTAAGCGATATTGTGAAACAATACAACAATACAGTTCACAATACTATCGGAGTCAAACCTGTATTAGTTGATAAATCAAATGAAAAAACTATTCTTAAATCATCATTTACCCACATCAAACTTGCAACCAAAATACCAAAATATTCAATAAAAGACAGTGTGCGGATTAGTAAACACAGGGAAGCATTTACGAAAGGTTACACGCCAAACTGGTCAAATGAAATTTTTAAGATTAAAAAGGTAAACGTAACCAATCCTACAACATATATATTAGAAGATCAAGATGAGAAAGAAATCAAAGGTGCATTTTATGAAACTGAGTTACAAAAGATTAAACATCCAGGAATTTACCTGGTAGAAAAAGTCCTAAGAAAGAGTGGAAATAAAGTATTTGTAAAATGGTTAAGTTTTAAGTAATAATAGTGGATCGATAAATAATGTGCTAAATTGTAATAATAATAGTTAAATAAAGCTAACATTGTAACAAAATATATTAAATAAATAATACTAGATACGTATTTCGACCACTATGTGGTCATCATCAGTAGGAAAAAAAAAAATAAATTAGCTGTATAATTTACTATATTGTTGCTTTAAACACTATCGAGGATATTCTCCTCACCCGCAGGCTGGTGTTCTCAACAACAAACAAGTGAATTGTGACATTATAACTTAAATCTACCTAATTTATACTAATTCTAAATCTACTGAAGCGGAACCAGTTTAATCTTGCTTTCTCATTGGTTGTTGACCAATAGGAAAGCAAAGCAGATGACCCTATTGGCCCTTTATCGGTGTTTAAGAGGGGTCCTTTATGTTTAACAATTTTAATTGATGCATAGGCATTTAAGGAGGAAAACGTTGGTACCGCTTTTAACAATTTAACATTTTCTAGTTTAACGGAGTGGCTGGTTTCAAATATATGTTTGGCGACCTGAGACCTTTCATATTTACCATATTTGAAGGGAGCAATGTGTTCTTTAAATCTTGTTGTTATATTCCTCTTGGTCTGACCAATATATTTTTGAAAACACCCTGGCCCTGCACAACTAATTTCATAAATCCCCGACTTTTGCAATTTTTCACCTTGTCTTTTGGATTACCTAGCAAATCTTGAATTTTATTAGTATTAGTGAAAGCAATTTTGAAATTACACTGTTTGAATATTTTATCAAGACCCTTTGTGGTTTTGTGAAACGGAAGTTTAACATATTTAACATTATCGTTAAAGGTGGTTAATTGCAAAGTCGTTGATTTACGGATGTTGATCCTATTTTTACACTTTCTAAAAATATTATCTATAATATCAGAAGAGAAACCATTGTAATTCGCTATTTGTTTAATAAGAGCAAATTCCTTATTAAATCTGTTTTTATTTAAAGGGAAATTCAATAATCTATTAATTAAAAAGTTAAATGAAGCCAACTTATGTTGTATGCTATGATTAGAGGAAGACAAAATAAAGCGATTTACATTGGTTTCTTTTCTATAAATGTCAAATTCTAATTTATTACCATTTCTAATTACTAATGTATCTAAAAAGGGTAATTGTCCATTATTCTCTAGTTCATACGTAAATTTTATGCTTTGAAATTTTGAATTCATTTCTTTAAGAAAATCATCAACATTTGATTTAGAAGTGTCAAAAATTGCAAAATATCATCCACGTACCTTAACCATATTCTTGGGAAGTATTTGGAGTTTTCTTTTAACTCGGTTTCAAAACGAGACATAAATAAATTTGCTATGAAAGGTGATAAGCTATTTCCCATTGCTGTGCCTTCATGTTGTTCGTACAACTTGTTGTTGAATTGAAAACAGTTCTGGGACATGCAATGCGAAACAAGCTTGATATAGTCGTCAACTTTATCATCATCAATATCACTATCTATAAGAACATCCTTTAAATATGTTAAAGTACGCGGTATTGGAACACTAGGGAATAATGAACTGACATCAAATGAAATTAAGATTTCGTTCTCTTCTAATGTGATATTTTTAATTTTATTAATGAACTCTAAAGAGTTTTGTACAGACAAACTATTAAACTTTAAATTCTTAAATTCATTTGACAGCCATCGTGATAAATAGTAAGTCGGTGAGTTGATACCTGAAACTATTGGTCTCATCGATTTATTATTTTTGTGAATCTTTGGTAAAGAGTAAAGCTTTGGCATTTCAGGATTCGAAATTTTTAATTTTAATTTTAGTGTGGGCGAAATTAGGTTTGGACATTCTTTCAAAACAGACTCTGTTGATTTAATCATTTTATTTAAAGGAACTTAATTTTTACGTTTTTTGACTATTGGTCTGTAAGGACCCTCAGACAGCAAAGTCTCTACTCTATCAACATAGTCTTGTTTATCCAGAATAACCAACCTATTCCCCTTATCAGCCTTTAAATAATAACAATTTTTTTGTCGTATATCTTTAATAATCAGATGATCTTTCCTTGTTTGTTCTGAGGCATTCCTTGCGCAAGTGCGTAAGTTGTTCGAAAGTTGAATTTTGCACGCGTTTCTAATAAAGTTTTTTGAATTGTCATCTAATTTTGAAATGGATTTTTCAATGCCAGCAATAATGTCTTCCAAAGGAGTTTTCAAATGATCTACTCCAAATTTTAGGCCTCGATCAAGGAAAGTCAACTCTTCATTATTAAAGATTTTCGACGATTCGTTAACAACTATTGACTCTAATTGAGGTGAAGTAATTTCCAGTTTTTAGGAGGTACATTGACATTGCGTTTCTTTAAAAGAAACTTCAACTTAGTGTTTTGCCTATTAATTTTGTCTAACAATTTATGATTGTTGACTTCAAAAACAAATCTCTGGAAATTATTCCATTCCTGAAAACCGGACTCGGATAAATTGCACGTTAGTGCTAGGTGCGATTTATACGTTTCAGTTCCAATCTACTAAGTTTACTGTACAGATATTTGATTTCCAAATTAAGCCATTTATCTTTTGCAAAATTGATTATTGCAGTACTACGTTTACAATTACTGCTGATTTTAACGTTAATGAAATTTGGAACAACTTTGTGGGCTTTACAACTTTTTAGAAATCGAATATCTGCTTTTACAAAACTAATTTTAAGAGCTAAGCTCCGATACCTATTAAGTTCCGAAGACCGGGAAGTCATAGTTAATAATCTATAGGAGTCTGTTTTGAAAGAATGTCCAAACCTAATTTCGTCCACACTAAAATTAAAATTAAAAATTTCGAATCCTGAAATGCCAAAGCTTTACTGTTTACCAAAGATTCACAAAAATAATAAATCGATGAGACCAATAGTTTCAGGTATCAACTCACCGACTTACTATTTATCACGATGGCTGTCAAATGAATTTAAGAATTTAAAGTTTAATAGTTTGTCTGTACAAAACTCTTTAGAGTTCATTAATAAAATTAAAAATATCACATTAGAAGAGAACGAAATCTTAATTTCATTTGATGTCAGTTCATTATTCCCTAGTGTTCCAATACCACGTACTTTAACATATTTAAAGGATGTTCTTATAGATAGTGATATTGATGATGATAAAGTTGAGGACTATATCAAGCTTGTTTCGCATTGCATGTCCCAGAACTGTTTTCAATTCAACAACAAGTTGTACGAACAACATGAAGGCACAGCAATGGGAAATAGCTTATCACCTTTCATAGCAAATTTATTTATGTCTCGTTTTGAAACCGAGTTAAAAGAAAACTCCAAATACTTCCCAAGAATATGGTTAAGGTACGTGGATGATATTTTTGCAGTTTTTGACACTTCTAAATCAAATGTTGATGATTTTCTTAAAGAAATGAATTCAAAATTTCAAAGCATAAAATTTACGTATGAACTAGAGAATAATGGACAATTACCCTTTTAAATACATTAGTAATTAGAAATGGTAATAAATTAGAATTTGACATTTATAGAAAAGAAACCAATGTAAATCGCTTTATTTTGTCTTCCTCTAATCATAGCATACAACATAAGTTGGCTTCATTTAACTTTTAATTAATAGATTATTGAATTTCCTTTAAATAAAAACAGATTTAATAAGGAATTTGCTCTTATTAAACAAATAGCGAATTACAATGGTTTCTCTTCTGATATTATAGATAATATTTTTAGAAAGTGTAAAATAGGATCAACATCCGTAAATCAACGACTTTGCAATCAACCACCTCTAACGATAATGTTAAATATGTTAAACTTCCGTTTCACAAAACCACAAAGGGTCTTGATAAAATATTCAAACAGTGTAATTTCAAAATTGCTTTCACTAATACTAATAAAATTAAAGATTTGCTAGGTAATCCAAAAGACAAGGTGGAAAAATTGCAAAAGTCGGGGATTTATGAAATTAGTTGTGCAGGGCTAGGGTGTTTTCAAAAATATATTGGTCAGACCAAGAGGAATATAACAACAAGATTTAAAGAACACGTTGCTCATTTCAAATATGGTAAATATGAAAGGTCTCAGGTCGCCAAACATATATTTGGAACCAGCCACTCCGTCAAACTAGAAAATGTTAAATTGTTAAAAGCGGTACCAACGTTTTCCTCCTTAAATGCCTATGAATCAATTAAAATTGTTAAACATAAAGGACCCTCTTAAACACCGATAAAGGGCCAATAGAGTCATCTGCTTTGCTTTCCCTATTGGTCAACAACCAATGAGAAAGCAAGATTAAACTGGTTCCGCTTCAGTAGATTTAGAATTAGTATAAATTAGGTAGATTTAAGTTATAATGTCACAATTCACTTGTTTGTTGTTGAGAACACCAGCCTGCGGGTGAGGAGAATATCCTCGATAGTGTTTAAAGCAACAATATAGTAAATTATACAGCTAATTTATTTTTATTTTTTTTTTCCTACTGATGATGACCACATAGTGGTCGAAATACGTATCTAGTAATTTAAATATTTTTTGTGGTTAAGGGTTTTTATTTAATTTTATTTAAATCGTGCCACAGTGTTCCTATAAATTATTGTAAAATTATATTAAAATAAATAATACAGACAAAATCTTTCTATTGTTTTTTATTATTATTATAAAGGAATGTGGTAAGGCTAACATTGTAAAATTATATTAAAATAAATAATACAAACAAAATCTTTCTATTGTTTTTTTATTATTATTATTATCAAGCCAATCTTTTAATAAAAAGATATTTTGTTTTGCGCATTGCAAATTATTATTGCTGTGTCTACAACAATGGATGTTATATTTTAAACGATTGTTGATTTTTAACTCCGATAGCTTAGGACAACCTAGTGCAAGCATATCAGTTACAAAGTTTTGCATTATATATGTTTCAATCAATTTCTTCTTTTCTAGACCCTTCACAAATACTTCTTCACCGGGTCGGATAATTTGCTTCAAATAAAGCGCTATATATGATGACACCATTCCAGCCGTTGAAGATTCATCCCAAGAAATACCATGAATATTCCTTGTCACCCAGTCGTTATGTTTTATATGATCTTGACTCAAACAACTGGACTGCATTGGCAGTTTAAAAATTTGATGCCAAACACACCTTTCAACAAGTCCAAAACCGCAATTTCTTTTTTTCTTGTATTTAAATCCCTGAATATCAATTATATACATGTTTGTATAGTAGGGTAAAATCAGGCATCCTGCCCCCTCATTTCCCCCAGAATCCCTCATTTCCCCACACATCTGGACCAAAAAGTTTTCTTCGACTAACCATTTTTCATCTTTCGAGATAAACCTATCTTAAATTTTTTATGTTTCGAGATAAATGAGCATCCTCATTTCCTTCCACATCTGAACCAAAAAGTTTTCTTCGACTAGCCATTTTTTTATCTTTCATCTGAACCAAATAGTTTTCTTTGTCTAGCCAACGCATCTTTCGAGATAAACCTATCTTGTTTGGTATCAATCAATATTAGAATTTTCTCAGCTACCCGAATTTCTAAGAATTTTTCAGATATCATCACCCCCAAGGGAGCTACCCCAATTTTAAGATTTCTTACCTGTAGCGACTTTTGACCGTTCTTATAAACTTTTTTAGTCATGCGATACATTAAATTAGCTTAGAATTTTATGCACATCCCGAATCTGCAAACAGATTTAAAATCGGACTACTCCTTACAAAGTTACACTTTAAGCTCTCAAACCTCTAAATTTTGCTCTTTGCTTTATAAGCAAAACTAACAAATACTTTTCTTTGTCTAGCCAATGCATCTTTCGAGATAAACCTATCTTGTTTGGTATCAATCAATATTAGAATTTTCTCAGCTACCCGAATCTCTAGGAATTTTTCAGATATCATCACCCCAAAGGAGCTACCCCAATTTTAAGATTTTTACCTATAGCGACTTTTGAGCGTTCTTATAAATTTTCTTAGTCATGCGATACATTAAATTAGCTTAGAATTTTACGCAGAATCTAAATCTGCAAACAAATTTAAAATCGGACCACGCCCTGCAAAGTTACACATATACCCTCTGCGAGATAAATCTTTCTCCACATTTCCATCCACGAGATAAACCTATCTTGTTTGGTATCAATCAATATTAGAATTTTCTCAGCTACCCGAATTTCTAAGAATTTTTCAGATATCATCACCCCCAAGGGAGCTACCCTGATTTTAAGATTTCTTACCTGTAGCGACTTTTGACCGTTCTTATAAACTTTTTTTAGTCATGCGATACATTAAATTAGCTTAGAATTTTATGCACATCCCGAATCTGCAAACAGATTTAAAATCGGACTACTCCTTACAAAGTTACACTTTAAGCTCTCAAACCTCTAAATTTTGCTCTTTGCTTTATAAGCAAAACTAACAAATACTTTTCTTTGTCTAGCCAATGCATCTTTCGAGATAAACCTATCTTGTTTGGTATCAATCAATATTAGAATTTTCTCAGCTACCCGAATCTCTAGGAATTTTCAGATATCATCACCCCAAAGGAGCTACCCCAATTTTAAGATTTTTACCTATAGCGACTTTTGAGCGTTCTTATAAATTTTCTTAGTCATGCGATACATTAAATTAGCTTAGAATTTTACGCAGAATCTAAATCTGCAAACAAATTTAAAATCGGACCACGCCCTGCAAAGTTACACATATACCCTCTGCGAGATAAATCTTTCTCCACATTTCCATCCACGAGATAAACCTATCTTGTTTGGTATCAATCAATATTAGAATTTTCTCAGCTACCCGAATTTCTAAGAATTTTCAGATATCATCACCCCAAGGAGCTACCC
>JARFIW010000829.1:0-13724 GCA_036346225.1 Platerodrilus igneus
TCTCTACTTCCATAGTAGCAGATATTTTCCCAATATCTTTGAGCAATTCATTTGACTTTTTTCGAATCTTTCTTGAATATCTTTATCTTTCAGTTTCTATAAGTCCAAGTGCCCTTTTTCGTTTCTTTTTTTCAATTTTTTTAATTTAAGTGCGGCCTTCATAATTACGACACGGTCAGTGTCTATATTTGCTTCTGGGTAGCTTGATTTCTAAACTTATGTCTAACAAGAATGTAATCTATTTGATATCTTTCTATATCTCCTGGCATCTTCCACGTATATCGTCTTCTAGCATGATGTTGAAATAATGTGTTTGTGATAATTAAATTGTTCTTGTCGAAAAATTCTACTAGTCTATTTTCCCTGTCGTTCCTCGTGCCTAAACCAAATAAACTTACTACCGCTTTTTCCCTACCCTCACCTACACTGCATTAAAATCCCCCGTAATGATTAAATTTTCATGCCCTTTTATGTATCTTAATATGTCTTTGATATCTTTGTCAATCGCTTCTACCTCTTCGTCACTGTAGCTAGAGGTGGTCATGTATACTTGTATTATTACTGTGTTTACCGGTTTAGATTCTAATCTAACCATGAGTTCTCTTTCGTTCTTTTGTAAGTAAATTTCTACACAGTATCCTATCTTTTTCGCATAACTATCCCCACGCCCAAATTTCTTTTCTCTGCTCCTGTAAAAATTACTCTGAAGTTTCCACTCCAAAAATCCCCGCTTCTGGCCACCGAACTTCGCTGATCCTATGTCTAGTGATAACCTATTCATTTCGATTTTTAGGTTCTCTAGCTTACCTACTTGCTTCATACTTCTAACATTTTACGCGCTGACTCGCAAAATCTTCCAGACTCTTATTTTTAACTTTCCGATTGCATCCTCCGAAGTAGTCCCTGTACTAGACCGCCCCCTATACTAATAGGTAGAAGTATCCGTAATGTTTAAGTTGGTCCGATAGCTAAGGGTCAGTCGAGGTTAAGCGTGCGAGAGAGTGCGGCACGTTATCAAAACGCGTGTCGGTTGTTCTAGAACCCAGTTAATTTGTGAACTTTGCGTTGCAAATATAAATGATAGATTTATCCGTAAGAGTGTGGCAGTGATAGTTGATGCTAATGAGGATCAGTTTGGATTGTACTTTACAGATAAGTTATAGTTGTAGTATTGTTTCTTTATTTGTTTTTTTTAATGGCAACGCCGCTGGCCACATGGTAGTTACGGTGCGTGCTGCATTAATTTTTATTTAGCTGTGTTTGTTTTTTTATTTTGTGACATTGGTTACAATTCATTAAACTACATATCCACAGGTTGTAACAGGTATAACTTAAAGGATCACGAAAATACCACATGAGAGGGGTTGCCGCTAGCCGGGGCCAACATCTGCAAGGGCAACCACTCGTTTCCGCACCCCTGGAATTCCTGAGCTTCTGAGAGAACTGGTTCATCCCCTCCCGAAGAACCGAATGGGGCACTATTTTAACTCCGGAATCTTTTACCCCAGAGAATGCCATCATTTTACTATAATTTAGGTACACTGTATACTTGGGAGGTAATGTGGTGGTTTCCCGTTGCCTTCCACATCGCGGTAGCGTGACTTAGACTTCCGCACCGACTTCTATAGTCTCTGCCAATCTAAGTACCGAAAGAGCCGCTGCCCTTTTTCGGAGACCTGTCTTAGTCTGGTTCCTCACTAACAACCCTACTATTTTGGTTGGACCTGTAGTTTAGCTCATTAGCTCATTAGAACACGCAAGCCATTTCATCTGTTCTAGTAATCTAGAACTTTGGCAAGGTGCAGGTCCATTCGAAATGGTGTTAGATACACTCGTATAAAAAAACGACGGCACTCATCCATCAACGTTAATTGACGGATAAAAGACACAAACAAAACTACCCGGACAGAGACATAAAGGTTCCACATCTCCTCGGATCGAGGCTCTGCCCCGGAGCCCGGAGACCGATCTCATGGAATTCCAAGAGCTCTGCTCTTGATGTCCAAAAGCAAAAAGATCAAAGCAACTACCCGATGCCAATCCCCTAATATGTAGAATTTGCATGCTCTTACATATTAGCAGCCCAGACTCTAACAAATAATAACTAACAGTAGTAGTATAAGTTAATTTTAAGTAGTAGAATAGGGAATTTCTTTTCTTTTTACTAACGCTAAATTTTAAGAACCAAACTTACACATACCGGAGGCAAATAAAACAACAAACAAATCCTTTCCTCTGAAGAAGCTACTTTTCTATGTAATAGTATAAGTTCAAACATATACAAATTATAGCAATTTAACCGAATTTTTTGGTAGCCTGGGCAAACATAAACACAAATTAATATTTCAAACACACTTCAAGTACATCTGCTAAGCATTCTTCCCCGAAGACTGGATTTCTGGCTGCCAATAGTCCTAGTACTGGAGGGTGGAATCAAGGTGGATGCAAACACACACACATACATACACAAACACAAACATCTATTCACACACGTACATTGCCTTTTCAACATCTGGATTTCCGGCTGCCGATGGTTCGGACGGATCCGTTGAGCGGCCTTTCTTGAAGACTGGGATTTCCGGCTGCCAATTGTCCTGGTCCTAGAAGGGGAACGTAACACGGATATCAAACACTACATACACAACACACACAAAACCTCACCCACACACATTACACATGCTTTCGCACGCATACACACACACACACACGCCCTAGTCACGGTTACTTTCTGAGGGGAAGCCACGTCTGCTTAAATTTCAGGTAGCAGACTACTGAAACGTTGGAACAAATAAATAAAAAAAAAAAAATTTTCTATTCTGTGTTAATCTACACATTTCCTTGACATTCCCACAGCTTAAATTCTTCACTATCTGCGTGCAATAGTTTAATATAGATCTAACTTTACCCCTCCTTTTTTTTCTTCTCTGTTTCTAACATATGCCGCGCTATTCTCTTCTATTTTTTACCATTTTCTAAATATTTCTTTTTCCACTGCAATTTTTAGTACCTATTTGTTTTTAACTTCGTCTGTCCATGATATCATCATCACACTTCTGTAGCACCACATTTCAAATGCTTTTAGCTGTCCTCTTCACCTACTGTCCACATTTCACAAGCGTAGAGTGCTGATCTCCACGATATGCTTTCGGCAATATTTTCCTTGTTTCTATGCTTGTTGTTTTCGAATTTAGTAGCTGATTTTTCTTGTTAAATACAGCATAGCTTGTGCTAATCTTTTTTTTGTTTGTTCTATAAAAATATACCCTATTCACCGATATTCAATAGTAGGTAAAGGAGTTTAAGCAAACTAACGGCTACCAAGATTTCCCACCATTTAGACACCTGCCGAAACAACAATTTTCCAATTACTCCTTTCACACTGTTAAGGCTTTATAAGTATTTTGTTTGTAGTTGTATTATGCTAATCACAATTAATTTAATTCCTTAAACTATTCCCCACCTATAACCCCTCCATCATCCCTACCTTTAGTGCAACGACATAAAAGGGTTGGTAATTTACGGGTGGACGCTTTTCAATTTCGTGCTCGCTTCTGTCTTTGGTTCGTGATTTAGTTCGGTGCATCGAGCATCAATAATTAGCAACAATTAGTGAACATTATACAGTCCATAATTATTTGATAGCAGTGCAAGTACAATCAACAACTACAACCAGTGAAAGGTATGTGATACATTCCTTTAAACTACCCTTTCCTTTGTGTGATTGTAAATGCAAAATTAACACACACAATCAACATTTGTTGAGAATATTGCGGAATAAACACCTGTAGTAGTTTACAGTAATCGTCAGATTTAAATACAATTACTTTTCTTATCATTAGATTTTCTGTACTAAAACTGGTTAGACACATGCCTCCTATATGATTTCTATTCTGAGTTAATTTATATATTTCTCTTTCCCAAGGCCTACATCTTTGACCATCTGTGTGCAATAGTCTAATCTAGGGCTATACCTACCTCCCCTATATCCTTTCTATGCTTCTAATTTGTTTCACACTATGCTCTCATGTTTTAGTAGGTGTTTTATCATCCTATCTCTCCTATGTTTTAGTCTTTTTCACATATTTCTTCCTTTCTTTACCATTTCTACAACCTCTTTGTTCTTGACTTTGTTTATCCTTGATATCTTCCTTATACGTCTGTAGTATCACATTTCAAAGGTTTCTATTTTTTTCCTGCCCGTTTTCCCTACTGTCCACGTTTCACAGCCTTACAATGCTGTGTTCCACATATATGGTTGCAATCTTTTCCTTATTTCTATGCTTGTTATCTTCGAACGTAGCAGCCGTTTTTTCTTGTTAAATACAGTCCGGCTTGTACGAATCTTTTTTTTTTCTAATTTTACATCCTTTGCATTTTTTCCTTCTATTGTTTTCCAAAGTTATACTCTATTTCAACGCTACTTCTGGAAAGCTTTTATAGTTTTTTAATTGATTCCTAAACCGTTGTCGCACAACAATGTAATCTTTTTGATATGTTCCCATGTCTCCTGACATCTTTCATGTATATCGTCTTCTAGCATGATGTTGAAATAATATGTTTGTGTTGGTTAAATTGTTTTTGTAGCAAAATTCTACCAGCTTATTTCCCTCTCGTGTCTTGTGCCTAAGCCAAATGAACATGCTATCGCTCCTTCCATACTTTCACTTACCACTACATTAAATTACATGATCTACAATGTTCGAAACGTCAACGCGGTCAACCCTATAGAATAATTTGCGATAGGTAGGTAGCTGGAGCCCATCGCAATAAAAATAACATCTCCATCATTTTATAAGGAGCATATTTCTATTGTAAATCACTACCTTACACAGAATCTGTACTGAGTTGTCGGTTAAAGATATTTTCATCATCGTTAGGTCTTTAGTCCTGGAACTGATTAGACGCATACCCTCATTGTTTCCTATTCTGAACTAACCAACACGTTTCCCTGAAATTTGCACAGTCTGCATCTATCACCATCTGCGTGCGATAGTCTGATCTAGGTCTACCTTTACCTCTTGTTTCCTATTTCTGCTTGTAATATATCCCGTACTATTGCCCAAAAATGCCTTAGAACGTATCCTGCCCTTCTGTTTCTTCTATTTTTCTTGTTGTCCACAGATATCTTTTTTCCTCTACTACTTCTATAAGCTATTTGTTATTAACTATGTCTGTTCATGTTATCATTCTCATACATTTGAAGCACAACATTCCAAAAGGCTATTACAGTTTTTCAGTCTGCTTCTCCTACTGCCCCTATTTCATAGACGTACTGTGCTGTGGTTCCCACATATGCTGTCAATAATTTTCTTCTTATAAGCAGCCTGTGGCTGTCAAGTTCCCCCCGCACTTGAACATTTGCCGAATTAATAGTTTACCAATATATCTTTTCGCACAATCAACATTAGTTGAAAATATTTTACAACCTATACCTGTATTTTTTTATAATAACTTTACATATGATTTTCCAATGCTCTACCCGAAGGTACTACATTGGCCAGAAAGCGAGTTTTTTTTCCTGGAAAATTTGGAAATTTGCCGAACCCTTGCTGTTCCAAGCAAGGTAGGGATCTTTAACGTGCGTGACAACACTTACACACGGGATCTCCATTTTACCTCTCATCCGAACGAGGGTGTATTTTTGTGAAAAATGCTCGCATAACATTTTTCAAGCGGACCGTGTCGGAATTTGAACCCGGAACCTTGTGCGTAGTAGTCACACACTTATCACTACGCCACGGAGCCGCCTTCCTCTTCACAACCGTTCATTTACATTTCCAATGCTCCACCCGAAAGTGCTACATTAGCCAGGAGGCGAGTTTTTTGTTGCCTGGTAATTTAGAATTTTACCGAACCCTTGCCGTTCCAGGCAAGGTAGGGATCTTTAACGTGCGTGACAACACTCACACACGGGACCTCCATTTAACCTCTCATCCGAACGAGGGCGTAATATTTGTGAAAAATGCTCACTTGCCATTTTTCAAGCAGTCGGCCGTGTCGAGATTTGAACCCGGGACGTTGGGATCCGTAGTCTTACGCTTACTACATTGATCCACGGCGACGCCCCTCTTAACAACCACCGAATATCGGAGAAATAGGGAATATAATTGTAAAACAATAGAAGGGAACCGAACTGCATCTTATAAGAAAGAACAGTGCCTATGATCAAAGACAACAAACATAGAAACAAGAAGAAAATTGTTGAAAACATATGTGTAGAGCACAGCACAGTACGCGTATGAAATACGGACAGTAGGAAAAGTGGACAGAAAAACGGTAGCAGCCTTTTGGAATGTTATGCTTCAGATGTATGAGTATGATTACATGGACAGACAAAGTTATTTATATCTGTGGACAAAAAAATAGGAGTAATAGAAGCACACGATACGTTCTAAGACATTTTTGGGGGAATAGTACGGGATATATTACAAGCAGAGATAGGAAAAAGGAAATTGATGTAGACCTAGATCAGATAGTGATAGATGCAGGCTGTGCAAATTTCAGTGAAATGTGTAGGTTAGTTCAGAATAAGAAACAATGAGGGGTCTAACCAGTTCCGGATCTGAAAACCTAATGATGATGGTGTATACTATATTAATGCTATAACATTTTTTATGAAAAACAATATCGAATAAATAGCTGTCACGATAAGCCAGATAATAACAGCTCTTTAAGCGTATAGCATAATTTTGCGTGATATTTCAGTTGGAATTTGCGGATGAGCCAAGTTTTTGTCTTCTTCACTAATTGTGCTAGTTTCGTGCTCAATTGTGCCTGTGTTTGCGTGAATTGTGCGCATAGTGAAAAAATTAAAACAAATCAAACGGCCAGGTTGAACACTAGCCCTCCCCTTTTAAAAATTTTCCTTAGTGGGTTGAAATGTTGCGTTTTGTACTTAATTGTGCCGGTGTTTGGTTCAGTTGTGCTCATTTTGCTAATAGCAAAAAATTAAAAGCAAATGCCGGCGGGGTGGGTGGCAGGATACAATATAACCACGAACCTCTTATATTTTTAATTGATTCTATTAAATTTAATAATTAGTATGTGACATCTAATATAAGCAAACAAAGTAAAAGATATCTTAAATAAACATGAACATATAATAGCCACCAATACTTAGAGACTCATCATCATCATTGGGCCTTCTGTCCTAGAACTGGTTAAAGGTGCATCTTCATTGTTTCCAATTCTGAGCTAACCTACACATTTCCCTGAAATTCCTACAGCCTGCATCTTTCAGTATCTACGTGCAATAGCTTGAGATAGGTCATCTATCTTTCTTTTTTCCTATTTCTGCCTGTAGTATATCCTGCATTATTTCCCAAATGATTTAGAACGTGTCTTGCCCTTCAATTTCTCGCGTTTTTTTTGTTTTGTTTTCCATATATATCTTTCTTTACCTTTTTTTTCTATAACCTTTTTGTTATTATCTTTGTCTGTCCATGCTATCATCATCATACATCGGAAGCACCACATCCCAAAAGGCTTCTACCATTTTCCTGTCTGCTTCTTCTACTGTCCTTGTTTTAGAGCCGGAAGAGTGCTGTGCTCCACACACATGCTTTCAAGAATTTTTTTTGTTTCTGTTTGCTGTTTTCGAACATAGCAGCTGCTCTTTCTCGTTAGATACAGCTCGGTTCCTCTTCTATTGCTTTCAAAATATATACTCTATTTCACCGATATTCATATCCCCTAATCTTAGACATTTGCCAAATTAATGGTTTTCCAATAAATCCATTCGCACAATCAACGTTAGTTGCCAAACCAACACCTGTTGTTGTTAATAATAAGCATCAAGTTTAAGTACAATTATTTTTTCGTCATTAGGTTTTCCGTCTTGACACTGGTTGGACGCATACCCATTGATTTCTATTCTGAGCGAACCTATATATTTTCTTGAAATTCCTACAACTTAGATACAGTTCGGTTCCCTTTAGAAAATATTTAGACGTGTACCTCCGTTGATTTCTATTCTGAGCGAGCCTACACATTTCCTTGAAATTTTACAGACTAGATCTTTGTCTATCTGTGTGCAGTAGTCTAACCTAGGTTTTCCTCTACCTGTCTTTTTCCTATCTTTGCTTCTAATATATTCCGCACTATTCCCTCAGGCCTAGTATGTGCACTACCATTTTATCTCTTCTATTTTTTACTGTTTTCCGCATATTCCTTTCTTCCTCTACCATTTCTGGAATCTCTTCTTGTTTTTGTCTGTTCATGAAGTCTTCGTCATGCGTCTGTTTTCAAAGGCTTGTATCTCTTTTCTGTCCGCTTTTTTTACGGTCGAAGTTTCACAGCCGTACAGTGCTGTGCTCCACACATATGCTTTCAGTAACTTTTTTGCTTGTTTATATGGTTGTTATCTTTGAACATAGTAGTTGCTTTTTCTTGTTAAATACGGCACTGCTTTATGCTAGTCTTTGTTTTATAGCTTTTGAATTTTTCCAATCTTCCTTCCTAGGTAGCAGAAATCGTAAATTATTATTAGTTGTCGTTTCATATTTGTATTATAGTTATCGATTTATTTTCCCCTCCTTTGCATACTAGTTTTTATTAATTTTCATACCGTATCTCTCTGTTAGTACTGTTTCCATTTCATTAAAAGCTAGTTCTAACTCTTCCTTGTTAGATGTTAATACCACTATATCATCTGTAAATCTAAACACTTCAATTATTTATCTCTGCATAATAATGCCAAATGTCTTCCTGCATTTAACAGTATTCATTACCTCTTCGATGTACAAGTTAAAAATTAACGGGAATCTCTGTCTCACCCCTTTCTGAATATTCACTTCTATACATTCCTGCTCTAATTCTATTAACCCCTGTTTGCTCTTTGTATACCTTCTAACCCTAAATCTCATTTCAATCTTTTTATGTATTTCGCACATTTTTTCCATTTTACATTGTTGAATGCTTTTTCATATCTATATACACGCTTTCTCCTTTTTCTATAGTCTTCTGTCTTATCATTCTGAGATCTAAAATAGCCTCCTGTGTTCCCCTGTTTCGTATAAACCCCATTTGACCATCCCCTAATATTTCTTCACCCCGTTTTTCCATCCATCCTTGTACAATTTTAGTTAATATTTTTGAAACGTGTGCTGTCAAACTTATTGTTCAAAATTTTTCACATCTATCTGCAACTCTCTTTTCCGATATGATGTTACGTTTGAAATCTTTGGGTATTTCGGTATTTGGCCTGTCCTATACATATAACTTACAAGTTGAAAGAGACGTTCTGTTACTACTAGTCCAGCAGCATTTAGAGTTACTGCTTGCACCTTATCTGTATGCGGCGCCTTACCATTTTTCAGACCTTTTAATGCTAATTTAAACTCATCTCAAAGTATAAGATATCCCAAGTCATCCTTTCCAATGTCTGATTCTTGTTGTAATGCTGTTAATTCTTCTCTTGCATATAAATTTCATATATATTCTTGCCATCTAACCACTTTCTCTACATTTTCTATAATGACGTTTCCTCCCGCATTTCTTATATTTTTGCTATACGGTTTTATATCCCTAAGATTCATTTTAATTAGTTTGTATGCTTCGTCTGTCTGTTCTATTTCTATCTAAGTTTGTATTTCTTTGCCTTTTCACCAATCCATTTTTCTTTAGCTTTTCTGCATTTGCGAATAATTTCTCATTTTATGGCTTTGTATCACTATTTTCTTGCTTCGTCTGGTCTGTTTTTGTATTTTCGCCTTTCACCTATTAAATTCAGAATATTCTTTATTTTCTTTATGTTTGTATTCTTGAATATCTCTGGCCGCAATATCTAAGCCGGATTTAATGTTATTCCAGTCTGTTTTTACTTCCTTGGTGTCCGAAATTTTCCAGATATCTTTCAGCATTTGATTTGACTTTTTTTCAATTCTTTTATGGGCATATTTATATTTTAGTTTCTCAAGATCAAAGTACCCTTTTCTTTTCCTTTTCAAATTTTTAATTTCAGCGCGGCTTTATGATTACTGTGTCGTTGTCAGTGTCTATATCTGCTTCTGAGTAGCTTCTGCAATCTTTTACTTGATTCTTATACCGTTCTCTAACAAAATGTTAATCTTTTGATATCGTAAGAAAACTGAATGTAAACCATCAACAGACAATTCCGCCCTCCAAAATTTCATGGTTTTCTTTTCACTATAGACGCTAATAAATCCTAAATTATTGGCAATGCCGTTTATAAAACAAAAAAAAACAGTTCAACACCAATTTTATGACATATGGTTGTCCATTCCAGAATTACTATATTTAATAACTTTACTGCCCTATATTTCACTAATAACTTTGGTATCTTAAATTACTAATTCGTTCAGCCAAATAATTATTTTCACTTAATTACTGCCTTACCTACCAAAACACACATTCAACATTTAAAAATTCATAATATTGTTGTTAGAACGTTACACAAAAGTACTCACTTTACAATTCCAAACTTTCCAGCCACTATTGGGATTTTTCCTCATCATTCAGTAAAAGTCCAAACACAATAGCTTCCTGACTCCAAAACATGCCCCACAAAGTTCCAGTTTAACGAAGGAGGAGATTCCTATTTTTTTGTTTATAACGATTTTCCGACATTAAATCTGCACTTACGCGTTGAACATACTCTTCCACTTGCAGAGGTATTTAATCTACATGTTGCTAGCCGCCTATTCTTTCGGGAATCACTGTAAAATTTTCTTGGAGCTTCTGTATCTTCTATCACATCCCATAGACCCAGTCACTTCTGTCAACTCCATCCCTTACCATTCTATTCGCACGCATCGCTACATTTTTATGTTTTCAGGTGGCCAAGTTTTATAAGACTGTGCTCAATTCTCTTTCTGTTGTGTCACACAAAACTTAATTATCTTGCACTGTAAATAATATTTTATTACGGTCAGCGTCTGCTTAATACATTGTTTTAAGTTTACTTTTAGCTTAAATTTCACAGTTTTCACGCTTTCGGTCTATTATAATGTGATGATGACATTTTCTGTGTATACCTATACTTCTGTATTCTGGTTTTCAATATATGATTGATACATTGTAATACAGTGTATGTGGTTATCAACGAACTTCGTTCGTTTATGAAATCGATTTGTCGTCCGTCTGTCTGTCCGTCCGAGGCCTTTCTAATGGTCGGACATCAATGTGTGATACATCAATCGATTCAGCTCGGTGTCCTGAGCTTAAGTTTTGATGTCAGTTGAAATCGGGCCACGGGGACGCCGTGCCCCCGCGATATTCCGTCGGGAAAATTAAAATTTCAAATAGGTCCAAAATTAATGTGCGATACATATTTGGACTCCTAACATAGCTGAGTCGAAATATGGTACCCCCACAAAATCTGACCACGGATACCCGACCCCCGGGGAATTAATTTTATCAAAATTTCAAATAGGTCCAAAATTAATGTGCGATACATATTTAGAATCCTCTGAAAAAACTGAATCGAAATATGATGCCCCCTTATTTACACACACACACACACAAACACACATACATACATACATACACACACACACACACATATATAGCTTTTAAAATATTTATTCAATAAAATAAAATATATTAAAATGTCTCTTTTGTTGTTTATAAATTTTTGTATTTTATCTGAATACCTATAATTATTACAACATAATAATTTTAATTTCTTTAAATTGTTTTAAAGTAAGTCTACATTTGAAGTTCGTTGCGACAATGCCTTGCATTTTCAACTTGTTTTCTTTTTGGGAATATTTCTGGTCGCTATGTTTAAACTGAATTTAATGTTATTCCATACTGTTTCTACTTCCTTAGTATTAGAAATTTTTTCTGTCTTTCAGCAATTTATTTGACTTTTAAATCCGCCGTAGATATCTTTTTGTTTTAGTTTCTCAAAGTTAAAGCGACTTTCTCCGTTCCTTTTTTTCAAATTTTTTAATTTAAGTGCAGTGTTCATAATTACTATATTACAGTCAGTGTTTGTATCTGCTTTTGAGTAGCTTCTACAGTCTTTTATTTGATTCTAAACCATTATCGAACAAGAATACAATGTATTTGATATCTTCTTATGTCTCTTGGCATCTTCCACGTGCATCGTCTTCTAGTATGATGCTGAAATAATGTATTTGCGATGGTTAAATTGTTTTTGTCGCAAAATTCTATCAGCTTATTTCTCCTGTCATTTCTCGTGCCTAAACCAAATTAACCCACTATCGCTCCTTCCCTACCCTCACCTAGCACTGCATTAAAATGTCCTGTAATTATCAAATTTTCATGTATTTTACGATTTTCAGTATGTCTTCGATATCTTGGTAGATCGCTTCTATTTGTTCGTTACTGTACTTAGAGGTGGGCGTGTATACTTGTACTATTACCGTATTTACCGGTTTAGATTCCAATTTAACCAAGAGTACTCTTTCGTTCTTTTGTAAGTAAAGTAGTTTCCTATACGGTGTCCTATTTTCTTCGCATAACTATTTCCACACCCGATTTTCGTTCCTCTGATCCTGTGTGAATTACCCTAAAGTCTCCGTTCAAAAAATCCCCGCCTCTGGCTAACGAACTTCGCTAATCCCTATTATGTCTAATGCTAATATATTTATTTCAATTTTCAAATTCTCTAGCTTACCCACTTATTTCATGCTTCTCACATTTAACGCTTCCACTTGCAAAATATTCCCGGCTCTTGTTTTAAACTTTCCAATCACATCCTTCGAGTAGTACCCTCCAGGAGATCCGAATAAGGGACTACTTTAACTCCGGAATCTTTTACTCCAGAAGATTTCATCATTTTAAAAGCAATTTAAGTACACTATGTACTTCGGAGGTAATGTGGTAGTTTCCGCTTGCCATCCACATCGCAATAGTATGTCTTAGAATGCCATACCGACCCCTATGGTCTCCGTTCCTGTAAGTATCGAAAGAGCGGCAATCCTCTTTCTGGGATATGTCATAGGTTCATGAAAGATCACATTAGTGTGGTTTTTATATTTCGACCTTTAGGTCACCGAAACATGCAAGCCATCTAACCGCTCTAGTATTCTAGAAACATCTTCAAGGTGCAGTTCTATTCAGAACGGAATAAACATTGTACGAAACCAATTTTTTTTAGCGTCTCTGTTTTGATCATTGACTAGGTGGCAAACACTGTCTACAGAACACCCGAAGATCTTTTGCTATGGTGGATACAACAAGCATACAACAATATTTGGAAAAGGAGGTAAGCTTGACCTCTGTGAAGTTGGCACGACATTCTTTAAATTTTAAAAAAACAATGATAGTTCTTGTAGCACTTTTCATAGTTCTAGAGTTCCTGATAGAAAATAAATTTTTAATACCAAAAACTAGCAAATGAAAAATTGTCGTGCTAACTTTGTGAATCTAGCACGATACTTCCTCCTCTAATCTATAAGAAACCGATAAATATAACAACTTTTAGCAAAAGTTCCCGTTAGTTCTAATCGAGTTCCATCTATCTATGTAATTAAAATAAAAAATTACAATAATTAGGTTATTTGTTATTTGCATAAACAACGTATATTGTACCCAGCACGGCACTCGACAAAAAAGTGTCGTACTGATAATTTCTAGCGAATTTTTATATATATATATATATATATATATATATATATATATATATATAATCTTCACGTTTTATTTGCTGAATATTAATTTAAAATAATTCAATTTATTGGGGATTGCAGCAAATTAAGAAAGTCTATCTTTTTCTTTCTCAAGCTTTCGAAATT